>JALMGF010000105.1:2995000-3562500 GCA_023333645.1 Sceloporus occidentalis | reverse complement strand
GATTTTGTGGAAATCCCTTTCTTTGCTAAAGACACTACAGGGGTCGCAGCTGCAACAAGACCGTGGGGGCCCGTGCAACCCTGTGACCCCTTGTTCCTGTCTCCTCATACCAGTTCAAAATAGTTTCAACTATTCTGAACCGGCACGGGGAGACAGGAGCGTATTGGGTTCACGTGACCCTTCTGTTAACAGAGGCTGCACGTGTAAGGAGCAGGAGATAAAGCTGTAGGTAAGCAGGTAGGTAAGCTGTAGGTGAGAGGTAAGCAGGGGCGGTGAGAGGTAAGCAGGGGCATAACTGTGTATATATATGTATGCGTGTGTGTCAGCATGCATGTGTAGTTTTGTGTGTGAGTGTGGATGTGTAATTGTGTGTGCATGTATGTTAGTGAGCATGGATGTATGTATATGTGGGTGAAATGGAGCGTGTGTGTACGCCTATGTTGGGGTGAAGTGAGGGCAAAGAAGGCACATACAAGTTGTGAAGTTGGGGGGAGCTTTTTTTTTTTTTTTTTTTTTTTTTACACCAGGGCCCTGTGGTTTCTAGTTACACCCCTGGCTGTAGATGACAGCTGAAGCTAAAGACTTTGGATGGTCAATATAGTGACCAGCTTTTAATATTGATTAGTTGTCTCACACCTTTATAATCCTGGTAGAGATCATCTATGTAAGAGACCACAGAATCCAAATGACCAAACAGTTTTAGGATTGTCTCTTATGTTCACATCCACAATCCATTAATGAACTGGTTCTATACCAGTTTGAATCCAAACTGAGACAAAGGAAAGATTAATGTTCGAGTCTTTACATCAGGAAAAATGTGCAAACTGGTTCTTACCTGTCGTCAAATTAAAAGTTTCTATGTCATTTTTTATTACATGAGTAAATTACTTTTGATTATGTAAGCAAAGCATTGTAATGCTTAGTAATGTTTTAAAAAAAAATGATCACAACTTTCTATTCTCCTGTTTTCTCCATGTGGAGATCTAGGACTGGCCAAATAGTATATTAGTAATGTAGGGACAGCTAGCAATGCTGTGAATTGGTGTGGCCTCACTGTGAAAGCAGATAGATTTGGACTATTTAGGTATCTCTAGACAGATCTTTACACTCTGTAACCTCACATGCTTTGTACACTTCTGGGAAGTAAAGCATAGAGGACAGTTTTGTTAATTGTGATGACAATACTATATCAACAACCCTTACTCTCAGATTCTCCTCTGTACAAACAACTCTGATTTCTGCCGCTGATATTTTTCATGATGAAATAAAAACACAAAAACATCTTATAACATGTAATGAATAGTTCTGATATACACCCCCCCCCCCCCAAACAGAAAGCGATTTCAATATAGTACAGGCCTGAACAATAAGAAATTTGCCGACATGCAATGCATGGAATACCCCAGAATGTCCTTGGACTTTATATGCTTCACAGCTTAATGTAAACAGAATACTGATCATCAGTGTATAAATCTACTCAGAGGAATTACACCGATTATATTATAATGAGGGGCTTTATCCACTCTCCTCTCGAGATGCATTTGCAAGTCTTTTAATGTTCAATGGCATGTCAAACAACATAAATTACATATAAATTAGCAAAATAGACACAGTGGATAGGGTAACTGGCTTTAGTCTCACTAAAAGAAGTCACTGAAAGCCTGGGGGGAAATTAGCACTACAAACAAACCCACAGTTAACACACACACATAAAAAAAACATACCATGAATTAATATTATGATGCTTAATAATTATGTATAGACATTGTGTTAGAAAAGAAAACTTGGCGACACTACAAAATAACAAACAACAAAAAAGAGATAAGTTTGCTTCGCTGTCCAAGACTGCATGATAACGTGGGTCAGAGTGCGGATGTTTATAAGCACTGGAAGCATCCCCACACACTTCTGGAGCCTGCTTTCATTTGGACTCATGCCATTAGCATAGAAGACTGAAAGACCAACTAACTAGAGAAGTTTTTCCTACAAACCACTATTCTTCCTAATAGTGAAACTGCAAAAACAATTCCAAGAGTTACATCTCCAACTCTATGGGCCTCAGTTATATTAAATGTTAAAGCTCACGACAGTACAATTAGAAAAATAATGAACAAGTATGGTTTGTTTGGAAGGCCTGCCAGGAGAAAGTTTATTTTCTCTAAGAGGAACATGGCAACACAGCTGAGGTTTCCAAAGTTACCACTGGACCTGGAAACCTTGAAGTCATTTAGTCAACCATGAACTCCTCTGTATAGCAAGGTATTCTAGAGTCAAATGTGAGGCTGTCTAAAAGCTAAATGAGCAAATTTACAACAGAATAGCTGAACAAGAACATAATCAATAGACCTCAACCATATGCTGTGGCGGGACCTTAATAGAGCTGTGCATAAACAAATGCCTGCAAACCTCAATGAACTAAAGCAACATGCAAAGAAGAGTGGGGCAAAATTCTTCCACAATGATGTGAGACTGATAAAGTCATACAGAACACAATTACTTCACATTATTGCTGCTAAAGGTGGTTCTACAAGCTACTAAATCATAAGGTTTACTAAGTTTTTCACACATGGCTTCTCCATTTTGGCTTTATTTTTTGTTGGCTAAATCATGATACGGTGTAATAGGTCATGTGTTGTTGTTTGTCTGAGGTTGTAGTAACCTAATTATTAGACCAGCTAAGGAACAGATTACGCACCAATCTGTAAAACCATAGAATTCAAAGAGGTTTTCTTTCTTCTTCAGATGACAGTATAGAACATCATTTCCCAATGTATCATATCTGTTGTACCCCAATCAAAATGTATTTAGACTATATAACTGAATTCATTTAATCTTTGCTATTGTTATGTAAGGGGTATGCATTTTTGCTAGTACTTAAATAAAAATATACGTAAATAAAACGTACATACAATGTACACACAGTCCTGGGTAGCTTTATGGCAGAAGCAAATGGCAAATATTAAGATTTAATATCTAGGATTTATCCAGGAAACCGTGAAGCCATTTCTGCAATATAATCTGAAACTGCAACATATGATGCACAAAATTCCCTAACCTGAGTAAAATTAAAAATCACCAACACATTCAATTATCAGTAATGTCACCCAGAAGTAGTAATGCTATTAATACAGAGCATGTAACAGGATTAACTTGACAGAGCTTCTGGACCTCTCCAACACTGACAGATTACCTACGGGTTTTGTTGGGAAAAAGATTGTAAAGGGACATAATAAAAGTGCTGTTCCTCATGAATTGGGCTCTATAATATATTAAGCTAATAAACCTTAGCAAAGCCGTCATTTTATTATTTGATCTACAAGTTTAATCACACAAATACAAACCTTTAAGAAACATTTCAGTTTCTATAGCAACATCCATTTTCATGTTCCCAGTAAAAATTATGAATGAAACAACATTTTATATGATTAAGCAGTTATTTCTGGGAAAGGGTTTGCACATTTAAAAGCACCAATGATATTTCTAATGCCGCATTCAGGCCCCCGGACTGGCTCTCTAGCACATCGGGCACATGCCTGGCAGGCCACAGACTAACTGTGCCACACAGTAGCCTGATCTTACTGCTACACACAATACATCAGCACAAAACCATAGCCTTAAAGTGCTTGGGCCAGATCTGGCTGCATTTAGTTACAAAAGTGATAAATTCAGCAGTGTGAAATTAAGGTTTCAGTATAAATTTGCAGGCTAGATCAGCTGAATAGTTTCTTATGTGCTTTCAAATACTTTGTCTCTATCTTAATTAAAAATGTTTTTACGTAGGATATCAAATCAGTTTTTTAGCCATCAAGGAAACAAACACGGGGAAACAATAAATCCACCCTTAGAAGCCATATTCAGGATTGAATGCCATGACCGGTTGTTGACACTGCCACCCTAAGTCACCAAAAATAAACATGCCTATACATTTAAGTGAAAGTTTGAGCATAATGAAGTGTATAATTTTAAATTTTAAGGCAAGACAGGAGGCTTCCTATTTTGCATATCTTCCTTTACTCTCACCAACAGCAGCAAAGAAAGAGTTAATAACACAAGTGAAAACAACCAATAGAAACAGTACACAGGTGGTATATAAACCCCTTAACTATCTTCCTCTTTCTTTGCTGCTCACCAAAGTTGCAGGTCAGTCCTCTTCCTATCTACAGTTATTGCTGATTTATTGAATAATATCCGTTTATTATTCATTACATATTGCTTTTTTCACCTAATTCTAGATAATTAGGTGGGTATGCACATTTATATACAGTATAGATTTTTTATATATATATATATATATATATATATATATATATATATATATGTGTATATGTAGATTTTTTTACTTGTCTTTCATTATTTATATTCATTATTTCTTTGCATCTGTGCATTTTGGGGGATTTTTTCCCCGTCTCTCTTCCCTATCCGGGACCCCCTATGAGTTCTCTGTGCCTCACTGGAGTGGTTACAGGGTGAGCCCTGCATTATTTTCAATATTTGTTGGGAATTTTCTGGTTTTGCACATTATATACAGGCTGAGTCCATGTGGTTTTGCACATTTATATACAGGCTGAGTCCATGTGGTTTTTGCACATTTATATACAGGCTGAGTCCATGTGGCCTTGTACATTATATACAGGCTGTGTCCCTGTGGCCTTGCACATTATATACAGGCTGTGGCCTTGCACATTATATACTGGCTGTGTCCCTGTGGTCTTGCACATTATATACAGGCTGAGTACCTGTGGCCTTGCACATTATATATAGGCTGAGTCCCTGTGGCCTTGCACATTTATATATAGGCTGAGTCCCTGTGGCCTTGCGCATTATATACAGGCTGAGTCCCTGTGGCCTTGCGCATTATATACAGGCTGAGTCCCTGTGGCCTTGCACAATATAAGGGCTGAGTCCCTGTGGCCTTGCACAATATAAGGGCTGAGTCCCTGTGGCCTTGCACAATATGAGGGCTGAGTCCCTGTGGCCTTGCACAATATGAGGGCTGAGTCCCTGTGGCCTTGCACAATATGAGGGCTGAGTCCCTGTGGCCTTGCACAATATGAGGGCTGAGTCCCTGTGGCCTTGCACAATATAAGGGCTGAGTCCCTGTGGCCTTGCACAATATGAGGGCTGAGTCCCTGTGGCCTTGCACAATATGAGGGCTGAGTCCCTGTGGCCTTGCACAATATGAGGGCTGAGTCCCTGTGGCCTTGCACAATATAAGGGCTGAGTCCCTGTGGCCTTGCACAATATAAGGGCTGAGTCCCTGTGGCCTTGCACAATATGAGGGCTGAGTCCCTGTGGCCTTGCACAATATGAGGGCTGAGTCCCTGTGGCCTTGCACAATATAAGGGCTGAGTCCCTGTGGCCTTGCACAATATAAGGGCTGCGTCCCTGTGGCCGTGCACAATATAAGGGCTTGCGTCCCTGTGGCCGTGCACAATATACGGGCTGCGTCCCTGTGGCCGTGCACAATATACGGGCTGCGTCCCCTGTGGCCGTGCACAATATACGGGCTGCGTCCCTGTGGCCGTGCACAATATACGGGCTGCGTCCCTGTGGCCGTGCACAATATACTGGTGTTACAGGGTCACCGTACCCAAGGCTGGGTACCCCTGTTTGAGGGCTGAGGAATCACCAGTCAGTCCCTCATACGGATAGCACTCAGCTATCCACGGATCATCCAGACCACCATTCGTAGTAAACCAAGAAGAACTCTCTTTATTACAAACACACAGAACTTTATACAATCTCAATACAATGTGCACCGAACCCAACCCCCAATCCCATCAGCCACATCCCATCAGTATACAGGGGATGTATCAGGTGAGGGGATTACAGAATACAATGGGTTCCCCCACCTGTGTTATCCCCCCTGTAGTGCGGGTGCCGTCTGGGCAGACAGGGCTGTGTTGGCTGATTAAGAGCCCCAGCCAGATTATAGGATCGTCTCTTTGAAGGCTGGGGCTGAATCCACATTCAGTCTCTGGGCCGGTTACACAATAAACACAATATAATATATTACCGGGTCACAGTATACAGAACCGGACACAAAAGCGCTCCGTGACCCGGCTAAACTTCATATGACACATGAGCCAGCTAGCCTGGCCCTGTCACAACGGGCTGCGTCCCTGTGGCCGTGCACAATATACGGGCTGCGCCTCTGTTCTCATCACCTACCTTATACAGACATAATGTCTCAGGATACTGTGCCATCCCAGGATGCCTTTATGGCCTGGTTAGGGGCAAAGTTTTCTAACTCAGTGGAATCCTTTTTCTCTAAAACGTCTGCCAATTTGCCCCAAGGGCAGCCTCCTGCTCCCTCCAGACCAGAGGCAATACCGTCGGAGTCAGAATCCGAGAAATCTGAAGGAGAGGCGTCCGGCTCCACACGGCCTTGGAAGGGCAGTAGTGTTTCAGTCGGCAAAGGTACCTGCCAAACGCCCAAAACCCTCTGACACTCCTTTGCATGACCCATTATCTATAGTGGGCGTATGGCACGCGGATTCATCTAGTGAATCAGAGGCTTCAGCAAATCTGGTCTCGCCCAGAGATTTCGACTCGCGCTTCGTCCGTGAGTATTTGGTGGATGAGCCCCACCTAGACGATCCCCAGCAGAACTTGGGAGCAGTCACCCAAATCCTATCCCTGGCAGACAGAGCAGTTCTATAGGAGACACCCCTTTATCCCAAGACTATCTGAGATTGGGCACTTTGTGTGGTATGCCTGTTGGGAAATGCAACAGTTTCAATCTCTTCTGTACGTCGCAAAGGCTACTCCTCATGGATCCCAGGTTGGCGGAATGGGGCCCTAAAGACCTAGGTGCAGCCGCTTACTGTTTGGAGACACGTTTGTCAAGGAATCAAACCGCCACGTATCCTAGATGACATCATGGAATAAGGCCAAACTGTCAATGAGGAAGGTCTTTCAGACTGGCCCTCGTTTTTCTGGGAGGGCTGGTCGACCGCCGGGCCACCAGCCGTTCATCCTAAGGCTCCCGGTACTTCCCTCAGAACTAGATGTCCTACAGGACTCCGTTCCAACAGAGGGCCTTCAACCCACGCGGAGACAGTAGAGGCACTTCCGGATTTCCCAGGGGACGCTCCGTTTTCGGTGAGCCCGAATGTTTCTTGTCCTTCTTTCCCTTCCCTGGGTTACGGGCCATATATCATCTTTTTCCACGACTGGGTGTGGATTTCGTCGGACCCTTGGATCCCCTTAACGGTACAGGTTTTCCAGATAGTTTTTCAGCTCTCCCCCCTTTCAGGTACGCTGACCGCCCACATCTCGGCGGGCATTACAGATCAGGCCTTAATGGAAGCAGAACTCCGCACCTTCCGCGACAAGGGGGCTATCCAGTGGGCAAAAGGATCAATCGGTTTCCTCAGCTCCTTTTTCCTAGTACGCTAATGCACCGGGGACTTCTGCCCAGTGATCAATCTACGGGCTCTCAATGCTTTCGTTTATCGCCACTTCAAAATGGAAGGGATCCGTCTCTTCTGAGACCTTATGTTGGAAGGCGATTGGTTTACACGGTTAGACCTCTCGGACGCTTTCTCTCCGTCCCGATTCACCCAGATTCCGGGCGATTTCTTCGGTTTCGCTGGGGCAGGCAGGTATGGCAGTTCAAGGCCCTTCCCTTCGGCCTAAGTTCAGCCCCTTGGTGCCTTACAAAGCTCCTGAAGCCGGTTATGGCTCTCTTCAGGTCCAGTGGTATCAGGTGTATAGTCTATCTAGGCATTCTGCTCTTCTCTAGCTGCCGGGAGACCCTGCTCGTCCAGATCGCTTTCGTGGTGCAGATCCTTCACCAACTAGGGTTTCTAGTCAATTCTCTCAAATCTGACCTGGTCCCAAGCCGCTTTCTCTTCTTAGGCTTCTTAGACAACATGTCGGCGGTTCGGTATATCAACCGCTTAGGGGTTCTCGGTCCAAGTACCTCAGAGGTAACAAAGGACGTTTTTCGACTTTTGCCTTGCGTGCAGCATACTCTGCAGGCAGGATACCTCCCGGGTGCCGAGGTTCTCTTGGCGGACAGGTTCTCCAGACACTGGCGGGATGCGAGCGACTGGAGACTTCTCAGTCGGGTCTTGCACCTGGACCTATTTGCATCCAGGACGAATCGCCTGACGGTCATTTCGAGGGTCATCCATCACCTGTGTTGGGACGGGGGGTCTTTGGTTCTGGTGACCTGCCCCCCCCCGGTGGCATGCTCAGCCGTGGTTTCCAGCCCTGCTGCGGGTATCTGCCCAGGATCCTCTGGAGATCCCATCTCTGTACTATCCCCTGATGGGCCCGGAGGTCCAGGTTCATCCGCACATCCTGGAAAGACATCTCCTCCTGGTGGTATGGACGATTTCAGGGGACCCCGAACAGTCTTGGGCCTATTGGAGGTGGCTCAGTCCTTGCTCCGCAAATCTTAGGCTCCAGGTACCAGTATGTCATACCGGACAGCTTGGCGAGGCTGGGCTCCTTGGAGTTTGGGACGGCACATGGATCCCCTTGGCTCCCTTAGTCTGCCACCTTTTGCGTGGTATTCGTTTATCCCGTCCTCCAGCGCCACGCTACGGTTCTCTGTGGGAAGTAACTGTCGTGTTAGATTTCCTTCGGGATGGCCAGACAACGATTCGCTCTCCCTCCGACAGTTGTCGGCGAAACTTACCCTTCTGTTGTCTCATCAATTTGCAGGGTTTTGGATGTTAGCGCTTTGGATGCTCATGCTGTCTCTCTATTCTTCCCTGATTTGTTCTCATCTGTATCCTAGCCGTTTTTTCTAGGCGACCCAAATATGTGTCGCCAGGTGTGTCAGGACTTATCTGTCACGCACAACGTCGATCCGTCCGGTCTTGACATCTCAACTCCTCTCCTTTGTGAAACCTTTCAAGGCTGTTTTCTTCTCCTACAAGAGCATCGGTGCTCTTTCCGTCAGGGGAGCTGCGGCCTCCTGTGCCCTTCGGGCTGGTGGAGCTTTAGTGGATATTCTGCGAGCGGCAGATTGGTCCCGTGCCTCCACCTTTCGGGCATTTTATTTCGCCCGGTTTCTTCAGGGGCAATGGCGTTGGTTTCCGGCGTTAAAAATGCAAAATAGGAAGCCTCCTGTCTTGCCTTAAAATTTGAAATTATTCTAGCCTTGGTGCCTGAATAATTATAATTTTAATAAAGACAGGAGGCGAGTATTTTCCCTCCCTGCCCTCCCGATGGTTAGGTGTACACTCTGGGTAAGTAGGCCAGGTTTGAATTTGTTTTTTGGGGGGTTTTGTCTGCTCCGTTGCGTTTGCTAATTTGTGATGACTCGTTCTACTGTGTGTTACCATGTTTGTGAAGAATTTGGTTCTGTTATGTCTCTCTCTTTGTTTCAGCTTGATACCATCTCCGTGTCAGCGGTTCTGTTTCCCAGTTGGAGTGCATTGTCGCCTTGCTCTTGACTTTGGTTCCAGTTCGGGTGTTGGGTTCGGTTTTACATTGCTAGACGGTTTGCTGCGTTCTTCAGTTCCGGTTCACAGCGGACGAAAGAGGAAGAGGAAGATAGTTAAGGGGTTTATATACCACCTGTGTACTGTTTCTATTGGTTGTTTTCACTTGTGTTATTAACTCTTTCTTTGCTGCTGTTGGTGAGAGTAAAGGAAGATATGCAAAATACTCGCCTCCTGTCTTTATTAAAATTATAATTATTCAGGCACCAAGGCTAGAATAATTTAAAATTATGAACGCACCCGTCACCACAGACCTGTCTGGAGGTGATAGCGCCTATGCCTGTAAACAGATTTTACATTTGTTAGTTACATTAGAGGGACCTCATACACAAAGCGGGAATAATGTATATCATCATCCCTGTTGCAGTCTGTGTTTGGCACCTGTTTTGGAACTCTCAAAGCAACCAGTCACCAACAAGAGACTGACCCCCTCCCTTTCACATTACATTAAAAAAAAACAACCCAAAAAGCTTGGGATTGTTTCTGCACCTATGTGAAGTGGCACTTGGACAATGCATCACACAGGTAAAAGTGTAATATGATCCTATTCTGATGAAAATAAGTTTGCTAAAAATTTTTTATTAGTTTTTTTATTATTAGAACAATGAAACAGTTGTTTTTAATGATTTGTATTGGTACTTTCCCGACATGTCATTTTGAGCAAGTTCGTAATGCCTTACAAGAGGAGTGTATTGAGTTTCCAGAGCTGGCCCTTACATGGGTCCTAGTGGGTCCACAGGAGCCAGGTGGAACTTTGACAATAATCTGCCACCCCAAGATAATATTCGTAGAGAAGCGTCTCTGGATCTCTCTTTCTCTGTGGACCTATCTGGCCTCTCCTGCAATTCCACAAAAAAATCAGAGCTATGGGGACAGCCTCTCCCTGCCTGTTCCTCCAGTCATGGCGGGATGGTGTGCCTGGAAGCTCTGCCACTTTGCTGAAATGCATAGGGAGCAGTTGTGTAATCTGGGGGGGGGCAGGAAGGTAGTGGGGTCATGTAACGCAAGGTGATATGACCCCGCAGATAAATGTGAGCCATGAGAGCGGAATATTTTTCTGTATTTTTTTTTTAAAGAAAAGATCAAAGGGTTAAAGAATACAGAAAATGTTATTTGCCAAGGGTGCCAATATTAGTGTAGGGCACTGTACATAAAGGGCCAGCCCTATCATATAAGCAAACTAAGGCACTGAGCTGGTTATGCCAGTGTAATGGGGATATTTTCTATTTTAACAAACAAGAGTATGCAGAGAGGGGTGCAGGAACGTCCAGGATCAAGCATGCTAGGAACCCCAAGGGCAGGCCCTGTAGAATAAGGATGAGGGTGCATGTGCTGAGCTGCACATTACAAAACGGATTTCGCAAACTGTAACTCCAATCTAGATGAACTGCTTACGTAAAATTGTTTGTCAATGCGTGTTTACATACATTATCCTACTGCTAAAGCCATGATTGGTCACCGAGGGCTCACACGGCTATAGTCAACCATCCAATTATATACCAAAACATAAATATTTACCTCTGCCACTCTTTCTAGTAGAGGCTCCAACCAATGCTCATTGCATTCACAATGACTGTCAAGGAACGTGAGAACTTTGGATTGAGCTGCGTCAGCACCTTTCACACGAGATCGCATAAGACCTAACAGAGAAAGGAAAAAGAAATATTTTGAAAGAAATCTAGTATCTCACACCATGTTGTAATACACATTGATCATGGTTAACGTATTACTGTGATTATATGTGCTAATATACATCAAACTTCACTGGGGGGGGCAAGCAAGTTTATATGTGGGCAGATTGTGTGGTCATATTTACACTTGTTACACATTGACAAACACAACAAACTTTTCTTCTAGTGGCTTCCTGTTTTAAAACTGTCAAGAAACAGTGAAGTTAACAGTCAATAAGCAAAGAAACTCATGAGACGTAAAAACTACACACACAGGAGAACGTTATCCCAATTTAGGAGAGATGCGCACTTCTACAGGACAGGGATAGATTACATTTGTGACACCTGATGAGCAACAGCACTTGTTAAACCTGTTCTACAACAGCAGCAAATACACACACAGCTAGCAGCACAGCACTATGCACACTTGCATGGAGCATGTGTTGAACTTCCTAACTGTAGCATCCAATTACTCAAGGATAATTAAACCTGCTCGGGTAAATGAGTGTCAAATGTATTACACACTTCATAGGTGGCTGTGACAAATTACGTTGGCAAGATGTCTTTAAATATTTAAAAAGAGGCAAAGCTAAGGAATCGTTTCAGGGAACACAAGAAGCGGGGGGGGGGGACAGCAGCTTCGCAAAGGCAGATTAATAGTAAAGGCTCTCTCCACCAAATGTATCGGTTTGTCTTAGTCTGTCAATTCTTGTCTTGTCATATCCCTTGAATTTATGTATTGTATTAAGCGCTGCGTAAACTGTTGGCGCTATATAAATAAAGGATAATAATAAAAATAATAATAATAATAAAGGGCCTTTTATTAGGTGCATTCCATGAAATAACTGTTGCAACAACAATTCATTTAACAAGATTTACAGAATCCAAATGTTCTTGTAGCCAGTTCAACAAATAAGAAAGCAGATCACATAACGTTACAGTACCTACCCTCTGTGGGTTTTGTTTTTTTGTTTTTTTTTTTAACCACCCAAAATTGTTTTCCCAATTTGTTCCACAATTGTTTTGAACTAAATCTGCATTTTAAGGGTTTTGTACACTTCATGTTTTAACCCTCAAAGATATGAAATAGGTTGTTTTAACATATAAACACTTTCTTTGCCATTGGCGGGTACAATAAACCCCCCTTATTGAATAGTCCGCTGTCCTTTTAAAAAAGTACAACAAAAGCACAACTCTACCCCACCAATAAGGAAAGGCCAAGGGCCCAATTTCGATTCCATGTTTAAAACGGCTACAAACTGGATGATCCAAACAGATCCTAACTATGTTACAAAGTAGTACCCATCACTACCTAAGGCTCTAACAAGATTAAGAGACAAAACTGAAAATAGAGGGGTTGTTCGAGACATTCGGCCTGCTAAATCAACTATAGTCACTAACATTACAGCAATAAGAAGAGAAAGTGTTCAAACAACGGATAAAAACCACCTCTAACAGAGTGGTACATTCTAGACGAGAAGCCAAGGAGCACAATATCATTCTGCAGAGAGTAGGGATTCTGCTTATATTTTCTGCTCTCATACTGGGCTTTGTCAAGGGTATAATTAGAAACATCAGTTGTGTGGCAGCATAAGCTTAAATAAGGAAATAATAAAGCAGATGGAAGGTAAGGCTGCTCGTGGAGTCTCATCTCTGCATTTCTAATCAAAGAAATAGATTGCGCTAAGCAGGAGGAACAAAATATTAACCTCCACTCTACTCTATCCTGCAACCACGCGTTCTGTGCTGGAAATTAAAATACCAGATTTCTTTCAGTTATCAGGAACTGTAGGTGAATTCACTGACAAAGACTTCTGGTGAGTTGTAACGTTGTCACATGTTGCAATAAAAACTACGTGGATTGGTGAGCGTTTGTTTGGAGAGTATATTATTGCATACTCATTTATTACATCACGTAGTCAATTTGATATCATGCATTAGTAAATGTTGGTTAGAACAAATCTAAGAATCTGAAACAGCTCTGGTCTGGACCCAACAATCCAAATTTGCTCTAATCAGATTTGTGCAACTCACAAAACCATCCACCTATAAAACTTAACCTATGGCTTCCTCTGACCTTCAAACATCAGAATCATGCATGAAAAAAAATGTAAGGTTACCGAAAAGAAACATGACAACTTGAGGCACAATGGGGTCTATTCACTAAAGGCTGACAGGAGAATTTGATGAAGAGTTGTGGTTCAGCTCCATCCCATCATTATACATTACCAAGCGGCAACTCCATCGAGTGTCTACTACAGTAAAAGAGTGGAGTGACCTGTATAAAAAGTGTCCTTACCTATTAAATTACGCATTATATGGGGTCAGCTTACCCCGCTGGAAACATATTGGTCCATATTTCTACTACAAACTCTTCTGTCAACATGGGATTTGGTGACAGAACAGAATGTTGTGGAACAGTGCATTTTTTAATTGTATTTCTGTACCAGCTTTTATGACATTGTTGTACAATATTTGGAAATGTGAAATAGGGTTGGGTCTTATGTGCTCCAATGCATCTCAGCAAAGAAACAACAGTTTTAAGTATATATTTTACTTTCCTTGGTATTGGTTGAATACATAATTGTGGTTGAATTTATTTTTGTATAAATCAGTGCAAAGAATAATTTAGCAATGTTTTCAGCTGCCACAGCTATTTTTTTGCTTCTGTGTTACTAGAGGGGCTTATCAATGCTCTTTATGGAGAGCAAAGGGCCTAATTAACACGCTCTTGTCATTTTGTCACATGAGATAATTTAGAAACTGCTGCAGAATTTCGAAGATATGCTTTGTTTCCATACATTTGCTGTTTAAGGGGCCAGTACCTTAACCCTAACCTCTTCCATGGGAAACAAAAGAAAACCACGCTAGTTTGCAAATAAAATTAATAAAAAATTTATTAATTAAAGCCGTTCTTGTGATATTTACAAATAAAGCTTCCAGTGCAGGAGATATTATGATGGCAGATCTAATAATTTTCACAAGTCTTCCAGCCTATTTTATTGTGCTAAACATCATAGCAAATGTATCAGCTTTGAGGTTTCATATTGTGCCCTGGTAATATGAAAATCGCTGAATTTCTGCTCTTACAGCCTCCCATAACAATGAGATTTGACTAAAGCATCTTTTCTCTTCTAAAACTATTTTCAATTGTTGAATCATTATCATTTAGTTTCACTTGAAATTTTTTTCAAGTTCATTATTTCCAGCTCAATATATGCCAGTATGGTTTCCGTTTCCATTACGGCACAAGCATTTCAGTGTGGGTTAATTTAATGAGAACTAAGAAATGTACCAGCGTATTTTTCCCCCCAGAATGCTCACTACATTAGTGCCCACATGAAACATTTTTAACAAAGGAGCTCTGCTACTTAAAAGTACAAAATACTATCGGGCTACCAGTTGGTTTAAATAACAGCAAAATACCTTCTCGTCGATCATTCCTGAGAACCCGGACTTTTTCAATTCTCCCGAGCAAAGCCCCATCTTCAGCTGTAACACAATAAAATACATTTTATGAGTGTCACCAATAATTACTGAACTTTAATTAGAAATGAATTACAATAAGTAAGACCAACATGAACAGTAGTTTCTACTAATTTACGGAAGAGGTTTTGAATCATACAACTGAATCAACAGAAACACATTCAGCGTTGGCGAGGGGTTAAAATGCATTCAGGGGGATACAATTACATTTAAAGGGTCCACTTAGCTACCATATGCATCAAAGTGTATACATTACTGGAGAGTGCATTTAAGAACACCTTAATTCACAAGCACTTTAACGGGTATCAATTTACATTTTCTAGATTATGCAAAACTGATGTATAGTTGCCAGATATATACAGTGCTCCCTACTAATGCCACTGGGCAGTATTTCAGAGAACCTTTATTCAACATTAACCTATTTCAGCAAATAGTAATGGATTAATTGTTCTAATCGGGACAAGTCTTAAGTCAACTGTACAACTGTGGGTGTTTCATTCGCACAGTAATCCAGTTTCAGTTCATCTGCCACATTGTACGGTTCTTAGCGGAACTAATCCGTATGCCTCTGATGTCACCGCTAAAAACGCATAATTGCTTGTCGAACATCTGGCTTACAATTCCTATGCAAATGTTCTGAATTAAAATGTCTGGGTATATTGTCTAATAAATGCTGAACTCCTTAAACAGAAGGAGCAGATACAGCACGAGAGTTAATAGTATTTCTAGTAGAAAATTGAATTTTTTTTCTTGTGCCTACCACTGTCACTGTAGTCATCAACCAGTATAATTTCCTTGATCAGGTGAACAGGACTTTTTTTTAACACACTGGAGAGAGAATAGAAAAAAATGTTATTGAGTAGTTATAGGTATCAACATTATAGGCTTGTTTCAATATGAAGAGGGATAAAACAGTCAAGTTAGGGTTAACCCAACTGACCAGAATCTTCATCAGTCCCATGACATCACACTTCAACACTAGTAAACCAACTTCATTTGCATGTCCTCACCAGCAACTCACAGATACACTGTACCCAGAAAAGCGGTATTGGAAGTCAAACAAGAAGTACAGTTAGCGCACGCAGTTAATATACTAATACCCGTGAGCATATAAACATAAACGTAACCTACATTGTCATCCAGACAAAAACAAGACACGTCAATTAGATAAAACAAGTTGAATATGCATATAATTTTGAAAACGCTCCTTGATTATCTATTGCCTGAATGTGTAATTATCATAGTTATACCAATGCTTATAATTATTCTAATGACTTCTATAAAGCTTTCTCACAGTCAGGGGGTAAACACTTTACAGGTATATAATTAAGTATATATTCAGGTGGTTAATGATAATGATAAGTGCAGCACGGAGGTGCCATCGGAAACCATGGCACTCAGATGTAGGCTAACACTTTATGGCGGGTAGAAGGCTTGTTTTACCAACCTGATCACTGTACGTAGTAAGGCAGACCTTGCCTCATTGTGAAATGTTATAACCACACTTGTTGCCGGTAAATCAACCCTCCATTGTTTTCTGCGACATCTACAAAAAAGATACAAAGAAAACATAGCCTTCAGTTATTATAACAGCATGGGAAATATAAAAATAGAAGCAAAAAAAAAAAATTTTATGAATCCATGTCCCGTTCCTGTTGGCACTAAAGAACTAAACCGCACCGAAAGCCAAGAAACACCGCAAGTGGCACCCACGGGCTGCCTTAAGTGCCCTACAAGTTTCTTTTAATTTTTGCAGATACTTTACCCCTGCCAATGCTTTAAAAAAAAAAAAAAAAAAGCAAGAAAAGCTTTCTACAGAAAATATTTTGTCCATATCATATGATATATCATAAAAGAAAAACCTTTTTTTCTGACTTTTGTTTGAAAAAAGCTAATTAAAAAAAAACAGCTAAAAACAGATTCTAACATGTTTCTCGAGCTTAAAAATATTCAATGTTTTTATTTTTTTGCAAGTGATGTGATCAGCCTGCAGGGTGGCTCAGAGATCTCAGGAGTGTTTGGATAGACGCTCCTGGAACCTTTTTACTTTGATCGTAACCGGGCAGCAGAAGGGTGCTGCCATCTTGTGAGAGGCACACTGCCGTTCACTATGGTGAATGTACACAGTACCCTTTTTCCTTCTGGTGTTGCGGAATAGCTTGATATCGTTAATCGCTTCCTAAGCTCTTTCCAGCAGCAGGGCGCTGCCTTTCAATACGGTATATGTGATCGCTGCTTAGAGCGATCATACGGCACCACTGCATTTTTTTTTGGTGTTGCTGAAAGCCTCGATCTGTAAATATATTTTTTTGAAAATGCGCTACTCAGAAGGCAATATACAAAGTATATTAAAATGTGTAAGCAAGCAAACATACAAACGGAAAGCATAGGATACATTTTGTTTTACGAAGATTACCAAGGAACAAGCCACTCAAAGTCAAACCGCACTGCAGGTCAGAGGAGTTTTGGAAGGATTATTACTCTGACAGATAATGCTATTACCCCATGGAGCGATTCCATGATGCAACCTCAGTGGCTCATTAATTCAAAGCTTATTAAGGTAAGAAGGTTTCATAATCATATTATTTAACTGAGCAGGGCTGAAACAGGAAGAGTAGGGGATATAACGTGATTGAAATTAATGAGAAATTTAGGAGCGGCAGCTTCCATCCTTTTAAGTCCGCATTAAAAGGCTTAGCATGGACCACAGGTGTAAACAGTCTGATATTTGTCAGGACAGTCCCGACAACTGGGCTGATGATGCCAGCTAAAACAGTGCCACGACATGTGTGAATTTCAGCTATGAGGGACACAAGTAAAAGCTGGATTTATTCACTCTAGAAAAGATCTATCTAAGGGTGACCATCATAATGCAAAACAGATTCTAGGTCCATACGAAGCTCTTGCAGGGGAAATTGTCATCCCATTGGTTTGTCATTCCAGAATTTAAAGACTCAAGATCTCCATGCATAAGACAAGACACAACACCAAGCAAGGTTTGAAATCTTAGAGCAGGTATAAAAAAAGATTCTGTTTACATATGAGGCTTACCCCAAGAACTTTCAACAGTGTAATAAAAAAAACAAAATCTATATTGCGACACCTACCTGCTATTAAATTCTGTTTACATATGAGAGGCTTACCCTAAGAACTTTCAACAGTGTAATAAAAAAAATCTATATCACGACATACCACATATACAATGTAAATTGTTCTCAAACAAGAAATCGCATGTATCAAATAATACTGGCTTATAAAGACTTTAAATAGATAGCATTATGTCCCATACTGCCTTACAATGAATGAAGCCAACCACTGGCAGGAAAACATCCCATTTTAATCAATAAGAATGCACTCTACATAGGGTCTCAATAGAGCCTGGAAATCTCATGGTTGGCTGTGTGTGTATACGGTCTGTGTGCACTTCGGTGCAGGACATGCTTCTCCAGGAGCTGAAGGGTGGATAAATGGTCCAAATGCATAGAGTGAATTGTAAAGAATCCCTTCATACCGTTGCATGGGGGGAAAAAAAATAACTTAAAAGGTAAAAAGCTTTCATATGCATTAAGGTGCATATGATTGCTGGAGTGTCCCTTTAACCCCTTCGTGACAAAGGCTGATTTTACTTTTTGTACCCTTCGTGACAATGGCCGTTTTAACATTTCTTCGCTGCTCGTGTTTAGTTGTAATTTTCTTCTTTCCCGTTTACTGAACCCACACACATTATATATTGTTTTTTTCAGGACAAGAAGGGCTTTCTTTAGATGACATTGTTTTGATTGTATCATATTATTTACTATTAAAAAAAGTATAAAATATGGTGAAAAATTTTGAAAAAAATGACTGTTTCTAACTTTTAGTTGAAAAATCTTTTACTCTTCTATAAAAGGTAATGAAAAAACCTTCTAAATAGATTCTACTATTTGTCCTGAGTTTAGAAATACCCAATGTTTTTATGTTTTTTTGCTTTTTTCTACACATTATGGGGCAATAAGTACAGGTAGCGTCTTGCTATTTCAAAGCCATTTTTTCCAAATCTGGTAATTCTTCCCCTATGTGCCATTTCGGGTATATTTGAAGCCGGCCAATGCAATTTACCCCATCAAGTCATATATTTTTGAAAACTAGACAGCCCAGAGTATTCCAAATGCTAGTATTTTAACCCTTTCCAAGCACTAATTCTACCATCAGCCTTTGTCAAACTTTATGGTAGTAATTTTTTTTGCTTTTGTTTTTTCACACACATTTTACTTCAGGTATGAATAAACAGGTTCTGGTATATGTCAGTATCATAAAACACCACAATATGTGTTTAGCAACATCTCCTGAGTACAGCGATACTTCACATGAACGATTTTGCCTGGCTGTTTGGGGGCAAAAGGGCCACATTTGGGACATGCGCATTTTTCAATGTTGAACTTTGGCATATGGGGATCCACTGCCCATGCCCTATTTGGTACATCTTTGAGCCGGGCCATTTCAGTATGCCCAATAAAGCCATATATTTTTGAAAACTAGACACCCCAGGGTATTTCAAATGCTAGTATTTTAACTCTTTCCATGCACCATATCTACCACCAGTCTTTGTCAAACTTTGTGGTAGTCATTTTTTTGCATTTGTTTTGTCACACACATTTTACTTCAGGTATGAATAAACAGGTTCTCGTATATGTCACTATCACAAAACACCCCAATATGTGTTCGGCAACATCTCCTGAGTACAGTGATACCTCACATGAATGATTTTGCCTGGCTGTTTGGGGGCAAAAGGGCCACATTTGGGACATGCGCATTTTTCAATGTTGAACTTTGGCATATGGGGATCCACTGCCCATGCCCTATTTGGTACATCTTTGAGCCGGGCCATTTCAGTATGCCCAACAAAACCATATATTTTTGAAAACTAGACACCCCAGGGTATTTTAAATGCTGGTATTTTAACTCTTTGCATGCACACATTTTACCACCAGAATTTTTTCAAAGTTTGCAGTAGTATTCTTTTGTGTGTATTTTTCCCCCACACACCTATGTAATGTATGAATTTACAGCTCCTGGTATATGCCGCTGTCACACGACACCCCAATATGTGTTCAGCAACATCTCCCGAGTACAGTGATACTCCACATGCATGGGTTTGTCATTTTTTGGGGGAACACATTTGGTACGTGTGCATTTTTCTAATTGGAAATTAGATGTGTGGCCATCCTTCCCCCCTGTGTTAATTGGGACATTGTTGAACCTGGCCAATTCAATTTACCCCATCATATCATAAATTTTTTAAAAGTAGACACCCCATGGGCATTTAATATGCCAATATTTTAACTCCCGTTTAAAGGCGTGCCGGTTCTGGCACGTCATTTGTCATAATCGACTTGTTTTTCCGTGTCGTGCCAGAACCGGCAATTGTCATTAAGGGGTTAAACATATCATTCATTCTACAACCTTTAGTCAAAGACTTTTTCCTATGGCATAATATTAATACACTTATCCTGGAAAGTCACATGTTCAATGGATTCTAAATAAAACGTAAAGCCTACACTCAAGCTGTAAGTGATAAACAGGAAAATTTTACTATTGGATTACAAAGACAACCTGAAAATATGCTGTATTTAGGATTGCCACATTGACCATGTTTTCCTAATGTTTAGGTTCGGCCGAAAATTCAGGAACAAAATTAGTTGTCCGGTGCCCACATTCACTCACACTCTCGTTCACTCTCTCTCATGTTCTCTAAAGGTTTCTCTACCTTCTCTGTAACCACTTCTGCATGTTCTTTATATTCTATCATCTCCCTCCTCTTGTTTTTTTTTTTTTTCTTTCTTCATCTGCATCTCTGGGGACTTAACTGGCAGGATGTCTTCTCATCGATCCTCCAATTAGGGAAGAGGACATCACGCAAAAAGGACAATGGAGGGCAATATGGCGGAGCTTGCCGAATAGGGGGAGAGGACATCACTGCAAGCACAGCCATTTTGCAGTCATGTGAACAGAGTGCAATACGGTAGCACTTTCGGTCACGAAGGGAGAAGATAATCTGGGAGAAGATAATCTGGAAGAAGATGCGGAAGTGGTCGGCAGACAAGGTAGGGAAACATTTAGAAAGCACGAAAGCCCGAACTATGCAATTTGTACCAATCCAAACGCACAAGCCTAGAATCAAGTGTCCAATATGTATGAAAAGAAAAACAAAATAAAAAACAAAGACAAAATCATAAACTACTTTTTATAATACAAAATAAGAATTCACCTAGTTATTATAGCATTTGAACATAACTATAAGGTCACAAAAATAGCAGCAGACATATTTTCACTTGCGTTATAAATGCAAGTCAGAGGAAGCATTACCTCATTTAAGACTGATTTAGACAGCAAGCTAATTAGGACCTTAGCTGCTTCAAGCCGTCAAAAGCGCCCTTGGACAAATCAGTACAAGCATTCCTAAATACTGAGGTCTGGAACATGTTTTAAAAATCATAATGTTTTATGTGACATATTTTGGGTCCTCTCCAGTAAGCTTCCTTGGAGCATGGGTTACTAATAATGACCATTCTGTCATGTCCAGACAAGGGAAAGGTTTTAGTATTTTCAAGACGATTTAAGCAAAAGCAAAACGGAACACAAATAGAAACCTTAAAAGCATAGCAGCATGTTAGCAAAGGAGGATTAATAGGCACAATGCTTTCAAAGTTAGCCACGTCAAGCTAGAGGACTTATGAACAGACTGCAGAATCATAATTAGGTACTAGAGTAGTTAAGTTTAGTTTATCTCCTAGTTCTCAGTAGAGGGAATGCCTGGACTAGATTCATTTTCTATACCATTAAAGCCTTGTGGTGACAGATCTTAAACAGAGATGCAGCGTTACAAAACGATGAGCTTAACACTATAGGTAACTAGCGACCTAAAGAAGAAGTCTACAAGCCGGGACTCCTTTAACTAGGAATGCTTATAAAAATGAATGGTGAGCAGCACTGATTTTAATGAGCCATTTTAATAAACACCCCTGTCCGTAGACAGACAGATGTTCTTATTTTTCAGGGCTCCAGTATGAGGTTGTAGGTGATCCAAGGCTCACACTTCCTTGAGGTGTAAGGACTACGAGTGAGGGAGCTCACAGAAAAAGTTTTGCTTTTGCTCTTTTTGTTTCCTAGGAGGGGTTTCCTCTTTGAAATGAAAGGAAAGCTAAATCTCCGACTTATTTCTGATGTCTCAGACTTGTCTAAGTTGATTGTTAGCTGACAGATCTACTGCAAACTCCGCTTTATTTATATTTGACTTGGGCACAGAGATACATATTTCATGTCAGACGTGAAACTAAATAAAGGTGAAGTCTTCTAAAGAAAACAAATAGTACATGACATTCTGTCTAAGGTAAAATATGTGTGGCCGAGAAGAGCTGTATTCATTTCAAATTCTTCTTGACACTAAATCAGCTGCTTGTAGGAGAAACAAAAATCAATCCCAAGTATCTCAGCATCACACAATGAACAGATGTCATTTACTTAATAGACTGATCCGATGACCAACTAATTGAATGCAAACACATATCTTTCAAGCGCAACCTTTTTTCTTCTCCAGGAGGTAGTAAAATCCAAGTATAACCCAATGTAATATTTGGTTTTACCGCCAACTATCTTTGAACTTCAGTTGCATTAATGACAAAATGTTTCTACCTTTTCTCCTGAAACAAATTAAATTCAACAGATAGAAGAAGCCACCAGGAGAATCCATTTGAATTGAATAGTATTAGGATAGTACATTTTTGTACTTAGCAACTAGCATGCATGAACATAATGGTCACTGGCATCACACGTGGCATTAGCTACTTCCAAAGTTGAGGCTTTGAAGCAGTAGGACTGCTAACCCATTTGCAGAGCCATTTCCTGAAGATACTTTGCTCTTAGAGAAGTTGTGATCAGTTTTAGTCACCATGTGTGCTGCTTAAATCCTAAATGCTTTAGTAGAGAGAATGTACAGATAGCCAAGAAAGATAAGAAAAGACAGGACAGACAAGAGGAAAACATGAGAGAAATGGAAGGAGAAAAGAACTAAAGAGAGAAATTAAGGAGAATAGTGGAAGATGATAAGCATGCATGAAGCACATTCTCTCTCACTGCCCAAAATCATCTATCCATATACTTTCCACATGCATTCCAGGGCCTGTAGAAATACTGTCTACAGGCAATGCCAAGCTCATGGCACACATTCATATTGTTGACATACATACTCTACAAAGTAGCCATCACATCAAATATAAAATCATAGCGAAATCCTGTACTAAAAGTCTTATATCACGTGTGTTCTTAACACCCTTTAATGACAAAGCCCGTATCTAACAAGCCATGGACACACAAATGTACTTACCGTATTGGCTCGGACATAGGCCGCCCCCGTATATAGGCCGCACCCTAAAAGTTTTTTTCTTTTAAAAAAGCACCAAAAAAACATGCTGCCACTCTGTCTCCTCCCCCCCGAGATATGCTGCCACTGTCCTCCTCCTCCCCCCCGAGATATGCTGCTACTGTCGTCGTCCCCCCCCCCCCCCGAGATATGCTGCCACTCTGCCCCGCCGACTTACCAGAGCAGACTCGGCGGGGGACATCTACGCAATACGCGTATACAACTTCCGGAAGATATTACGTAGATGTCCCCCGCCGGCCCCACAAGACACCCGGGAGTCTCCTCTGGTAAGTCTTGGGGGCAGAGGTAAAACGCATCGTGCGGACGGTCACCTGCTGCAGCGATGCGAGTAAACAACCTCCGCAGCCGGTGACCGTCTGCACGATGCGCTTAGACAACCTCCCGTGCCGGCACCCCCTCCCGTGGAAAGTCCCCTGCACCGCTGCGGGGGATCTGTATCCTAACCCCACTGCATGTCCCGGGCGTCGGGCGCTAGACCCCCAATATAGGCTGCACCCCCACTTTAAAGACTTAAAGTGGGGGGAAAAAAGTGCGGCCTATATTCGAGCCAATACGGTATATTTTTAGGGTAATACCAAAAAGAAATTTCACAGTCCACAGGTTAGGGTTCTACTACAAAGTACTGGAATCTGTATGCCTCTCGACTGAAATATACATCACAATAGAAAGATGCCCGGACGCACAAGTTGTCTTGTGAAATAATCATAGCTTTATTCACGAGTGAACTTCAACACAAATGTTTTGAGGTACTCACCACTTCTTTATCAATGTTATAGTTTTATAACTATGAAATATCTAGAAATGATGTTTGCCATTAGACAGGAGAGTATTTGCAAAGGCTGAATTTGGCAGTGTGGACCACGGCTCCAAAAACCACATCCACAAACATCCGGTGTGGTGGGAACACCTAGCTTTAATAACTTTTACGAAACCAGTTTATCAAGACACAGATATGGATTGTCACTTCAGCATTTGACTGAATTGCTGGATAAAACATAACTTCAAAAGGTTTTAGAATATGTTCCTAGAGCGTATTTTAAAGACGCAATTGGTTACGTAAGCAAGCGATGCTATTGCTAAGAAATGCAAAGCAAGCCAAAATCAGCACAAGCACAAAAGGACATGTTAAATATCATTTAGCTTGCCATGTTAGCTACTGTTTCCTTAGTACAATAGTCTTCTGTCAACAGTTGCCTCCGAAGCATAACTAAATAAACTTTGCTAACCCTTCCTTTCTTAGGTTAAACAGAATACATTTCAACAAAGGCCTCGTCAGCAATTTGTGTAAAATCTAAGCGATTAAACAGAGTTTTCTAGAAGCAAATGAGGTGGCAGTTCTGCTTTTTATAGACCTAACTCAAACAGACACTGTATGATATATGCCTCAGTGGGGACCCATGGAACGGGTTTGGAAAGAAGACTTTCTATTGCTTGGTCTTATATATGTGCTACTTTTCCCTGCATGTCAACTGCGTAGTGTGATCCTCCACACCTTCTGGTCTCTCCATTGAATTTTCATTGGGTCCAAGAAAACAGGTAGCTGCAATAAGAAGTATTCTTTGGTAAAGCACACCACATGAAATGTAATTGTTAGTTACTTAAAATAGATACTGGCACTCAGTACTGTCATGTACTGTAACCCATGAGGCAAGCACGGTTTATTACTCGTACACAGGAGCACAATCTACATTTTTCTAATGGCCAGCCCATGGGTAGTTATGAAGGCTCCAGCCGGTCTTAAAAGCCCATCAATTTAATGTTGTTTGGCTAACCTTTTTTTTTTTTTATCTGTTGTTCATGTGAGGAATGTTGAAATAAATAGATCTATAGGCAAAGTCGGCATTTGAGGCAGACAAAGTCACCTTACTGTCAGTTTCCATTCTATGATTAGGTACACAAAACATTGAGAGAAATTTTAGCTCCCATTTTAGATCACAAAAGAAAAATAAAAAAATAAAAAAAACTTTGATACAGCACAAGAAGCACCATATTAACAAGTACTGGTTAAAGTTCTCCTTCAAAAAAAATGGGTATCGATCAAATACTCACATCTAAATGACAGCTATAAACATTTTTATCTTACCGGCTGCAAGGGATGCCAAAGGTTTAGGGTTAAAATAAAACAGTGGCTCTACATGCACAGTTTAGTCTCCTATGACTAAGCAAGTAACTAGTAAGATAGTGGTGATAGTGTATCAGACAAAATCCTTATATCAATAAGAACTAAATAACACACCTTAGCATCATTTCTGTAACCCAACTTGGTTAACCAAATATTGAGCTGTTAACCAAACAATGATAAAAAAAACGATAACCTTCAACCGTGCGATAGTACAATATCTAAATTACAACAATGTTGTCATTTGTATACAAAACATTGAGAAAGGTATACAATAATTACACAGGCTATGGCCGTTACTGTACGATAAAATAAGGGTGGGTTTTTTAACCCCTTCGAGACAAAGGCTGATTTTACTTTTTGTACCCTTTGTGACAATGGCCTTTTTAACATTTCTGCGCTGCTTGTGTTTAGCTGTAATTTTCTTCTTTCCCGTTTACTGAACCCACACACATTAGATATTGTTTTTTTCAGGACAAGAAGGGCTTTCTTTAGATGACATTGTTTTGATTGTATCATATTATTTACTATTAAAAAAATTATAAAATATGGTGAAAAATTTAGAAAAAAATGACTGTTTCTAACTTTTAGTTGAAGAATCTTTTACTCATCTATAAAAGGTAATGAAAAAACCTGCTAAATAGATTCTACTATTTGTCCTGAGTTTAGAAATACCCAATGTTTTTATGTTTTTTTGCTTTTTTCTACCCATTATGGGGCAATAAGTACAGGTAGCGTTTTGCTATTTCAAAGCCATTTTTTCCAAATCTGGTAATTCTTCCCCCCATGTGCCATTTCGGGTATCTTTGAACCCGGCCAATGCAATTTACCCCATCAAGTCATATATTTTTGAAAACTAGACAGCCCAGGGTATTCCAAATGCTAGTATTTTAACTCTTTCCATGCACCATATCTACCACCAGTCTTTGTCAAACTTTATGGTAGTCATTTTTTTGCATTTGTTTTGTCATACACATTTTACTTCAGGTATGAATTAAAATGTTCTAGTTTATGTCACTATCACAAAACACCCCAATATGTGTTCAGCAACATCTCCTGAGCGCAGCGATACCCCACATGAATGATTTTGCCTGGCTGTTTGGGGGCAAAAGGGCCACATTTGGGGCATGCGCATTTTTCAATGTTGAACTTTGGCATTTGGGGATCCACTGCCCATGCCCTATTTGGTACATCTTTGAGCCGAGCCATTTCAGTGTGCCCAATAAACCCATATATTTTTGAAAACTAGACACCCCAGGGTATTTCAAATGCTAGTATTTTAACTCTTTCCATGCACCATATCTACCACCAGTCTTTGTCAAACTTTGTGGTAGTCATTTTTTTGCATTTGGTTTTCCACACACATTTTAATTCAGGTATGAATTAAAATGTTCTCGTATATGTCACTATCACAAAACACCCCAATATGTGTTCAGCAACATCTCCTGAGTACAGCGATACCTCACATGAATGATTTTGCCTGGCTGTTTTGGGGCAAAAGGGCCACATTTGGGGCATGCGCTTTTTTCAATGTTGAACTTTGGCATTTGGGATCCACTGCCCATGCCCTATTTGGTACATCTTTGAGCCAGGCCATTTCAGTGTGCCCAACAAAACCATATATTTTTCAAAACTAGACACCACAGGGTATTTTAAATGCTGGTATTTTAACTCTTTGCATGCACATATTTTACCACCAGCATTTTTTCAAAGTTTGCAGTAATATTTTTGTGTGTGTATTTTTCCCACACACACCTACTTTATGTATGAATTTACAGCTCCTGGTATATGCCGCTGTCACACGACACCCCATAATGTGTTCAGCAACATCTCCTGAGTGCAGTGATACCCCACATGCATGGGTGTGTCATTTTTTGGGGGAACTAAAAGGCCACATTTGGTACGTGTGCATTTTTCTAATTGGAAATTAGATGTGTGGCCATCCTTCCCCCCGTGTTAATTGGGACGTTGTTGAACCTGGCCCATTCAATTTACCCCATCAAATCATACATTTTTTAAAAGTAGACACCCCACGGGCATTTAATATGCCAGTATTTTAACTCTTTCCATGCGAGAATTGTTTTAAGCTAATATGCTAATTTTAGGACTTGCTCACAAAAATATATTTTTTATATAAATTTAACATTTTTTTTCAACTTGGAGGTTCCCCTGATAGTGACATCAGTGGGAAATGATTTTTACATTTTACTGTTTTTTACTATTTTTTTCTAATTATTATTAATTTTATTTTATTTTTTAATTTATTTTTACTAATCACACTGTGATTAGAAAGCTGGGCTCCATTGACTTGCATGGTGAATGCAGTACCTGTATTCAACCTGCAAGTGGAGCCAAAGTTCTCTAGATGGTCTGGACCATCTAGCGAACTTTTAAAATTTGTGGTTCCTGTTACAGGACGGCGGCCATCTTCCTTGATGGCGAAGATTGCCGGCAGCTGCGGCTGTGACCGCTCTCCGGAGCGGTCACAGCCCATCAAAAGGTTAGTGTTTGGTGTCGCTGGATGCCTCCTGATCGAGGCATTCCAGCGACACCATTTAAGTTTAGGAGGCGATCGTCGATCGCCTCCTAAACGCTTTTAAAACGGGCGTCCGCCGCCATACAAAGTATGGCGGATGTTGACGCCCCGTGGAGGGGCCAGAGATGGCCCCTTTGTGCCGATCGCGGCGTTGCTGAATGATTCAGCAACGCTTTTTGGGTGCAGAAAGCGATAGTAGATCGCTTTCTGCACCCGTTTAAAGACGTGCCGGTCCTGGCACGTCAATTGTCGTAAAGCACATGCTTTTCCGTGCCGTGCCAGGACCGGCAATTGTCATTAAGGGGTTAAATACATAGATTTTATTCTTTGTTGGAAATTAGCTCTTTACACCTTCTTGACCTACACACCTGGACACAAAGCATTACATAGTTCTTCCAGTGGCCCCTTGGGCATTTATTTTGTATGACCAATTGTGGGGAGATTCACTCAGCCTTTTCTAGTTCTAGTTCTCGATCAACTAGAGGCAAGTAATTCTAGGGATTCATTAAAATAATGTCTTCTTAAATACCTTGTTTACCAAGCCAGGGCTGGAGCTGACTGGCGGTAAGTACATCATGCATCAGGAGTTCAGCCCGAACACATCTCCTGTACATCAAATAAATGTGCAGACCCCCCCCATGCATTTGCAAGGGAGATAGCACAAAAAACTTTAGGGGCCACTAAGCCATTACATGTATTACAGTACATATGATGGCTAGAGTGTTCCTTTAATACAACTTTTAAGGCTGTAAAGAATAAAGTTCACCAGTAATATTTTATACTGCTGCTGGTAAAATGAGATTCCAATTTTGGGAAATCCTGTCCCTCTGTATAGAATAGAAAACTTGATCACGAAGAATAAATCCCAACACAAAACCAGCCAGCCATTCTCAATAAAGGCAAAAATGCACTACTGATTGTTTACTATAATCAAGTGCTATGATATTTTAAAAAGGCAATTTTCAATTACGAAATGAAACACAAGACAGTATATAAACACATACATATGATTTATTCACTTTAATTGGTACACTGCTGTTTTACATCCAATTTACATCATACAACATTCACACGTAATTATGTCCTTAACAAAGTCTTCAATCTTCAGTAATTAACACATACCCATTCAATAACGTAGAGCTAGTCTGCTTATGCTTGCAGATTTTTTACATTCCAAGTACAATTTCCAATTAAACATTCAATAGACATATCCCCCCTTTGGAGAAATACAGCCCCAAACTTGCAAGGAACCTCTATCATACTTTACTGTTGACTGCAAACACTCATTTCTACTGCGATCCAGCCCTTCGGCAAACAAACTGGCTTCTGCTATAGCCAAATAGTTTACATTTTGACTTATCAGCCCAGAGAACCTGTAGGCACTTTTCTGTACCCCAGTTCGTATGTTTTCATTAACAGTGGTTTCCAAGTCAATGGTTTGGCTTTTTGGTCACAAGTCTTCCAGGAAGACCACTTCCGACCAGACTTCTCCAGACAGTAGATAGGTGCATTAGGGTCCCGCTGCTTTTTGCCAATGCCGAGCTGACGGCACTGCTGAATCTATTCCAAATGTGAAGGGAAGTAGCAGAAGAGTTCCATAGCTGAAGAGTTCCAAACCTCCACTGGCATTACTATCAGCACAAAAACTATGCAACAGGAATTTCACACAATAGGCTTCCATAGCAGAGCAATTGCATGTAAGCCTCACAATGCCAAGCATTGGATTAATTGATGTAAAGCACGCCGCCACTGGAGCACAGGAAATGTTCTGTAGAGCAACTAATCACACTTTTCTGTCTGGCAATTTGATTGGCAAGACTGGGTTTGGTGGATACAAGGAGAAAATTATCCGACTGACTGCATTGTGCCAACTGTAAAGTTTGGTGGAGGAGGTATAATGGTATGTGGCTGTTTTTTTAAGTGTTGGGCTAAGGCCCTTAATTCAAGTAAAGGGAAAGCTTAATGGTTCAGTATACCAACACATTTTGCACAATGCTACACTTCCAATTTTGTTGGAAGAGTTTGGAGAAGGCTTTTTTTCTATTCCAGCACGATTGCGCCCCAGTGCACAAAGCAAGGTCCATAAAGACATGGTTGGATGAGTTTGGTGTGGAAGAACTTGACCCCTGACACATTTGGAATTAATTGGAATGAAGATTGTAAACCAGGCCTTCTAGCCCAACCTTTCAAATGCACTACTGGATGAATGGGCAATAATTCCCACAGAAACCCTCCAAAATCTTGTGTAGAGCCTTCCCAGAAGAGTGGGCGCTGTTATATAGTAAGTTAACCTGTTACTGACCACAGCTTGACCTACACCTGATGCCCACTATCCACTGACCTCTGGCACTGTATATCTACTCTGCGCACTATTTCTTTACCTGCTCTAGCCAACAGTTCATTGATACTCCCTCTCTATAGTCCTACAAAGAAGGTAGAGGCCTTGCTGGACATACTGCCCTGTGCTTATTTAAAGGTCAAGTGACATCATTGCAAAAGGTGTCAAATCAAGGTTTCCATGAGGACTCATGTTCGAGTTATTTGGATAACGCATTTGAGGAGTGGCTACATAGATTCTTTAGGATAGACCATTGAAGGGTTAATATTTAAAGTATCTCAGGGTCTGCTAAGCTATGCTTAAGAATGTCCTCCTGACTGACACATTTCTTCGGTTCTGGCTCCTATTGTTGCCTTGCTGGCAGGCCAGTGAAAAAAAGAAATAGCAATCATAAGGAAGCAGCATGGACCGCAGTACCACGGTGGAGCGCACAAAGGTACACCAAGGTACACCGCTAAAGCATCATGCAAAAGAAAAAGGACCGTGTTTTACAGATGTAACTTAATGACAACCATGTTAACTTCAACCCATCAAGGGCATTAATGTTTCCATAGCGACCAAAATGGCGCAGAGTATTTTTAGTCTTTTTCACACCTGATTTCTCGTGATAAGACTTTGTTCCCTGGAAGCATTTTCTATTTTTTCAGCATATGTCAGGCTAATGATGGCAGCATAATTACTTTAAAGAAATTATGTAGAAAATCATGCATAATTACCAGATACGCTGCAAATTTAAAGGACATTGAGAAAATAAAGCCTTTATTATTAATAAAAGTTTTTAAAAAATGATTAAAAACTCTTCTCTAATAAAACTGATAAAGATCAAATCAATATTTTTTGCATAGCAAAACATTATTGTTTTATATCTTTCAACTGTTAAGTGCTAATGGAACACCAACACATTACAACCACATAACTAACAGAAAACAATAATAGAATGTAAAGAGAATATTACATTTTATATAATCTTTAAATCCTTAATATTCTTCCAGTACCTCCCTGGAAACTTTGTGGAGTGTCCATTTGTGACAACTGCATTAAAAACAGTAGCCATGCATCTACCTTTATAGTATCATCAGAACAGGGGCAATAATCCCCCACAAAATGAACCAAATTTAACCTTGATAATATGAAATCTGATGTTATAACCTATTAACAGAACGGCGGTGGAATTCTTAGCACCCATGTGCAAGTTAGAAAAGATTGTTTCAACAGAAACTCCGGCCATTTCTTTTTCTGTATGTGGTATATATATATATATATATATATTTATTTATAAGAGTGTTCCTTAGTTTCCCTGTAAAGGGACACTAAAGCCATCATATACACATGATATATACACAAATACACAAGGCAATCCTGCAGAATGCACTCAATCCTGCCGGATCCCTAGTGCACATCTCTCCAATTAGCTTGGCGAATCGTCGGACCATGGAGAAGTTTGTTTTTAAAGAATATGTATTACAGCACACACACTTTAATACAATTTATAAATAGAATAAAAATTTGGCTTGGCTGAAGGCTTGAATTTTTAAGTAAGCAAATTAAAATATTAGATATACATGATTTATGTGATATATATATATATATATATACACACACACACACACACACATATATACATACATACACACGCGTACACATACACATAAGCCCTGAAAGATGCATTTTACTTCATAAGGAAGTGCAAGCTACATCATCATGATATAATGTGCTCTGGCAGTAATGAAAACGGGAGACCAGTATAAATCCGATTAAGCCATTTTGGTCCGTTACTGTATCTCAAAATGAAACGGTTAACAATAAAACCTTTAAGTAAAGCTACATTAATTATATTAAAAAATCTTCAGCTGGCACTATGATTAATGTCGTTAAGCATGAAGAAGTGGAATAGTTTAATTTTACAGCTTGTTAGTCTGCAGTGAAAATGGCTCCTTGAAAAAGATATAAATCATCGCTGATCAGAAGACTTATCTGCTAATCAGGTTTACACACACAAGAAAGGGAGAGCATTTATAATACATTTCATGCAACTCATAAAATGATCTCCGAAATATATATATTTTGCATGAAAGGTAATTGACCATAGATAGACGGTAATTGAGCTTTTATACTGCATTATTTCAGCCCGGTAAGCTCACAATAGTCACATTTTCATGCAAGGCTACAATATCCTTTATTCTAGATTCCCGGCTTGTCACATCTCGACAGGACATGTAAAAGGAAACGGTTACCAATAAAACCATAAAATTCTGGTTAGACAGCTATTGCCAGTTTGTGGGGGATGTTTGCCTTAAAATCAATATAATTGCATCAGTAGGTTTAAAGACAAAAAAAACCCCCCACCATTAATGGTTGTTTATATTTTCTGGTATTACAAGCAAAGCGAGAACAAATGTTATGGCTATTTATGTAGCTATGTGGAAGTGAACAGCATTTGTGTCCCTTATTTATATAATAAATACGGGATTTCATCTCACTATACGGCCATATAGGAGGGGATAATAAACACATCTGAACAAGGTAAGTTGTTCAACTCAACTAGTCAGCAATGATGTATCTGCTTAAAGTGCTCTACATGATATATTATCCACCAAGGTAGGGTTGTAATTTTTGAATGTGTCGCAGTGATGGATGTCTGGCAGTTTTTCTGCCATGAAATGTCTTTATAGTGCTTGTAAGTGACCATAATTCACAAAACTGATAATGCATAGATTGCATTTTTTATGTTACTGTTTTTCTCAGTTGCTTGTATATATTTATTCTTAGACATGTTAGATTTTTGCTGTAATAGTGTTATTTTGCATTTCACTACATACTTCATCCAAGCCCATCTTAATCAAAACAACTTGTTCTGGAGTGAGCGGTCCGTTCACGAAGTCTCAAGGTAACGTAAGACATAAGGTATAATTCAACAGCTAAAGCTCACAGAAATGTTCCCTTTGTGGGCACACTGACCAATGTAGCTCTGATGAAATTGAAGCCAACCCATGGTTGCATGTAGAATATGAAAGTCACTGAGATATGGCCAGGTTATTCACGTTTAGGTTGGACCTTAAACAGTTAGGACAACACAGGAATCTGGACCATTTCTTTTTCCCCATGCATATAATAAACACAATCTATTCCTAATTCTTTTTTTCATCTCTAAATGACCATCAGTTCGTAGCAAACACATACTCTGTATAGTTACAATAAACACAAAAGAGAACAATTACACATTTGTACGGATGATCACAATGTTATTGCAGTTCAATGCGGATGTTTAACAATACTTAATGCAATCAGGATTCAGGTCAGCTATATGCTAATCTCATGACTACATCAACAACAATTCAACCTAAATACCACTGTTAAAAGTTTCAGAAGTTAAGGAGTTTCAAAATTAAAGATAAAAATGTTATAAAGCATGTACACAGTTTTTTTTCGTATCCGGGATTAGCATCTGACAAGAGGCTCAAGCAATCTTTAATATTTATGTAGCAGCGGTGCATGAAATTGAAGTATCTGTATTCTGTACGGTTGTAAGAAAATTAAAATCCATTATAATGTTCGCAAATACTTGGCTGTATTGGTTGAATGCTTTCACAAATAGCACCAGTTACAAAATACGAGCATAACTGAAATCTAGGGTCAGATCATTAAAGAACATGTATATCGGGGGGGGGGGGGATTGTAGGAGCTTGGCAGAAATACTGGAATACATAAAGAGAAACAAAGTACTAATACATATTTATATATATATACATACATACATACATACATACACATATACACACACACACACACACTCACTGGCCACTTTATTAGGCACACCTGTTCAATTGCTTGTTAACACAAATCGCTAATCAGCCAATGACATGGCAGCAACTCAATGCATTTAGGCATGTGGAGGCGAAGTTCAAACCGAGCATTAAGATGGGAAAGAAAGCGGAGTTAAACTTTGAACGTGCCAGACAGGCTGGTCTGAGTATTTCAGAAACTGCTGAGCTACTAGGATTTTCACACACAATCATCTCTAGGATTTACAGAGAAGGGTCCAAAAAAAGAGTAAATATTCAGTGAGTCGCAGTTTTGTGGATGAAAATGCCTTGTTGATGTCACAGGAGAATGGGCAAACGGTTGCCTTTCTATCATTTCAAACCAAATAACCACTTGTTACAACCAAGGTATGCAGAATACCATCTCTGAATGCACAACACGTCGAACCTTGAAGCAGGTGGGCTACAGCAGCAGAAGACCACACCGGGTGCCACTCCTGTCAGCTGAGAACAGGAAGCGGAGGCTACAATTCGCACAGGCTCACCAAAATTGGACAATGGAAGACTGGAACAACATTGACTGGTCTGATGAGTCTCAATTCCAGCGGCGACATTCAGACGGTATGGTCAGAATTTGGCATAAACAATATGAAAGCATGGATCCATCCTGCCTTGTATCAACTGTTCAGGCTGGTGGTGGTGTAATGGCGCGGGGGACATTTTCTTGGCACACTTTGGGCCCCTTAGTACCAATTGAGCATCATTTAAAGCAACAGCCTACCGGAGTAGTGTTGCTGACCATGTCCATCCCTTTATGATCAGAGCAGGATAATGCACCATGTCACAAAAACTGGTTTCTTGAACATGGCAATGAGTTCACTACAATGGCCTCCACAGTCACAGATCTCAATCCAATAAAGCACCTTTGGGATGTGGTGGAATGGGAGATTCGCATCATGGATGTACAGCCAAAAAATCTTCAGCAACTGGGTGATGCCATCATGCGCATATGGACCAAAATCTCTGAGGAATGACCAGCACCTTATAGAAAGTATGCCATGAAGAATGAAGGCAAAAGGAGGTCCAACCCGTTACTAGCAAGGTGTACCTAATAAAGTGACCAGTGAGTGTATGTATGTATGTACACACATATACATATACATTATATATATATATATATATATATATATATATATATATACACATATATACACACACACGTTTTTACCCCTTGTAACTGGTTTCAGCAACAGGCCACTGCCACAAAACAGCCGAAATAATGGAACCAGCAAAGGGAAGGCTTTAAAAGCATTTGTATAGAGATTTAAACATATATATATAATTAAACTGTTTTGCGTAAAGCCTTATTAGTAGTATTCACATTATTCTTATTATCATTATGGAAAACTTTATATTGAACACTTTTACATCTAAGTAACATGAAGTGTTCTTAAACATTTACCATTTTCCAACTGCAGCATTCCAAAGTTCTATTTTACTTAAGATAAATCAACACTATTTCGACTTTTTGTAGGAAAATATCCATGGCCCTATGGGAGGGAAAGAAGCTCATACTTCCTATGCGCAGTAATCAGAAATGACATGGCCCAAGAAATAAATAAATAAATAAATAAATAAAAACATTGGAAGGGGTCAGAGGGGAAATGGTAGTTCTTTCAGACACATTGGAAGAAAAAAAAATTAAGTGCGCCGTTAATATACAATTTTATCTAGTTTTTGATAGATTTCTTTTAATGAGACATATACCACTGCTCCACACCTATTATGCTAAGCCTATTTTCAAGTTTCTTGACCATAGTGAGCCAACCCTATTTGAAAGATCTGGACCGGCCTTGTTGGGCAGTTGCCTTGTACCTCCTGAGCCACCCTGTCCCAGGTGTCATGAAAGGATGTACATTTCACAAACAAGCTGGAGCCAAGATGCATATACATACTGATCGTGTCTTGTATCGGGAACGCTTCTGTCCATCTTTAACTTGTCACTTTCCACTTGATTGAATTTGTTACGTGCATAAGCGTCTTGACCGGGACGAACAACCGTGACTCCAACATATGCATCTTGATCAAAGTCTTGCCACCGTACTTTACCTAAAAGCCAAGAATGAAAACATGAATGCCCAGATTAGCTTTGTATAGTGCAAGGCAAAGCAAGCTTCTGGTGAGATATGTTCAAAGGCGGTTCTCAGACATCTCCTCAAGGATCAGCAAGAACCACTATTTAAAGATTTGTATTACAAACAGCAACATAACACATAAAAAGTGGGGGAGGAATCACACAGATCTTATACATTTATTTATTGTACACACATAAAGCGAGGTATGTTCTTATAGACATATCTTTATCCTCTATGTGGGTTTTTTTTGTTTTTACATCATGCAGTGACCACAAGAGAAGATTGAATTTCCTGATTAATACAAGAAATAAACATTTTCTACTTGTAATTGGGGATTTAAATTCTTAATGGAGATTGCAAGAACTCATGTAATACAAGCTAGGGTCCCACTGATGATTTTGTTAATGGGCTCAAAAGATGTGTCAACTTGTGAAAACACAAACAGTTCTGTAGCGCAATAAAACCCATCAGAGTGCGTAAAAGAAATCTGCCTCAGGGCACTCACTGACACATGTTAACGAAAACAATTCAAGCGGTTAGATTGCGGCTTTCCCTTTGCAATCCAAAATCTACTTCAACTGCTTGGTATACAATGAAGCAAAGTAAAGCTCCTCCATACGTCAACATGTATGTAATATTTGTCACAAATAGTAACTTTAGAAGTTATGTCTATATTTCATGCGACTACTCTGCTAGTTGACAAGTTACTCCTCATGCGTCAAACGTTCTTATGCCATTCAAGAAAGAAAAATACTCCAGCTTCACGTACGTTGCTTTTATCATCAGCTCAGGCTTATACTGCGTAATACTAGTGTTTGCAGAAACGGTGGGACCAGAGTTACTGCAGGGAAATCACACTGCTTAAAGTAACAAGTTCTCGTTGTATTTTACCACTCGTTCTGCTTTCTTTTTACTTTCAATATAAAGCACTTGTTTGTTGAAGCTGGAAGTGTAGGTTCCTTAACTTCTCTTCGAGTATGCTGTTCAAACTTCTTTTAGCCACATGTGAACACAAAACCATTTTCATAAACAACTTAATGTCTAGGGGTCTATTTCTCAACAACATTTTTCAGTTGGAATGTGCCTAAAGAACTGCACTAACCCCAACACACAAATATATCTGCTAAGATTAAAATCAACAGTGAGATTCATAGAAGCAATTATGAGGTTCAGCTATTGCCGAGGTTCAGGGTTGGCTCTAAATTCTGTAACAACCACAGCAATTAGGACTGTCTGTTTTTAAGTCAGTTTGTGAGCTGGTATTTATCCTCAAAAAATGCAACAATTTATATAATAAATAGGATGTTGTAAGTTTTCATATATTGCCTTTTTTTTTTACTACTGGACAAACACAAAAGAGATGTACCAAAAAACTCTTTTACACACATACAAATACCATATTGGCCCGATTATAGGCACTTCCCCCCCCCCACGTCTTTTAAGTGGGGGTGCGGTCATAATCAGAGTTTAAAGCAGGGATGCGCAATTTGTATCCCCCAACGCCTGGGACATGCAGTTCCGGGCGCCGGGCAGATGGGTTTTTCTTTTCCTTTTCATTTAGCAGGGTTAGGATCCAGATCCCCGCAGCACTGCAGGGTTGTCTCTGCGCATCGTGCAGATGTTTACCGGCTGCCAACGCTAGACACCAGGAAGTCTGGGGATGCATTGGTAAGTCTAGGGGGGGACAGAGTGGCATATCTGGGGAGCAGAGTGGCATATCTGGGGAGCAGCGCACATGTGTGGATACTCGATTACAGTCATCTCTTGGTCGGGCAATATTTCCTAGTAGTCTATTGAGAACCTTCATTCAAATGCGCATTTGGCCCATCCGTTGCCTTCAATGGGACCACTCTTCTGCCAGTAACTGGCGGACAGAAATCACGTGAGACCAGAGGTAACAGTAGGTTGCACCATTTTAACAATGTAAATTGCTCTTCACCATGAGAACCATCACATACATTCCACAGGTGCCATGGTAATAACACTTTTTAAGTGTAAACTTACTACTAAATCCCCTTTGATTTTGTGCTCTAAGACAAATTAGTGGTACAGCAGCATATTGTGTATAGGAAGGAATACCCAGAAGCCAACATTACATTATCTAAGTTTGTTTGTCTAAACTTGTAGATTGCCTCAAGCTACTGGAAAACTCCCCAAATACTGTAATACAGAGCAGAAACATATTCACAGTGGTAAATAAGATTACACTGAAAAAGGTCAAAATAACACGTATATAGTGCAAGTCTACATTATTGCAAAAAATATCTACAAAAGCACTACAAGCTGCCAACAGCAGCAACTTAGACGACCATCTAAAAATAGCAGATAGCATCTAAAAACAGGGAAACAAGACAACTATATTTCAGTAGACAATATTGTTTGCACAAATAAAACCGATTAAAAGTAACACACAAGTCTAGAAGTGGTGCCCATAGCATTTAAAAGCTATGCTGCAGGCAGAGGTATACAGGCCTAGCTCAGTCTTTCTTAAAAGCGCATTAAAATGTTCTCACCAGCAAATTGTAACTACAGTCAATGCATCCATATTATAACTGAAATTTAGGACTGGTGTCAGGAGCCATGGGTGTTTAAACAAGCGACCCTGAGTAAGGAAGGTATCGTATCTTTTACGTCACCAGGTAGCTTTTGGGTCTCTGTACTCTCTGCCTCCCAATGGACATAAGATGCCTACCTGCTCCTGACACACCTGTTGCCCATTCCTACAATGAAGGACCTTTATAACACGGGCGTGCTCCTAGCTTTCCTTGTTAGAGCATTTCTGTTCCTGACCTTGATTATTGATCCTGTTGACTTTGATTTCTCGTTTGGATTCCCCTTCGGCACCGTGCTATTGTCATCTTGCCTATGACCTCCTTGTATGTGCCGTCTACCTGTTCCCCAGTCTGCTGCAGTGAATCTGTTCCGAGACTTCAACCACTTGTGTTTATAGACTGTACCTAAGAAGTCGTCTAAGGCTATAGCAGACCACTGCAACTAGATGCATCAAGACCCGTCTGCCTCGAGCTGAATTCTGAGCCCAATCCTGCCCCTGCACAGGGACTCTTACCTGACCTGGTAACCACGACCCGACAAACTGTGATGGAGGGAAAGTATATCAGCATGTGGCTATTGTACAGGTCCTTCACGCTGGATGCTACACATATAGTTAAAAAGCACTGGCCCATATAAGATAAAAGCAAAAGTCCATATGTTATATACACTGTATTTTTTAAATTATTGTCAGCCTTTGTCTACAACATCTCAGTTGTGTGTGGGTTATTCAGATATGCAGGTGTGAAAGTGGTGGTATATTAACAATCCATGGACTGGTGCTTTAACAGTCTGTGGCTTCAAATATATCACAATATTTTGAAAAGACCGAAAAGGACCATTCCCAAGGTCTCGTGTGTCTTTGCTTGAGGAAAAAAAAAAAAAAAAAAAAAAAGCCACATGCATGCCAAAACTGTGGTCCATTCATTAAACGGAGGCACTTATAACCCAGATTTTAGCAAGAGAGACTATCAAGTGTTGCATACACAAATTCTGTGGCTTCCACTGACTTACTAACAGCGGCTGCATTATATCCTTTACATATGTCACAACATGCGATTATGGAAAGTGTACCTGGAGGAAGGGTCTCCAAATTTTGAGCCTTATCTTCTCCGTTGACATTGTGGGGATCTTTTTTTTTAACCGTGTCAATTTCATTCCAGTCCTCCTGAAAAATAAACAAATTTAAAGAAATGTGAGCTGTGTATTGCAATACAATTCTACGGGAAAAAAAAAAGGCCATCTGAAGTCTTTCGTGTCAAAGTTCGATATGTTTTACGGCACACGTTGTACCAACTGCATTGTTTCATTCGATAGTGTAATAATATGTGCCCCCTTTCATAAAAAGCAAGGATGTCAGACGCCTTCGTACAAAAGGTCAGACGTTCCGAAATGGACACAACATAATAAAAGAAAAAGTGGTCGAATTCAGCAATTTTTTTTGCACTTTATAACACATAAATAACTATATCCCGACATTCCTTTTCCAAGTTGCTATATGCTATTCATACTGCCTCACTCTGAAATTTTATCCACGTCAAGTCTTCAGAGTTAAGATTTGAGGACTTAGGTTATTTTATATGGTAGATCATAATATCAAGATGTTGTGTGTGCTGACGGCATGACTTCCGGAACCATTAAACGGGACTAAGAAATAAGAATAGGTGACCTACCTGACAGGTAGATAGGGGTTGTTTGGTACCTATTTGTTTGTAATAGCATGGGGGATATGATCATCCCAGAGTTATTATCCTACAGGGTACCATAGCAACTAAAAACAACCTATTAAAACATCTAGCAGAAGTTCGCTGGTGGGTTTTACGACCGAGTTCATTAGGGGCCTTGTTATGTGGCTTCACACTCCCCTCTCCTGGCACCAATCGGGCATCTCCAAGAGAGAAAGAATCCTATAAAAATGTGAATCTGACAAGAAACTTTGAATTTCCTTTATTCAACATCCTGTGACAAAGGACTTAATATGTGGAGATTCCCATACATTTTACTCTTTTGAAGTGTAATATTTCTGCTTTTATTTTTTATACTTTTTGTGTTGTGACCTTTGAATTTCCTTTACCATTATATTGTACATGCACTGTAACCTTTTTGGCTCAGATTTAATATAATTTAATCAGTTCCGTCTTTTGTTTTAGGGATATGAGGTCAACAGGTTTGGGGGTAAAGTGTGGTGGCTCCGGACCCTGCGGGGAGAGTGGCAATTGAGCCTACAGGCTGTTTTTTCCACATTAACCATTTCACGCCCACATTCCGCCTTAACGTCATGAGGAGGACCGGCAGGTCGATGGTGGTGGAGGTAGTTCTCGCTACTGTGTTTGGGGCCTCTGTGACACTCTTTTTGCTCTCATTTATAAAAACCCTAATACCATATTTCTTAGAACACACACAAAAAAACAAAAAAACAATTGCCACTCCTATTAATTCCATTCTACCAATATCTCACAAAAAGGTGACCACCATATAGCAGTAAGACCTCAATGGACACCATCAGGCCCGGACTGGCCATTGGGCACACCGGCCATTTGCCCGGTGGGCCGGGCCGCGGCAGGGGCGGATTGACTTAGGGGCTGATGGAGCTGCAGCTCCAGGCTCCTACCTTAAAATAGGCCCAGTCAGGACCGGACTGACTGGGCCTATGCGGCCTCTAAGGGGCACCTGCCCCTTAAGCCCGCAGCAACTGCGACCCGGTCCGCCACTCTAAGGGGTCGGGAAGCCTCCACCAGGGCTTTAATTAAAACATTTAAATTTAAACATCCTCCATGTTAAATAAAGTTAAAAAAAAAAAAACCCAGATGTTTTAATTTAAGCCCTGTGCGGCCGCAGACCCCTAAGGCCGGCCCTGGTGGGGGCTTCCCGGCCCCTTAGAGTGGCGGACCCGGTCGCAGTTGCGGCGGGCTTAAGGGGCCCTGCGTTAATGCTGGGCCTATTTTAAGGTAGGGGCCTGGAGCTGAAGCTCTATCAGCCCCTAAGTCAATCCAGCCCGGTCGCAGTTGCTGCTTGCTCCGGCAACAAGGTAAGTAGGGTGAGGGACGGGGGTGCAGTGAGAAGGAGCAGAGGGGGTTAGATAGTGAGAAATGGGGAGAGGGGATACATATTGAGAAGTGGGGAAGGGGGTACATAGTGAAAAGGGGGAACATAGAAGGAGCAGATAAGATGGGGAGAAGGGGTAGTGTGAATGCGTATGAGAATGAATGAATGAATAAATGTCTGGATGAATTGTGTGAATGCGTATGACAATTAATGAATTCATGTGTGGATGAATTGCTTGAATGATTTCTGAGACTGCATTAATGAATGTGTTAATGATTTGTGTGAATGAGTGAGTAAATGCAAAGATGGTACATGAAGGGTGGGCTTTAACAATAAATAAATAAATAAATAAAAAAGGGCTGCTCTGGCTTAAATGCCCGGGCCTATTTTTTGTCCCAGTCCGGGCCTGGACACCATAACAATATGTTGGCATCAGCACTAACGACACATAATTCATCTTCTAGGCCTAGGGGGCTGCATACTTCCCAGTAACCACATTCCAGGTCATGATGGAGGATCCAAGGCAAATAAGAGCATTATTTATATACACCCTGTGCGGCGTAAATTCTGCTGCCACGTCAAATAAAGAAAGCAAATATACGACTAGACTGAGTGATTATCCACACCATGGAGGGTACTTATAGTAAAAACTAAGAAAGATTTTAAATTAATAAATAGGATAAGTGTCAAATGATCTCACTGCTGCTTCAACCTGAAATCTTGTTTGAGAAAACCACATAATGAATAAAAAAATAACATGTTTCTTTGTTTCCATTGTTTAGCTGCAGCTTTCTGCAGATCTTTTCTGAGAAGAATGAAGTCATTTTCGCTCCTTGGAGAAAGGACAAATAAAAGTGTGCCAGCAATTGTCTCCCTTTTGTTGCTGATACATCTTTAAAAAACAGCACATTTTTCTTTCTATTCAAAGTGAAGACTAATAACCAGCAATAAATTTGTGCTAGGTATGCTGCATTATATGGTATCTACATTACTTCATCCCCCATACACACTCCGCAGCGGTGCTAAGGAATCTGCCAGAACTCTATAAGTCTATATACTCAAAAATAATTTATGCTTTTTAATTTAGTGGATATATGCTACGATAAGACCAATATAAAATAGTAAAATAAATGCTAAAATGTCATACAGTGGGGTTGTGTTTAAAGTCCAATTTAAGTGAAAAGTGGTTAAAGCAGAACAGTCACTGGTCCTTATGATAATGAAACCACTTTTACCACTTAGCACTAAATTGTGCCTTATAAGTAATATTCATTCCATGTATTTAATTCACTCTTATCTACTACTGGCATCATTTTAATTACGATAGAAAGTTGCCAGAGAGGGAAAATAGTAGTAGTTCCCTGTGGACTGAATGGTCAAGTCTCAGCCAAGATGGCTAATGAATCACTCCAGAAAAAATGGCTGATAGGAAACCCCAGCCATTGCTGGGGTATGACTTAAAAAAGTCATACCCCTGCTTCTGATCTCATTTGCAGTGCGGCTCCATAACTTGCGAAAGAGACACATTTCCTGAAGCTTAGTCCCATAATGGTTACAACTACCCGTATGGTTCAAGGTCACACATGGGTAGCTGCGACCATTCTACACGGAATCACGTTCAGGATTCACAGTGCAAACAAGTCATACTATAACACATACCTTGCTTTACTAATTAACGCTCACGACAGAAGCACCAAGGGCAGGCAGCACACACTTCTACTCCTGCCACGGCAGCACACACTAACATACATGACTTATAGGACATTACGGCACATGCATTATCCACTAAAGTTTATGAGAAAACAAAAATTATAATTAAACTCAGGTCTGTATGCCACCAAGCATGCTATTACCAATTAATTTATAAAAAAGTTATAAAACAATCAAGACTTTTTAGCCACTAAGCAGAGGAAGTCATAGTGCCTATTATAGCTATTTTTTAATCTCTTAATGCTGTCTTCATTGTTACAATCCATTTTACAGATCATTTAAAGTTATTATAAAAGCAAAACAGCATAAGTAAGATGCTCTGGGATTGCTTTATTAAAAGAAATATTTTGAACATCATAAGGAAAGTAGGTCTCTTGTGCTTTTAGCACACCTGATAGCATATGGGAAATAATACATGAATGTTTAGGTCTCCCAGAGAAGAGCTTATTACTATAAAATATCAGATATAATAAGCAACAATTAGAAGAGGGCACATGACCTATTATTTTGTAATCACAAAAAAGGGAGCTACGTAGAAAAAGACCACAGTAATCAGACATGTTCCTGCTTATTGGATCGTTCTCCATAAGGTCAATTTTTCAATACTGCGCAGTAACCCTCCTTTTATGCATGTTACGCATATTAAAATCTATACAAAGTATAAAACCTAAAACAAAAACGACAAAACACATTGTAGAAGACAGTACACTTGACAAACACATTTTCCACCCGATGCAAATCAGACGCCACATCAAGATTGTCCTAAAAACCTAAGCTGCCTTAATCTTCTCCGTCTGTAATCTTCTTTGCGATAATGAAAACATACGTAGGCAGAGGAAGGATAATATCGTCCCTGCATAAACAGACACAAAGCATATTTATTTGCTTTCACCCCGATAATAAAGAGTTTCCAAAGATATAGAACCCTTTATTTTTTTTTATCACTATTCATTAGTAAGGCTGCTGAATGGTGTATCTGTATGCTCACAGGCATCATAACTACACACATTCCCAATGCTTATCCTAATTGTGGGTTTGGGGTTAATATAAGTGGTATCCCATCTCAACATCAGCAGAAGGGGCTGGGGGTTGCTCTTTTTTTTGATGGTTATTCCTTTAAAACCAGCAGTTATCAATCAAAGGTTCACAATCACAGTTAAAAATTTACAACACAAAATCAACATTGTTGCAACACTGATCAATATAAATATTTCTTACAATAAATAAATTTAGTAAATCCGAAATCAGACAATCAAAAAGTGATGGTTTTTGTGAAGTCATGGATAAACAAAGGCCTATAACATCTGAACACAGTATGACTAAGTGCTTTGGCATGCAAATTGTGTCAGGAGATATTACGTCTTTGGAGTGGCTGCTTAGATGAAGAAAAATATATAGTTTCAACATGACGCAACAATTTATTTCTGTTTCTTCCTGGATCTGGAGGTAGAGTGCCTTTCCCTTATTCACTGTCCACAATGTTGCAAGCTGAATCTCTTTGGCTTTCTAAGCCAAAGGAAACCAAACAACCCCACAATAACACACTTACATTTATACTTCTATTCCAATTGGTAATATAAAGTTCATTCATAACTTACACGTAGGCATATATCAATTATTATAATTATTGTACTTGACTCCATTGTCTCAGTGCCATGGGCACATACACACTTAATAAATGCATACTTGCAATTTGGAATGTTCTTGAGATTTGATAACTAAGGGTCCTAAAGGCAACAATGGGAAAAGTTATTGGCAAGAGCCCGAATACAGGAACGATGGAAAGCTGTGAGGTCCTAATGAGCCGAATATACATACTATATATATATAAAATACAAAAGCACATTAAAATACATAAAACAATGTCAAAAGTTACATGATGTTCATACATGAAAACAGGCACGGAAATTTGCAGAAATTATTATCGTGCCCATGTCTTTTTAAAGAATGAGGGACTTAGTTATAGACGAGCAGTTAAGTTATTTTGGCTGTTTTTACCTGGTAGCTACCACTGACAATAATAGGAATTAGCAGGTGAAAACAGCAAGGTCTTTTTAACTCTACAAGCATTATAAAATCATACGTATTAGGCACACAAACGGGTCTGCATTCCAATCTATTCATTAGGTTTATTCATAAGGGGCATTCCAAGTCCTCAGGCTAAGTTCCCTTATATGCCAGTCTGAAATCCCGTTACACTGGGCAGGAAATGCAAAAAATAGTTTTCATTGCTGAATACAACTATACACAAAGGTCTAGTAATTAGTCACATAAGCTTTGGGCCATCAGAAGTTTCTTCTCCAGATTACAGAGACATCTGAGGGCCTTAAGCAACTCTACACTCTTTTCCATGCCTGCCCAAGGAACTCATCTCCAAACTCCAACTTTACTTTGACCAATATGGCTATATCCATTCCCCTGATCCGGATACAAATAAAATCTCTATCATTCCTAAACACAAAACACACTTTATTTAAGGTAGGAGTTTTAGCCCTTTTACTAGATTTTCATTTATTATTAATAAACAGTAAATGTTCTAGCATGCAGTTCTGAATGACCTTGCTGTGTTAAAGGGAACATGTGGAACATTTTCCATCCAGAAATACACATTTGATTATTGTTTATGGTCGGTTCAATTCTGCTTGAGTAGCCAGGTAGACTCAGCATGTCCCTCATCTTGAAGTAGGTCAGACTACATGTTCAGAACTGATCATTAGAAAAAGGAACACACAGGCAGTTAGTCGTGTATAATTTCGCAGTTCATGGTTTCAATTTCAGTTCTTTACGGGAAGAAAAATGGCCATAAAAGGGCAGAAATAAGGTTTTGAAGAAGTTAAAATAAAAAAGGGATCCATTCAATACATCTACCTACTCAAACAGGACATAAGTTATTTATTTCTTGACAATAAGCAAAATCCAAAGTATTGTTTTAAATTTTAGTGAGAACCAAGCAGCATTTTATTGTAAAACACCGCCATAAGTTCATTCTCTGAAATGAAGAGCACTGGCACTGGTTGCCTATTATACAGTAAGTACTAAAAGCGACTTTAAAAGTTATGTTCTCACTATAGCCTCCAATGGAAAAGGTCAATAAACAGGGTTATTTCATACTATATTAGACCATGAAAAACACAGGAGCAGTTCAATTAGTGAAATGAAGACTCAACCCTATTTTATAAATTTTTTATACGACTGGCAGGAGTCTTTTGATGTGCTTCTTTAAGATTGTTATACATTAATCAAATACAGCTCTTAGTAAGTGCACCAGAAAATTATTCTTGATAGCATTTTCAAATGAATTCCTGTCATGAATATATTGATGCAACCTAAAATGCATATGCCACATGAATACCGCCGTACATCGACAATATTGTATTACACAGGCACAAAAGACATACTCTGTGTAACTTAGCATGCATGTGATTCAAACAATGCCTACATACCCAACACTACATGTTTAACACACAGAATGTTTAGAGTATTACTACGCTGCTTTTCTCAGACATGAAGAATTTGCATAAAAGTTCAGACAAAAAAAAAGTCTTCAGGAAAAGACTTTTCACATCTTCCCGGTCAAGTTCCTTTATATCCTTTTGTCTTTCTCCCTATCCAGGCCCAGACGGGCCATCTGGCACACTGATCCAACTCAGACAATGTTAAAAATAGCAATTATGTGCATTCACAGTACAAAGGATGCTGTATGCTCCATCGCATATCGTGGCATATGTTGTAGGCCTATACAAGTGAGAATGGTTGGAAAGTGGTGTCAGTTTATGGCCTACTGACATGGAAGATGCCCTTCCCATTCAAACAGAAAGCAAACACTAAATTTAAAAAAACATATAATATTGAAGACATTAAGTGAGCTGTCTAGCCCTTGAAAATTGGTGTATTGGTGTGAATTCACCCTTGGGTGGTACGCATATAAATGGAAGAAACAGCTGGTGGTATAGGCTCATTGTGAAGAAGACTACACTGCCCAAAAAAAAAAACCTCACAAATATCTATTTTGGTTCTGTAACAAGACCGACCTTATTCCATCCATTCCCACCATCACCATGCCACCTATATCCCTATATACTTTCTTGTAATGCCTATTTCTATAGGGAAGAGCAATTGGCCTAATAATGGAAGCTGCAACACACAGAAAAGGGACTTGCTGAGCACCACAATTGTCAACATCAGTCCTGGTATGATAATTTACCTATTTAAGCAATAGTCCCTATAGTTATTGTGACTGCATATTGTTAATTCAATATTACCGATTGTTGTGCCCCAGCTATTTATTGATTTTTACAAACCTGTTTAGCAGATATGAGTATTAACCGCCACTTCTTGGGAAACACAAGCATTTCTGAACATTTTCCAACAAATAAAAGTAAAAATAAAATAATATATTATATATAATCTTTTTAAGAAATTCTGAAATTCTGTACAAGTGACATGTTTTTTATATTATATATCTATATTAGAAGCTAAATACATTTTACTTCTAGCAGGAACAAACTGTATAGTAAGGCAGGATGTGATAAATAACAGAGGAGAGCTAAGCTAATGTTAAGCACCAAAGAGCTAATCAAAGAGCAGGCATGATGATCCCCCAAAAAATTGCTTGATAGTGAATGTCCAGGATTTGATCTTCTGATCGCAATTAACAACAACAATAAATAATAAGGGAAAAGGAAAGAGAAAAATAAAGGGAAAAAAAGTAAAAAAAAATGAACACAAAAGAAATTCACTTTAGATGAACTCTTTCAGTGCTCAAAACAGCAGGTCTTCTGTCTGTAGATACTGTAAATATGACACAAGGAATATCTGTTTACGATAGACTGAAGGAATGGAGCTGTAGTAAAAACTCTATGTACACAAAAAGCAGTAACCATATGTGGCACATTTCTCGATACGCGCAAGCCAACACGGTTACTTGTAACAATAGTAACTAGACAACCCTGTAATTCACTAAGACAAGACCACACAAAAAGAAGCAGGCTCTTCAATAGCCTAAAAAGTAGCCAGGGCTCTTCGCAGTCAGGGGTCTTTGTGAAAAGATTTTAGAACATGAAACAAGCATACATTTTCATTTACATGTTTAAGGCTGTATGCATTATGTGGCACCAACAGAAAAAAATACAATCAGTGAGTGCAAAAAAGCACTCTGTGGGATAAGACCCAGGCAGCGTGCAAAAAGTTGGCACTTGGCCTGGGTTGGGAATCCCAAGCTTGTGTGATGGTACCAGAAGTAAACTTGGGATACTGGATGGCAGAAGGAAAACCTGCCACATAAAGAAAACAAATTGACTACATTTTTGGGTTGCTAGCGAGTTAAAGTTACACAACATTTCACTTTACCAATCATTATTCATTTTCATTCCTGCAAGAAGGGCAGAGAAGGTTATCCATTATGTTGGTTAATCAACAAGATAAACATGTTTCCTCTCACACAAGTGAACACAAGCAAACAGACCAACCACAGAAAATTGGCAGAGAAAGTGGAGTGTTTCAGAATGTATAAAAGATTCTCTACAATACCAGCTACAACATTAACTAGAACTAGGCTGGAAAAGCAGGGTCGAATGGAGTCACAGAGAAGTTACACACAAATAGGATATAAAAGTCAAACTCAAGGCATACATTTCAACAATCTGTCACAAAAATGTTGGGTATATACAGATTAAGATGTTGCTTTTATAGTTTCCCCCTATTTGACAATTAAAAAGCTAGCCTTATTTAAATCCAGGTTCAGCCCTAAAAAAAAAAGGAAGTTCATCATTATTTAACCAGTCTCTATTAATAGTAGTTCCAGTAGTCATTATTAGCAATATTACAAAAGGGTCTAATGGTAAATGGGTAACAGGGTAGACATTCCTGGTGGAAAAAGCCAAATGGCAAGTCAGTTAAGTAAATTAGAAGACTGGTTGAGGGTGACAGCTGCAGTTTAATGTTGATAAATGTAAAATAATGCACTTGGGACTTAAAAACAACAGAAGAGAGAGAGAGAGAGAGAGAGAGAGACTTGGGCATGATTATTTCTGGGATTTACAGCAGTTTACAGGTCTCTGGTCAGTATTATGTACAGTTCTAGAGATCACATCTCCAGAAGGACATCGTATTGGAAAGAGTTCAGAGGAGGGCTACTAAAAGAGAGACCTGTTCTTTTTCGCTTTTTTTTTTTTTTTTTTATAGGAAAAACTAGGGGGGGGGGCACAATATGTATAGCTAGGATGAAGATAAGAGAAAGAGGAGATGTGATAGAAAACATTTAAATATCTAAAGGGATTCAAGTACAGGTGGAAAATAGAACAAAAGCTCATAATCTAAATAAAAACTAGAGGGCCAGAAGTTTAGATGTAATGTAAAGGACGGTTTTTTTTTTACTGAGAGGGTTGTAGATAAATGGAACAGTCTACAATCAGAAACGGTATAGGCTAATACAGTGAAGGAACTTAGATGCAACACCAAGGACGGAATCTATACATCAGGAAAATAGGGAAAGCAGATGGGCCAAAAGGGCCATAAAACTATATATTTCTATGTTTCAATGGGACCGCTACTGAGCATATGCAATAAATATATAAATGCTTCCTGGCTTCAGCAACGAAAGCCAGGCAAGAAAAAAGAATTCTATCACCAATAACTAAACTATGCATGCTCCAGATGGAATGCAAAAAGTATTGAGCATATTGTACATAAAGCTACAAAATAATGCTCCAAGCTATTCAAAGTCATTATAAAATCCTGCAGTAGTGAGATATTTTTACAATGTCAAAGATGTGTACAAGTTAGGAAGCCAATGGAAGCACTCCAACCTCTAGCATTGCTTGCAGTCACATTAGAAAAAGGTCAAGGAGGGGAAGGCGGATGACAATGACAAAGCATGTCACTCTATATAGGATACACACTGTGTTCTGAAGGATGACATTTTCATTTCCAACGCTCTTGCTTGTCACATGAAATATTGACTTGATAACAATCATCACACAGGTTAAGCGGATTTGGACTACTGGGATACAGCTGTTTGGCTATGTGTTTTCTTGGATGTCAACAAATACTGGGGTAGGCATAACACGTTTTGCAGCATGCAGCTGTCACACATAAACTGGGTAAGTCAAGCACAAACATTGCTTTCCTAATCTTTATCCAAAATGCAAAATACATTCAGGTTTTCCTCTTGGGGGGGAAAACGTTTAATTAAAAATAAATGCATTTCATGTTAATGAACCACCCCCCTCCCATCCACAAACATGCCGTAATCAAGTTTATATATTATATATATATATATATATATATATATATATATATAAATGTTTCACAAACAACATAAAAATGATAAATACAAGCTTCTTAATTTTGTAGTAGACAGTTTATCAAAAACAAGTGTGTGTAAAAAATGTAATAACTGACAATATTACCCAACGACCCTCCCCCCCACATACCAGCTCAAGTATATAAGGCGCATTGTATATTTTCAGCTGATCTTACACACCCGCTGCCTCCGTCAGGAGATAATGGAGATTGAAGGATAGGTTATAACTAGCAGAGAGAAGTAGGAAGTGGAACTGGACATTTCCTCAAAAGAACAGAAGGCATTTAAGGGGTTTAGTATATAATAGATTTGAATAGCACACTTACTGGGTTTGAAAATAAATAAAAGTATTAATGGGTTTTACCCATTCTGGTCCCTATGTGTTATACGAATTGGACGCTCATCTTTACAAATAACCACAAGTGGTCCAAGGTAAGCTTGCACTTCTGGAAAAACAATATTAAAATGTAACGCTCATTGGCAAGATTTCGGTTAGGGCTCTAAAATAATAACACGTTAACATTGTGTAGCTCTATTAATAGTACATGGTATAAAGGAGAAGTAACGCGCGTTTCACCAACTGGAAATGTTGGCTTTGTCCTGGATGGTAAACTTATTTCTGCTGCCGGACAGTTGTGCCCACATTTGAATGTAGGTCTTGCAGGCTTTGAGTAACCCCAGTAGTGACCCTATCTCATCACGACGGAGGGCACGCATGGGGGCTTCTTAGTTCACTTGGAGATTTTTTTATGACAGTGATGTTCCAACGGGTTACCACCATATTTTGTCCGCTAGAGAGTGTAAAAATTACATTTTCTATTTTTCATTGTAAATCAATAGAGGGTGTGATATGGTGGTAATAGCGTGGTTAGTACATTACTAAAATTACCAGTGATATTATAATCTGGTTTCAGTGCAGCACTTGATCTTTGTTATACTGTTAAATGGATCTGGTATAAGAATACATTAATTTGTAGTGATCAATTGTTAACTTCCTCTTGTAGGTAGTTTTAACTATTTAAGGAATACAAAGTTAAGTTTTAATTCAAGTTGAAATGTTTTTTTGTACTTTTGTTTTTCTGTTCATATTTTCTGGGTTATCTCCTTGTTTATGTATTTCTAGGGCTACCTTTTGCATTTTACTTGACTTTTTATTAATTACATTTTTGTACTTTCACAGATCATTTGGAACCTATGAGTCAAAACACTCCCAGGAAGGCTTACATTTAAATTACACGTGCTTTCGCTCCTATTTGGCTAAATAAATAAATACAACTGTACTTTGTATGTCTGTGCCATGATTCCTGGCATACGTTTTTATCCCGACCAAAATCAAACCATAAAGTATGACGGTTTTTGTAAAAGTTGGTATGTTTCCAACATATTGTGTGCAGTAGTGCACAGCAGCATGACACCTACTGACTTCAGGGCAGGAATGGTAGAGTTATCATTTATTCATCTACACTTGTAATACAGCCTCGGGTCATAGTCCGAACAGTGTTTAAAAAGGCAACGCGATCTCTCCTTACCCAACAAAGCTTTAAACTGGGTTAAAGAATGAAAATCCTCTAGGAATTGTTTAAGGCAGGCACAACTATTGGCATTTTATTTGAGATAAATAAAAATACAAAAAAAATAAATAAAAATTTAGCATTAGCAACCGTGAAAATGTCTGTATAAATCGTCATGGATGTTAAAAGCTATTTAAGCAGTATTTTACAATGTTTCTTTGTTAACTATGTGAAGGATCCATTATTTAGTCTAGCCCGACGTTGCCAAATTTCCCATGCAACGCAAAATATACTACTCTAGGTATCAATTAGGTGAATTTGCTTCTAGATAGACTACAATGGTTATTCTAAATGTCTTTTTTGCCTGGGTACTACCCATTTAGAGGAGGTTAAGTCTTCATATTATATATATACATTGTAGAGAAAATGGAGAGAAAAGGACAAAAAAGGGTAGAATAATTCAGAGAAGTGGACTCACAAATGACTATTTTGCTGTGGTTTCAAGCATTAGCCTTTATGTCTCATACTAAACAACCATTAGGAAGGTACTGGAAATAATGGAGTCTTTACGGCTTTTTTTTTTTTTTTTTTAAACTCAAGATGAGCACAAACTCTCTCAACCAAAATATACCACAATCTTTTATTTTGGCTAATTACTTTGACAAGGGGGAAAAAGCTATTCAGTACTTGTCACGGAAGCAGTGAGAAAACAGAAAATGAAGCTTTGTGTACTGCAAACACCATCATGAATGCTTCTGTTCTCTGTAAGTAGAATTATGTCACTTGACCATGTTATGCCCCATTGATTCATTTAATACTAAACACCAGTTTTATATACTTCGAAACAGGATCTAATGATTATTTCAGCTTTGCTCTACTGCTCACAGTACTTTACAAAAGACAATAGCAAAAAATGGATATTTCCATGTTAACCCAAGAAAAAAAAAAAGTTGTAAAGTTACATATATATCAAGGTTTACTAAAATCTATCAAAGGGACATTACGGCATAAACTTACAGTGATTCATTTTTACATCATGCCTCCATTTTTGTCCGGTCTCAAGTTATTTTGTAGCAAACACATCACTTAATCGATGCCGTCCCGTGTTTGACCTACTCTGCCGAGTTGAACACTTTTGTAACTAAATGCAGGATTAGAAACATCATTCTTTTGCGGAGTTCACAACCTTTTTCCAGTAATAATCATTTTATCGTGTAAAATTTTGTTAGGAATACGTTATTGTCACGTGACACAAAAACAGATACTGAAAGGCAGTTGCCATAGACACAGAAAACATATTAAAATATTTTGTTTTGTGTATATATGATTAAACCTTCTGAGGGATTAATGAAGTTATTAGAACTGTTAATAATTCTCCCAAAATGCCAGAGAGGTCAATTAATGGAAAAAAAAAAAAGTGTATATAAAAGCAGTATAATTTAAAGTATACCGCACATAACAAAATGACTTTATTAGATGGATTTTAGGCAATAGAATGCGGTCAGGATTAGCAGCTGCATCCCTTTTGCCTTCCATGGTCCCTAAAACGTGTTACCCTAGGCTTATGTCTAGCCTGTCTAATGGAAAATCCGTTCACCATACCTCTAAAGTGTCCCTATTTAAGAGGCACAGTCCCTCCTTCCCTGATGCCCCGCTTTACTAGGAGCTCAGAATGTTTTCACATCATCACAGAAAACAAGTTAATCTGTTACAGGGGCTGCTCAAACAAGCTTACAATTTAAATGTCCAAAGATGTCACCGTTGTAGATTTTACAAAAGACTAACTTGACTTTGTTTGCAGATATGCGTTTTGTTGTAGAGATACTTTTCATTTAAAACTTCCACTTACTTATATCCCTGCTGAGATTAGATAAGTGGAACAGCTGCCCATCAGTGGTGGCAAAGGGTTTAAAACATGCATGGGATAGGCATATGACTCTAAGACAAGTCCAAGGACCGATTGAGGTCAGAGTCTTTACACCAGGAATAATGGGCCAAACGGGCCATCAAATTCTACGTTACTGTGATATTAGACAGGGAGCCGCTACAATGTCACGGACTGCTTTGGGAAAAGGATAAAGCTGTGTTGGTCCAACAGAAGACGGAGTCAAAGCCCAGAGACATTTAAAGTTTAATAAGTGATGAAACTAGAACTATTACTGCTGGTGGTATCACTTTAACATCTCCAGCTGCATGACATCACAAACTACCAGCTGCAAGGATAGCTTGCAGCATGATGATAGTGATGTCACAATAGCACAGCAGTAAACAAGCTGCTGTCACGGTGAGTTTGACAGTCAGTATAGACGCGTGTTGTTGGCATGATGTCTAGACATATCCTATTGCTGTGTTTACTCTTTTTCGGTGTTTGCGCCTTCATCAAGGGGCAAGAATTGCACGATGGCTCCAGCGCTAAAGGTAATCGGGGGTATTATATACTATTTGCATTATATTGGATTCTTTTAACGGTTCTTTTCTTCTCTGAATTATGTCATTTTACACCCAACACCATAGAGGCTTTTCATTTAAGTTTAATTCCTTTATGTTTTTATAGCTTTTCTCTCCTTCTTCAAACTAACTAAATCTTATTTTCAGTTTTACCTTTTTATCTTTAAAGTTTGGATTCCAAGTGAAACCAAGCAAGTCTCACAAACATTAGTTGGGTATTTTAAATGAAACAAATATATATATATATATATATATATATATATACACACACACGTATATATAAAGATATTTCTACTTTTATATGACAGAAAAACATGAAATCCATATCTGATGCCCAGATGGGAAAAGTAATATTGGAACTGATCTAAATATTATTCAGCTATGTATGAAATGTATATTATTTTTCTGTAAGCAGTGATCATACAGACATTATCGCCTTGTATAGATGTGCTATTTTTGATGGGTTTTAATATTTGGTAAACTGAAAATATTAATGAAACATCAAAATAAATGTTTTAACTTAAAATCTTTCCTTAGGAGATCCGGAAGTAAAATCCGGGAAGATTTCCGATGAGGTTGTGCTATACGCGACATATGGAATGGCCGCAGTGACCGCGATCCTGCACGTCATTTGTTCCTGCGTCATGCTATGCTACGTCATTCTTAAAAAAAAAAGATCCGCGGAGCCAACATCAGTCTAAGCGGAGAAAGGAGAGCGCTGCCAGTGTCCTGACGGGAGGTGGTCGGGCCGCAGAAATCTAATGCCCCGAAAATCAATCAAATCCTTTTTTTTTGTTTCTAAATTGACTTTAATTTGACGTTATCGCTTGATTTCGCTTGGGAACTTGGATACCATTCATTCTCAGGACGCACGAGAGGCAGCTGGACCCCTGCAGACGCATCAGACACAAGTTTTCCCTGGAGACTGTGTATTCTTAATCAATAAAATGTAGATGTTGATATTACAGATTTATTAGAGAAAGATTATTTTGTTCCATTTCCGCTTCTTATCGCTGAAACAGATCTGCACTGTACTAAAGAGCTAACAGTTCTTTTACATCAAACACAGATAAATTATCTAATATGATTAGTTGGGGTTTGTTGGCATTCCCATCTCTGAGGAACAACGGCTAAAATCACTTAGAGATTCCTGGGGCGCCACTCGAAGTCCTCATGAGATGGCACCTCGCTCCTACCAAACCGGCCGAGATATAGCCAAACACTAGTAATTTATGCCAGAGACAATGCGGCAACGTGGGTACCATGCTACATGTAATTAACAAACTCTGGATGGCAATGTTTCTGGGAAAAACTATTTGGAGGAGAAATGTCTGCTTCTCCACTTTTGGATCTCCTTAATACCCTGTCCCAAAATCTATGCATCTGTGAGAAAAAGAACAATAGTTTATATTGCCCCTAAAACGATCATTCACCGTCATTGGGAACATACGCCAGCCGCGTCGCTAATTATTTCTAGAATATTCATGAATATATATTTTGTTAATCTCAAAAGAGAGAATATATGTAAAAAGATTTTTGTACTCTTGTTGCCAAGGTTTAGACATTAATGGCGTGTTGAGTTATTTTGATGGGAAAACCAAATTTACACTGTTATACAGGCTGTACACTCACTACTTTACATTGTAGCAGTCATTTCTTCAGTGTCATCACATGAAACCATATAATAAAACCTTTACAAAAATGCGAGGGGTGTACTGACTTTTGTGAGATACTGTAACCATGTTATCTTTTATTCACCGTCTGGTATTCTACATCTCAATTTGTGGTGCGATGGGGAACTGATCAGTTGGTGGAGTTTAGACCCACTTTGTGAATTTGGAATGTGATGATAATTGTATGGTGGGAAGTGATGGAACCGAGTAATGTTTATTTGCATTAGCATCAAAATTGGAAATTACACAAGCTTTAAGGTGTACAATACAACACCTCTGCAAAGGGTAACTGTTCTTTTATCATGTAAAACTACCCTAATCAGCTACTTATACATTATATATATATATATATATATATATATATATATATATATATATATATATATATATATATATATATATAGATATAGATATATATACACACACACACCAAAATCATTACCCAATAACAAAAAAGTCACAAAATACCAAACTACATGGATTAACTGCACTGCCAATTGTTGCTAGTAAGGAAGTCTTGAAACAAACATTTCTCTCAATATATAATGAGACTAAAAATGGCTTTTAATGAACATTGATGTGGCTGACTTTACATCAAACAAATAAGCGCAAGATTTTCTTTTTTCTTTTTTTGGAGATGGGCAGAATAAACATCAAAATGACAAAACCTGTTACAGTAAAATGATTATCCAATCTAGACAGAGAAATCGAATTACTTTGTCAAGATGCAGCCAGATATCAATTTTGCTGCCCATTTGTTGGATTTGTGTTCTGCTTATCTCCTTGCTGGTGGGGGTTTGTGAACCAAAGCTTGATCCATTTAAAAAGGAGAAAAAAAAGCTTGTGGTAAAACATATTGAAATGACATTCGTTTTATTCTGCACCGTAGGATAACGTGTCTATCCACATTTATGTTGGAACCAATAAATTAAAAGGTTGTAGAACAAAGGTTTGTCTTTCACACATAGTCAATAGGTCTTCCACTACGAGTTTTGTCCCACATACCCTATAGACATATATTTATACAAAGGGTAACAGAAGACTTCAAACAATAGACTTCCTTGAAGTTATAAAGTGCAAAACACTCAACAGAAAGACGGTAAGAATACAAAACATCAGGGGGGGAGAAAAATGACGTGCTAGTAGTTCTCACCCCTTTTATCAAGATAGATTCCAGGAAAAGGTAGTGTACCTGGAAACGATCTAAAAGTTGCGTGCAGGTTTTTTTTTTTTTCCACATATGAATAAGTTAGATCAAATGAGTTTTATCTCCAAACTAGGACCATGTGTTCTTATAGAAGTGACCATGCAAGATATTTGATCAATCATGTTAACAGTACATAGGATATGAAGTCTGCTTTAAGAGGATTAAACAGTAAAATTGTAGGTTCACAAACCAAATTCACAATAATACAGTCCTGGGAGAACAAAAAAACCTAAAATGTATAAAAGAGAAGGATGTAATCTGGGATTAAAAGTGGAGGTATGCGAGGTTAATGTAAAATATGGTCTGTATAAATGAAAAAAATGGCTTTTTGTACACATACAACAAATGTTTCACACCACAAAATAGCAGTGTGCTCTTAACGCAAAATAGAGACGTTCTAAGGGATTTAAAGATCAGGCCAATTTTGATCATTAACCGAGAACCCCTGACTGTTAATGCAGATTCTGTAAGAGAAACGACATTGGTTTTGTTTTTTTCTTTTCAAATAGGTTCAAACAAGCATAAATAGATACACGTGGAATAAATTTATTACAAGCGATATGCCAAGCTTGTTTAGTTTATCCCTTGTTGTGTTTGATTCTAAATCCGGTGAATTTGTGTGGCTTGTGTTTTCCCGCACACCCTGGTACAAGTGTAACATTAGATCAAACAGTACTAGCAAATATTTAATTACTGCAGATCGTAATAACCAAAAACAAAAGAACCAAAAACATTTTAGACAGGGTGGTAGCATCTAGGTCAAAGGTAAACCAGTTCCGGAATAATGACTCAATGTGGAAATGTTTCTAAGAAGCCAGTTAAAACACGTCATTTGCTATCTTATTTATTGCATGACCCTGTTCAAGTAGCATGGCAACTTGTACTAAACGGGAGAGGGAGTACTGCCTAGTTTGTACAGCAGTGGCGTGTGTTACTAGGTCTTATGAAGTAGTCCCCTCATCTGTATACCCAAGGGGGAATTGAATATCAGGCTGATACATGTATATATACTATATGGCCAAAAGTAGGTGGATACCCCTCTTATTATTAAGATCAGGTACATAGGCAGCCATTGTCAGACAAAAATTGGCAGAAGAATGGGTCTTACTGAAGAGCTCCTTGACTTTAGACAACATAACATCATAGGATGCCACAAGTCAGTTTGTGAAATGTGCGCCCTGCTAAATGTGCCCTGGTCCACTGCTATCATTGCAAAGTGGAAGTGTTTAGAATCAACAACAGCTCAGCCACAAAGCAGTAGAACACAGCATTGCTGAAATGAACGAATACATAATCCATATTGCCTTTGGAAGCAACATCAGCACAAACACTGTACATCGGGAGCGCCATGAAGAACTGAGGCTATTTTAGCTGCAAAAGGAGGACCCAACTATCAATGCTCATGTTTTTGGAAGGTACGCCCAACAAACACATAGGTGTGATGGCTAGGTGCCCTCATACTTTTGGTCATATGGTGTGTACTTCAGGACTGCATTCTCTGACAGCTTGTCCACTCTACGCAAAACAGAAACAAGTACATTTGATCAACTTTATGGGAACATCTAAGGATTCACAAGGACCCCTACTGTTTCTTTGAATGAAGACCAATAGATGAAAAATTCTACACAATAGCATAATTTCATAACCATATAGGTTAACACCAACCACAAAGTGATCACTCTATATATTCTATATGGAGTACTGAACTATGTTACCATATTATAGTATGAAGTTAGCAAGACTATTAGATATCTGCTGTGATTAAAAATCCCCATGCGACCAGCCACAGTATGTAGTTAGCATGAAACATAAACCTTGTGTTCTTTAGAAAACTAGCAAAAACCATTTAGCAATTGTCATTATTAACCTAGAGAATTGACACATGTAAAGCGAATACGTTATTCTATGCCATTCAAACTCTTGATTAACAAAGAAGGCTAAGGGCTTATGGGGAAACTTCACCCATCATAGCCACTGTAATGCATACGATAGCTGGTTGGTCCCTTTAAGTAATATTTGTGTTGTCCCCAGCTATTTCGCATGCAGGAGATTGACTTTGGCACCAGCACATGCACTTCAGGACTCCCATTGACTTTAATAGGACCACTTTTCTGCTACTGATTGACTCCTCCAAGGCCTAACAATTGATTGCTCACCAAAATGGCAGCCCTTTGCTATAGCTTCCTAGTTTTGAGTCATTTAAATGTACATGTGAGAGTTCCATTTCACAAGTAAGCCTCACGTTACCCGAATGAAAAGGGAGCAATGACAGGAAGGCAAATATTACTGAGGGGGCAGCTGTGACCCTCTGTGACAGCAGCATCTGAAATAAAAAGTCCTGCCTGTACCTGTGTGCAGGGATGCAGGGATTGGGGTACAGGCCTAGATGCTTCATGTAGCTACTTGTTTCCATGGCAAAAAAAACAAAAAAAAAACCTCCCATAACATTTTAAAAATAAAAAATGTAAACAAAAAAATTGGGTATTATTTTATTTCTTAATAAATAATGAGCACCCAAGTGTTGGGGAACATAACGATCCTTAGCAAGAATAATAATAAATAGCTTCACATTTCCTGATTTTTTTTTTTTATTATGTAAATTTCTTTAAAGTGTATGTTGTTTATAAGGTTGTCACAAAAGTTATTCTGACCTACAGGGTATCCCAGCACTCCAAGGGTAAAACAAAAACGACCGACGTGCTTCATATATGTGTTTCACATAATATACATTTTTCTTAATTAATAGAAATGTCTTAATTATGACATCATTTTTCCCCGAGTCGGTTTTAAAGGTCTGCTACACAGGACAGCTTTGAGATCGTTTTGCATTATATGAAAGCTATTAGCCAGAATGAATCGGTTTGCAGTTCTGCTCAATGTTTTGGGAATAAAAATAATGCATTATTAAACATGCATTTTAAATAGGAAACTAGAGATTTGTAAATTGTATTTTAATACAGAAGCAATTCATATTTGCCAGACGCAAGAAATTTATTAATATCAGTGTGTTGCTCATTGGATTACGTGGACTTGGCTGCATTGTCACGTGGGAAATTAACCCCCTCCCGGGATCACTTGAATAAGATGAACCTTCAAATTGGGAGTTTTGCCAAAGCATGCAACATTCTCAATGCATGAGGTCTAACAAAAGTATGCTTCATTTTGCCGTTTCTACAAGCTGGGAGAGACAAAAAAACCCCAACTAAAATAGAGTGACCAATTTAGACATATTGCTGAGCAGCCCAATGGGTGAATGTATAGACTTATGGAAGAGAACCGATTAGTCTAATATATATATATATATATATATATATATATATATATATATATATATATATATATATATATATATATCCACCATGCAGCAGGGCAGCATTTTATCTGGGCTGGCCAGCAACATGTAAAAACGATGAGTGCCCGGGAAAAACATGGCCGATACGGTCACCTACCCGCGACACATTAGTCTTTCTTCCTGTCCCCCAGCTACTTAGTTTGTAAGCTGTCCCTTTGACGATCTACTAATTAACTAATACCACCAGTAGCACGTTTGCCTTGTTATCTACTGGCTGCAGTGTTGCATGATGTGTGTTTGATATACTGCGGCATGTGTGTACTATGCAGCTAAATTACTTTTACAGACTGACAGCTGACACATTGTGATCATTACACAGACATGCAGGAATGTGTTTTCCTACCCAAAGGTCATTTAAAAAGAATTCCCACAAATGTGAAGATAAAAAAAAAAAAAAAAAAAGTGGAATTCCACCAAATCGCTAGCAAATGTGGTCAAATACTGCATCGTTAAACTAAATTTAGTTTTCGCGGATTTTAATGTAGCTCAGGTTTTCCATAAACCAGCAGCTACACAAGTCTTCGAAGGGAGCGCTTTCATTAAACCACCACTGAGAGCCAAATGTATTACTTGCCAAAACAGGAGAGATTTGACGGGAAACAATGCAGCCAATTACACTCGGTGACATAATGCGATCTAATCATTACACAGTATCGGGAAGAATGAACCAATTCCCACAGTTCCGATACGCAAATCTAACTTATTCAAATGTGACGGTAACACAGAACCTAAAAATAATTAAAAAAAATTGCTATTTTCAAAAAGAAATTTTTTTTAAGCAAATGTGGAAACAAAGCAGTAAATTGAGATTAAAACTACAGTGAGACATAAATTCTACATCTGCATGAGAAAATATCCCGATTAAAAGATTTTTTTTTGTGCAGAATTACAAAAATTCTTAGTTGTTGAGCATTCTATATAATTATTACTACAATAACAAAAAAAGTGAAAAATATCGGACTCTTTTTGGTTTAGTGTAGTTTTCTACCTTTCTTTAGTATTTGAGAAGCGAGATTTCAACAGCAAAGGAGAAAAACGTAACGGATGCTGGACCACAATTTAGAATAATTATTGGGACTACAACTTGACACAGGCTTGCGGGGGCTAAAGTTGTTGTCTTCATGTGTAAGCGTCTTTAAATGTCTCATTGTCTAGTGTATGTTTAATTGTTGTATATTCATCATGGCTGCCCATGGGATGGCATTGTGATCTAATACCATTGTGTTACGTGTTCATCGTGTTAATCTGTTCCTTTTTTTCATGTCAAGGGAAGCAAGGTAATTAAACCAGTAATGATTGAGATATAATAATTTTCAGAGGTACAGAACATTTTCACCTCCCCAAAACTAAACAGCTTTGCAGATGTCTATATGTCATGGCAAAAAAAAAAAGCAATAGAAAGCAAATAGTAATAAAAAAAAAAAAAAAAAGAAAAGAACAATGAAGACAGACACAGGTTGCTTAAAACCACAGTTAAGCCAAACTGCGAACAATGCAAGTGACCCGTACAAACTGCCAGCCCGGATGTTTGCCGTCACAATGTATTGCAGGACAGCTGTGCTAAACATAACCAGAGCATGTAAAGACCAACAGCTGAACGGCATACATCTCCACACACTTACACCACGTCAGTGCCGAATAATAATCAGAAAATAGGTTTCATCCACCTTTAACCTTAGCTCTATTCTGTGCAAAGGTCCAACTGGCTGCAGAGTTTATGTCTTGTATAATAAAAACCTTACATAATAAAATTATTCCCCAATTATCGGTATCAGCAACACATTGACTGACAGTTTGTACCTGTGGTCAATGTATTCACTTGGAAAATCACTTAAAATGTAAATGGAGAAGAAAATAGATTTTTAATTATATATAATATAATTAAATATATATATATATATATATATATATATATATATATATATATATATATATATATATATAAATAAGTGAAGTCCTGCATTCAAGCGCATGTAAATCCAGGTCTGCTTGCCGACCAAAATGATCATTTATGAAGCCGGGGTCTTAAAGCAATTCAAAAGGCAGCCATTTTTAAACCAGTGCTACAGGATATCCCCAAATATATAGCAGTCTATCTTTTCTTTTAGATCTCCACTCGTTGGACATAGCTAGAGAAGGCAGTCTAAAGTTGACAAACACAAGTAATATGTTAAGCTAATGTTGCACTAGATGGTAGCTACGTCTTATCTAAGATCAGCAGTGTATGCTAAATCTTGATCTATGAATTTAAATTATTATAATTATCTTTTATTTATATAGCGCCAACAGTTTACGCAGCGCTTAATACAATACATAAATTCAAGTGGTATGACAAGACGAGAATTGACAGACTAAGACAAAGCGATACATTAGGTGGAGAGAGCCCTGTTCGCAAGCTTACAATCTTGAGATAAATCTTGATCTATGAATTTAAATAAAGCGAGCGTCCTTCCAGACTTCTGGTTCAGAAAATATAATCATAGACAAGCAGAGCTTCTGCTGACACAGCGTAGCTTCTTGCATGTTCATATGGCCTGGGTCAGGAGACATGGCTAAAAGGATAAACCCAAAAGTAAATGGCAACAGAGTACCAGCATCTCTTTCGATCTGAGAATTCTTTAAATGACACAAAGTGACTACCGAAAAAAGTAGCTTTTACAGCAAATACCTGCGCAGCACGCTGCATACAGCCCCACCAATGAGTACTGTATATTAGATTGTAAGCTCATTTGAGCAGGACCCTCCACACCTGTTCATTCTGTATTTCATCGTTATGTTACATACTAATTATGTCCCGTTTACCCTTTCTGCACAGCACTGCATTGGATCTGATGATGGTATATAAAACCATATTTTTATTATTATAAATGAACTTTGTAAGAAAATAAAGTTATAACTTAAGGCAGCCAATCACTGCTTGCATGGAAATCAATGGCAGCACTTTTTGCGTATGCCCAGGGGCTCTCCTAGAACTCTTACAGAAGCCATGGCTGGAGCTAGCAGGCAGTAAGTAGAGGGTGTGTGCACCGGGTCGCACAAACCGGTCTCCAGCATACCACAAGAGCACTTGGATGAATCCCTCGATGTGTTTGCACGCGACAAAAATAAATGCCAATTTAAAAGATAACAGAAGCCATGGCGGTCTACAAGATGCCTGAAAAAGAAATAATAAGAAATGCCCAATGATGTTGGGCAGAGGATATCAAGAAATAATAATATCACACACACAAGATATTAACCCTCCAAATGGAAAGGTGAAATGACCAAGGGTACAAGCACATTGGTAACGTTCACGATTCCATCGGGAAGGAAGTTTACATGAATGTGTGAACATAAAATATATGAGGGCAGCACGCAAACACGCAGAACAAGCAAGGGCTACACCCAGACAGACTAAAAACCGGATAACCAAGGTCTCTGCGCTGGTGTTTCCAATACTTCAAACACCATTCGCAGATTATGTGTCTGTTACATTGCACATTGTAATTAAATATTCATTTTTAAACTAGAAACATAGAATTTCATGGCAGACAAGCACTCGGCCCGTCTAATCTGCCCAGTTTTTTATATGAAGGCTCAGGTCTTAATCAGTCTTTGTTCTCTGATTCAAGATAGCAATTTGGCCAGCCCGTGCAGGTTTAAATTCCCTTACTGTATTAACCTCTACCACTTCTGTTGGGATGCTGTTCCACATATCTACCACCCTCTTATATAAATAAACGACACACCAACGCAATCATGTCTCTGGTATTCGAGTAACCAACCCAAGGCTTCCACCGAGGTGGGCAAGAGAAGGCTTCTTCTATTCTTTTTATAGTCTTCTTTATATTGCCATCCTGCAATAACTGCATTCTTTTTTTGTACAGGTACGTGCCTAAGCAGTGAGAGTTCTAGTTTAACCCAAACAACCAGAAAACAGCATTTGAGTTTTTGAAAACCAACGAATGTAGCAAATCGTCATATTTTAATCTCCAACACATTGTTTCCTGGCTGCTGGGATATGCCAAACCCTGCGCAAGTCAATGCTTCGTGTGCTCGTGCTCCAGCAACAAAACTGAAAAAGCGAACTAAAACAACCAAATGGTCAATTCAAATCTATTTTCGGAATAAAAAAAAAAGGCACAATGACACGTTTTCAGGTCTTTCATTATTCTACATTTCCTTAAAATGGCCACACAATTTTAGATACTTGTTGATGAAGGGACAGGATCAGTTTAATAACCAGACAAAAGAATGAGCCATGGTTAGACCAGTTCAAGATATTCTTATCGATTTGAGGGGTTCAAACAAGGAGGCCAGAGAGCTACCCGATCAGTGATTATTATTATGTAGCACCCATTTTTTTACTCAAAATATCTCACAATTGACATATAGGTGGTTTTTGCCAGTGGGGTCTATATACTAAAGAGAGAGCTGGCAGAAGAGTTCCGTTTTTAAACTCATTTCACCATTAATTATGAAGGGCCAACACCAATGGGTTTTCTTCTGCAAGAAGGCCCGAGCTGGGAGACTGAGAGACTTTGGAGAAATTGCACGGATTTAACCAAACATACAGAATCAGCCAGGGTCTTCCTGTAGAAAAAGCTCATTCGTGATGGGTCTTCATAGCATATAACATGATTCCTTTTAGTGAATAGACCCTATTATGTTGATTAGTACCAGCAGAGCCACTACCAATATATGCAATAGCTAGCTTATGTGACGCTTCTAGACACGCTTGGTAAATTGGTTGGAGTATGCATATTCGTTTCATATGTAAGCTACGGCGAGTATTCCATCTGTAAATAATAGACAGTATTACCAGCCACAGACACTGTTTATTGGGGAAATCCTAACCGCAAACAGATGTATTTTTGTGGATGTATTTACAAAGAAAGCCATGTAAAAATTTCAGCCAGGATTGGCTTAAACAGCCATGATACCTTAGCTTGTAGCTTCCAGTCTGAAAGAATTTTGGAACATAATGAGCGGGGTTAGAAGAAGAAGAAACTAGAGACTTTTGTTGCTATGAGTGCATCATCCGGTAACCTAAAACCGCAAGAGAGACCCATGAGAGCGCACAAACTTTTTAGAACCAAAGTCCTCCAGTAAGACAGTTTTTTTGTTTCCTAAGAAAGCTAACAAAGATTTGAAGATCAAAAATAAGCTAGTAAGTTAAGCAAACAAAAACAATATCCAACAGAGATAGAAAAAAGTTAAATCCACAAGCTATTTTTTTTACTTCTTACATCTATCATTCCATACAGTCTTCTAAATCATATATATATATATATATTAAATAAAATAAAAATTTATATTTGTTTTTCCAGCCAGTGATCACCTATTAGCTACATTATTAGAGTCAATAATACTTTCCACCCACAGTCCTCTATAAACAAAGAAAGAACAGACCAAGCAACTTTTTTTTAATGCCTGGTGACTCACTAGAAATCAATATTGGTCTATAAACTTTATCATAGATTCCTCGACAAACCACTTCACAACGTAGTTACAGAACCATAGTCTAACGATTCATTCCTATGCATGCCTCCTTTCTTAACAAAAAGGAAACCCTAAAAACATCAATGCTGGCAGGCAGAAAACACAAGAGACCGTAAAGAGAAAATAAACCAAAATCAATGAGATTGATTCTTGGTTCTATTATTTTTTTTTATATTTTTTTGTCTTTTATTAGCATGCATATGTATAGACGGATTTGCTAGAACCCTGGTTCTCCACCACCCAACTTGTTGTGTATTACAGGAGCTGCATTCTGTTGAACGCATCCCCTGCTCAGTAATGCACATGCGCAGGTACTCATGAGAGATTTCCGGAGCGTCTAATGACAGCTTGTTCACCTACAGAAAGTTATTGGCAGCGTCTAGCAATCATACCAGGTTGCACATCGCAGAGACTAGAAGAGGTTGGAGCCAGAAAGAGATACAGCCGTACAGATCAATACCAAATAGCACAAAAAGTGAGCAGCTGATGTTAAAATCTAGGCGACATGGCTCACCTGGCTCCAGCAATCTGTTCAAGCCCTGTTTTTAAGCACTTACGAAGTAGGTTAATGTGCATTCATCTCTGTCACGGTCAGGACTACTTGCCAAGCCGTGACTGTGTGGAGGGCGTGGGCATGAAGGGGTTAATAGCACCAGGCCTCTGGATTTACTAACTTCACCCCTTAACAAGGCATAAGCTACACCAAATTAACCCCCAAATCCTGCCTGTATCCCCCCAGGTAGTCTGCCACCACTCACGATTTTGATACCGGATTCGTGAGAAATCCGAATTAGAACCTCTATCTCTATATATATATATATATATATATATATATATATATATATATATATATATATATATATATATATATATATATATATATATATATATATATATATATATCAACCCACCCTGGGCAACCAACATATATATATATATATATCCTGTAGAACTTAATAACAATAGGGTAACGTGTTATCCTCTCTTAGGGTTCGTGGATATCAATACTAGAGCCCAAAGACAGACTTGGATTATGAATATTTTAATAACAAAAAGACAAAGATTACCCAGGGCCAGAATTACAAAAACAAGACATACAAAAGAAAAATAAAACGGCAAACAGTTCTTAAAAACAATGGGACTTAAACACAGGACCCTCACTCACAAGTTTTTCCAATAAGTAGGCCTGTGGGAACTCCTGAAGTCCAGATGGATTCTTACGATGTTCTTCCGATCAGAGTATATCATGGAGTTCTGCTTTGAGGTCGCTGCATTGTCCCTAAATCAGACTTTTGCAAGCAAACGCCCCTCTGACCACATGTCCAATTATATGACACCATCCCCAAGAATCGGGTCCCATCTTTGATGTGCCAATAAGTTATGGTGGGGTAAAGGTGATGGAAACCCCTCCACTTAAGATAGGAATGGAATTCCTATAACTCAGGGTCCTTATCTGTGAGGCCATGAATCACCACAGGGGTCCTTTGGGAAGATGACACCTCTAGCCAGAACAGATACAGAGGGCATGCACAAAGAAACACATTAAATCAACCTCAGATTAACTCATTCAATGCTTAAACAAAGAAACTAACCACCTCTGCTGGGTTACCCTTCCATGCATCCACTATGTTATATGAGTTAATCATGACAATCTCTGGTTACAGTGATTGGGGAAGTAAACTATCACTTTAAGAATAAGGCTCTTCTGTCCTTACAGGATTTTCAGTGTCCTCCTTTAATGCTTACAACTAAAGGCTATGATTAAGCTCTTTTGGTGAACGAAGCAATATTTGACATGCGTAAAGAATACATTTCAGGGCAGGGCTTGGCCATTCAGCAATATTCGAAATACAATGCTATATATAGTACTAAAACATGTTTAATTCAGCAGGGTGGAAGAAACAGAAGCCTTTAATACACCGATATAATATGATATAAGCCTTGGACTTCACAGGCACAGCAGAGCCACACAGTCTGCTGGTTGTCAGTGGGACAGTAAAAAAACATAATATTGCACAAAGACTGCGTATAAATACTACAAAAAGTGTTAAAGAGAAAGTTTAGTGCCCCATAGAGCTTCCAACAAATAATGCATATTAAAGTACTGTAAGTAACGTAATGGGAGTGCTTTCTGCACATGCTCACCAGGGGCCTTGAGCCTCTTTGCCATTGCTGGTGGCTGGGGCCCAAGTAGCTGGAGCAGGAAGACAACTGCATCGTAGGGTGGTCTGCAGAAGCTTTCCATGCTCCTGCATGGGGGGAACTATTATATAAAAGGAATAACTTAGCAATCAAATTAATTAAAGCGCATATGGCTGGCGTGTTTCTTTAAGTCATGATGGTGAACACATTTTGAGCATCTTCCCGAGTATTTTCCACTAGAAATGATAAAACCAATAAAAAAAAAACACAATGTTTAAACAATTCAGCCTTTTGCAGCATCAGGGACATCTCCCTGCCATTACATGGGAAATCAGGCTGTCTTTTGAGCATCGGTACACCACCATAGAAGGAATGCTGACACCCATCAGAAGTTGACTCGAGGACAGGAGAGCCCTACTGAACTCTCCCATTGCTCCCCTTGCTGGCAGATCGCATGTATTGCAATCAGCAACGAAGGGCTATGGAGCCCTCCTTGCTGATCAAAAAATACATAAAAAAATTTTGGTAGCCCAGTGATATCACCATGACATAATTTGGATCAAAAATAGAGATCCCCAAAGGGGTCTTGGGCCATGCAGCACTGCGAATGGTAAAAAAAAAACTTGGTCCTTCCATTATAAAAAAACATATTTAATTAAAAAAAAAATCACTACACCCCCCCCCCCAAGTCAATAGTATTAAAAATATGTGATATAGGGTAATGTCTATAGCATGGATGTGGTCCTCTTTAACATATAAAAAATATGAAACAGGAGATGTTGCAGAATCATCTTGATGCTATTTTTTACTGATCAATTTGGGCATTTCTTGATTGATATCTTTTTTTTTTTTTTAAATAGCTCAGCTTCGCATTTTATCACAATGAAGAACATTAGGAAGGGATAGGTGTAATAGATTCAGGTACAGAGGTTTTACAGTAGTTAAAACAAGGTCATAACAAGGATATGCATTATCTAAATTCCTGTTCCATTCAGTTTTATAGCGAGTGAGTCAGGGTCAATGACACACGCTGAAAAACTTCAACGAAGGGATTTCATTAAAGATATAAGTCATCAAAAATGTTTACAAGCACCCACATGAATTGCAGTACCTCTGCAGTCCTGAATGATTGATTACAATCAATCAGTGCTCCAAACCACGTCATTCTCATTCACTTAAAAAAGGCAGTTCAGATCTTCCATTCATGTACATATGTGCATGTTTGGATATTGTGGTTGCCAAAGGCTAAGCATAGACAAACACCCAAGTAAATCATTGTCTTGTGCAAATGATATGCCCTCATGTAACATACATGCATATGTTGCTAAAACTTCAGGTGTCCGGGCACACAGGCAAAAAAGTGGAACAATTATATAATATATATAAAATGCACACACTACTATACATTTTTTTAAACTATGTATTAAAAATGTAATCTCATTTTACTTGCTTTTGACACATACAAGTCATTCACTTAACATAACAAAAAATTGGAACTTCTGGAGTTACAAATAAAACATAAGTAGAAGTACCAGTGAACAGTATCCATAAAGACAAACCAAAAGAAGAACACTACCACATCAGTCATTAAAAAGGTTAAAATGCAACATCAAAAACAAACAATAAAAACAATTTCCCCAATCTCCTGGATCGCATCAATAAGAAGCAAAAGCTCCCACAAATACATCCCCTTCACCCTGTAACAACCATCAACATAGATCAGAACCTAGGGGAGCCCAGGGGAGCCAGTGTAACTTGAAGAATTGGTAACCCCAGCCCTTAGCTGTGTGTACCATATACGTCGAATAAATTGTATTTAGCTAACAGTATCAAGGCAAAACGTAAGAGAACCGACACCAGGGTTGCTTGAAAATGAACATCGTCTGTCTCTGCGTTACTAGAACCCAGAAGGGTCAAAAAAGTCTAGTATACATAATTCATGTGAATATTTCACTAGTTATGTACTACATTCCAAACAGAAATAAACTGCTACTCCCCTTTACCTGTAGTTTTAATATTATTATTGTTTATTAAGCATTTACATTATAGACATAAAGAAACATTTACACATACAGATCATCCAACAGGAGTTGAGGACCCTGCCTGTGAGCTCCTGGTATCAGTGATGGGCCACACTCGTTCGCTTACAATCTAAAAGAAATTTCACGGGTTTCGGAGTTAAAATAAAGCTTCGGCAGTGACAAAAAAAAAAAAAAAATGTACAGTTTGCCGAAGGATTGTCTTATATTAAACGAATCATCGAATAGTTATGTTCAGGATTACTAAGTAACAATTGTACAACCATTAAAAATAACAGGCTTGGAAAAAATGGCCATATATGGAACAAAAGTTGGCGTGTACGGCTCAAACAACATTTTGCAATCTAATAATGCAATTGTTAGAAAGGCGAAGCAATATCATCACAGTGAAAGCACTGCTCAGTTCCAGATTAGCTGTACCCTTTTCCTCAAAAATGGTCATACAACAGGAGACAGCTCAAACTACCGTTTCTTTACATGTTGCTAATACCCCTTGAGATTATTGACAGAATTCCAGGGTGTACTCCAATACCTGTTCAATTTAAAAGTTAGTTGTGTTTGGTAGAAAAAAAAAGTGCATTTAATCCCAAAAGAAAAGTAGGGGTATTCTGTGGGATAAGAGTACTAGCGCTAGCCTGAAAAAAAATGCGGCTTCATAACACCAACAGGTCCTACGTGCGCTCTCATGAAAATGGCAACGCATATAAATCATGCAGAGGTAGGGAAAGCCAGTTTACTAAGGCTACATCCAATTTTTATTTCTTTATTTTATTTTAGGTGGTATACGAGTTTAATAGCTCTCCAGCAGGAATGGTACAAGGTAATGGTGTACGGTTATTTACATAGTTCATAAGGTTGAAAAAAGACCTAAGTCCATCAAGTTCAACCCTTCTACCTAACCTTCCTATTCTTGATCCAAAAGAAGGCAAAAAAAACCCTAATTAAGCTAATTCAAATTCTGCCATCAGGGGAAAAAATTCATTCTTGACTCCAAGAGGCAATCGGATTTCTCCTTGGATCAAGAAGCTCTAAAATATTAATGTTATTCTATTTATATCCCTGTATTTATGCACAGATAGAATGGGCTCTTTACCTCCTATAGGGAAATTTGTTGAGCAGAATGGTTTACTGGGAAGCCTTCAAGATATCTACCTGGGATCCCTACAGAAAGATCACGTATACTGCATTCAAGGCTCAACATTATCCTATACTTAGGATTTTTGGACACTCCCAAGTCCATTCAAAGGTTGTACTCTTTGATGCACTTTGACACCTTCCATTCCCATATACTTCACACGGTGGGGACAATTTTATTGTGTTTTATGAGAAGCACATGTTTACCATTTGTATGTTTTTATGTATGATATATATTTTATTATATATTTTTTTCCTTTTTAAAATATGCAGTATATATTTGTTGAAGATTACCAGTACATTTTTAATGAGAACTTTAATGTTTTAAATTATGTAAAAAAAAATTGGCATATCTATCACAAATCTTTATATACCATGACTGTCATACATATGTATTTATTGCATATTGCAACCTCCAGATTGCCATTCCACTTCTGTAATACATATGTATCTCAATCTGGTATATGCACAATTTAAAAGCTTCTTTCACAAACGCCAAATAGACTATTAACATAATATATACCCGGGTCAAAAACATCAAACAGAAGTTGTTTTAGCAGTCCAATAACCAGGTATGTATATATTTGGAGTGGACACATGGAAGACTAGCAATACATTAAACTGCCAGAAAACTTAAACACACGTCAAGGTAAGTTTTTACAACGTCCCCAAAATTTTGAAAAAGCAGCTTGTTGCAATCAGTTTGCTTGCCGACAGTGATTCAGTTACTGAAAAGCAAAACAAGCGATCCCCACTACAGGAGCAGTAAGAGAAGAAAGCTGTGGTCTCATGGGGATGTGTACTCACACCACCTTGCCCCAGCAGCACATTAGCTGTTAGTCATACAGGTACAGAAACCAAGTCCTCAAAGCACACCAAGAGCCAACGTTTTACGACTCTCCATATCGGAACAGAATGTGGTAATCGTGTTCTACATCCTGCCCTGATAGTAAGCCTCGAGTACTCAGTTGGGAACCACTCTGTGGTTATGCTGCTACCTGGAGAACCCAATCAAGACTGAAACCAATGGGATCACTATCTGCGCATACGCGTGGTGGCCTCGTGAAACAGCCTGGGACTATTGTGCAAGCCCAGGAGCTGGGGAGGGGTAGAGGAAAGTGCATATTGTACAGGATTGTGCAGAATCTCTCTATGCGTTTGCAAGGGGGAGGAAATGATTACTTAAAGGGGACACTTAGCTATCATGTGCATAAAAGTGCACCAAATCAAAGTAAGAACCAGATTACGATGTAAACTGAAACCGTAAGAAAAGGCTTAATGGCTCAAGATGGACAATAATATTCATTAACGGCATGAAAAAAGTAGATATATTCAGCGTTTGACTTGGTTATACAAAAATGAAAAAAATGTGGGAAAAACAACCAAGGTAAAGCATTTGTTACCGATAAGTTTTGGTAACACCAGTGAGGGAAACGCGATGTAATAAAGCAGTCAGTGGCTTTTAGAAAATGTATTGGATTCTCTCCACAGGAATGCATGAATTACATCATTGTTTGGTGTATGTACAAAACAAAAACTACAAGATTGTGTTATTCGGTTTCAAAAAATATCCCTGAAAAACAGCTAGGAAAACGATATCCAGATTTACAGATTTTGACTAAAACAAAAGCTAAGAAGTTTGGCGTACTACAATATAAGAATAAGGGGAGATAGTATACATTGTAGTAATATGAGCAAACTACAAAAGAACAGGCCGGGAAGACCAGCAAACTGTTTAGACAACACGTTAAAATAAACATGTCCACAAAAACGTGGCAGAAATCAAACAATAAACGAGCAGTATCAAAAATGTATGGTCAGTGAACTACCCGGAATCAGATTTTTGGGACACTCAAATTAATCGACAAATGAAGTGGTAAACTGACAATGTTCTTCACTTGACAAACCACATAAATAAGTTTAATTTTACAAACTAGGCAGCACTGACGACAGAAACATATCCTCAACAACCACATGGCATAGAAAAGGATAGTGGGCTTTAATATTATTATATATACTCATATTTATAAGTATTATTATTTATTGTTTTATATAGCTCCATCAGATTACTCAACACTGTACAAAGCGAAAGGACATAACAATGTAACAAGATGACACAGAAAACAGGTACAGAAACCACAGGTGAGGTGGGTCCTGGTAAAATGAGCTTACAATCTAAAGGGAGTTAGGGTGTATTACACAATAGGTAAAAGTGCCATTGTTAGGAATGGACCAGCCACACTGGTATTAGTATTGCAGGAAAGGTGAGCTAAAGGAATATGGGAGGAAGGGTGTTAAGGAGTAGGCGTCCTTAAAAATATGGGTCTTATGGGAATTTTTGAACGACCGAAGCCCGAAGGAAAGACTGATAGGCTGGGGGAGGGCATTGCAGAGGATTGAGGCAGCCCTATTTTTTCTTTGGAAGGCCAAAAACCATTTCATTAGTTGCGTAAAGCAAAAGAACCATTTTTTCAGCTGTGCTGGGGGCAACACAAAACCCCCGAGAATGCAAACCATCTTGTGGGCTGCCAGGTGGACAACAACGCCTTGCGCTCAATGTACTTGAAGTGTTTATCTAATACTTTTCAAAATAAAATAAATGACTTCACTGGTGCTTCAAGTAACACACAACAAAAGCTTAGGGTGTTACTAAAGGAAAACTAGAAAAGCCACCTTAATAGAAAAAAAAAAAAACTGCCTCACCCCAAACGGATGTAGCGTCAGCTTACCCGGCATTACATAATGAGAACGTATGCACTGTTCATGACCCTAACTCTACGAGTGATCTGAACGTATGATTTCTACAATACTGTTAAAAGAGCTAAACTGGCGGATGCTTGCCTCTAGGCACACTCTCTACTAGCTTGCTTAGTCCATAACCACGTCACTGGAAGGCTCCCCCACTTCCTAAGCTGCACGCTTACTCTTACTCCCCGCACGTCCTACAATCTCAGATCCAGCTCCATCCCATCACTTCAGAAAAGGAAGCACACAGCATTCTCTTTTAGAGCTCCTCACATGTGAAATAGCCTTCTATATACCATCCAATAAATCATCCAATAGCCTAAAATCCCTGAACGTGAGCATCTCCCAACTTCTAAAACCAGAATATACCTGCATACCATGAATGTAAAACCGTGTCTGGACACTTTCTACTTAAATAAATAAATAAATATGCGGTCCTCAACAGCTTACAGCATAGAAGACAAGACCAGGACGCCACAAGAAACATTTATTCGACTCTAGAACAGGATACATTGTGTACATATTTGGACATTTGTGGAAATACGTAAACATGTAAAAAGAGGTTTTCTTTTTATCTGTTATCAACGCAACAGACTATTGTAAACCGCTGTTACACTTTACTTTGAAAGTTCACACAACATTATTTTCATTGAGATACAAAAGGTCGGTCAAACTAGGAGTCTCTCTATTATTAGCAAACATGCGCTCCTCAAGCAAACAGACTTAAATACCACTTCTACCTGAAATAAACCACTAAGTGCTAATGCTTAAAAAATAGGATACAGCAGAATGCATCCATCATTCATAAACGGTACAATGACCATTCTAGCCTTTAAGGAATCTATGTGTCAATGAAATATGTCCTATAGGAGCAGATCATGAAGCTACCTCTTAGCAGAACGATTATTGTAGAACGTATATATGGCAGCTTTTGTCATGCTGTGTTGGTCACCCAACCCTCATTTATTAATAATATAATAATATCAATCGGACCATCACCTCCTGCTTTAATAATAATAACAAATCATTGCATCTCACATTCAATTAATATTCATCCAAACCCTGTGTACTTCAATGATAACGGATATCATTGGGGAATCCCAAGTTGTTTGGGTGTTTAATTGACAACTAGGGATGACACAGGAAGGATTACTACAGCTTGAAGTGTTTCAAATCTGAACAGTAACAAAATGATTTATTATTAGGAATATTATGGAGTTATAGTACAGTTCTAATTTTATATATATATATAAATGTGCACCTTTAATGTAACCTCTGTGGATGGCCACATTGCTGGACATTGGTTACCTAGACCATAAAGTGATCTTAAAAGCTTGCAATCTATTTAACAAGACAATAGAATAGCTGCATGGCCCAAGGTCATAAAATGTATTTCTGCATAAAAAACAGCACAACATAGCAAACTCCTCGCCTGTAACGTAACGTTTAATGGGAAGACTGCGATTGATTTGTGAATGCTGTTCATGTCTTAACCAGTCAACTAAAAGGCAGGAGCGAGAGAATTGCCCAGCTCGCTAGTAAAACAGACGTGGCTGGAGCCAGTTGGTTATTTGTAGTAAACGAATTAGTTTTGCCATTTCCCCCTTTTTTTTTTTTTTTAACCAGATAACTCAAAATGCACAAAAATGTTCTTCATTCCGATCACAGTAAAACTAATTATATATATATATATATATATATATATATCCCAAAGCATTAAGGTATACAAAACACATCATCTGCAAAACCCAGTAGGGGATCTAATGTACTTTTCACCATTTAATCCTTTACAAGTACCAGCTCTTGAAACAGCCATTTGTTGCTCGGGGGGGGAGGTTTAAAAAAAAATCAAAGTATGCTCCCGATCTTCTGTTATTAAGGTTAATGGTTTATTACCTTCCGACTGACAGTGGTGCCCGAGTACATGTAATAGGCGATCCCAAGCAGCCAAAGAAAGGCGAAGCATAGCAGGATCCTAGATTTCCTTCTCATTGTTGAGCGATCGCTGCCGTTTCAGACCGAACCGGAGGATAAAATCCAGCGGATGGAATGTTCACAACGTTCTAACCAGCTGAACGTTCTATCCTCCTCGCCGAATGCACCCCACTGGCTCACGCTTCTTCCTCCTCCTCCTCCGTCCCGTGTCTATCTTCTTGCCTGCAGCGAAGATCCCTCCCACTCCCCTTTTTTTTTTCCTCGACACTTACTCGCTGACTGCAACAAGGCCAGCGAGCAGGAAACAGCCAGCATCACCAGGTCAGGGGGCAAAGGTTGTCCTAAGCTTGATCGGCCAATCGGATGTCACCGAGGGGTTGCCGGCAGTGGTGGGTGGGATTCGAGTCGTCTCCATGGTTACTGCACGCCGTTTCTCCTGGGTTTCCCTCCCACTTTCCCTTTATACATTGAACACTTGTACTGGAGGAAATAGCAAGTAGACGATGTGTGTGCCAAGTGTAGGAATAAATAGGGGTTGTGGGGACTGTCTGGCTGTCGTCCCAGAACACTCGATCCTATTCAACCAAAAGAGCTGTATGTGTGTTACTTTACTTAAGAATGGATTGTGCTGACCAATCCTAATGTTTTTAACCTTTTACTTTCTGCTAATAGCCCACCCAGTCCTAGAGGAACACGTCTAGGACTGCTAACATGCGGGTATAGCAAGTACCATACAAAAAAAAAATATATAGATGAACACTATTCACAGTTTTGACTCATACGTGCCATGTACTCTGCTGCTGGGCAAACCATTACACATTTACTGCCAATTAGCAGCAGGATGTCACCCAGACTTAAATTGCAAATCCTATAACTATTTACCAAGTATGGTGCGTAGATCTGTCTGCCTGCGAAGGTGATCATCCTATATACGTAGGGGTATAAGTTGCCTGCGCAAGAAAGCACATTAAGTCAGCTGCAGCTGCCCCCTTTCTTCATGGTCTGACAATACTTGCCACAGACTGGTTGATTGAAGCAGTCAGTTAGTGGTAGGAAATTGCTTCCATTTAAATTCATGGAAGCAGTTTACGTGCATGCGTACAGGAGGTCTTGTTAGAGCCCTGCTCTCAGTGTTCACCGAGCCAGGACTATAGCTAGCTGGCAGTAAGTATATAACATGCAAGGAGATGTGTTCAGCTAATGAGTTGTGCAGAATCCCCCCAATGAATTGCAAAAGTGACACCAAACTACCGTATTTGCTCGATTATAAGACGACCCCCCAAATCTGAATATTAATTTAGGAAAAAAAAAGAAAAAGCCTGAATATAAGACGACCCTATAGGAAAAAAGTTTTACCAGTAAATGTTAATTCATCTAAACGATTTTTTTTTTATAAAAGCTATGATTGAGAAAAATATTTTGGTTTTATTTCCTTCTATTTTCCAACCTGCCCCCCAGTTATGCACATCTGCCCCAGAAATGCCTTATACCCCCTATATGTCACTGTGCCCCATGATATGCCTTTTAACCCTCTAAATGCCACTGTGCCCCATGATATGCCTTTTAACCCTATATGCCACTGTGCCCCATAATATGCTTTTTGACCCCCTATGTGCCACTCTGCCTCCAGAAATGCCTTATACCCCTAAATGCCACTCTGGCATTTAGAGGGTTAAAAGGCATATTATGGGGAAGAGTGGCATATAGGGAGGTTTAAGGCATTCAGGAGGCAGAGTGGCGTATAGAGGGTTAAAAAGGCATTTCTGGAGGCAGAGTGGCATTAAGGGGGTTAAAAGGCATTTCACAGAGCACTCTGCCTCCAGAAATTCAGGAGGATCCAGGTCCCCTGCAGCTGCAGGCGATCTGAATCTTAGTTGTCTTATAGTCAGACCTATTTGAGGTCTGATTATAAGATGACCCCGATTATAAGACGAGGGGTATTTTTCAGAGCATTTGCTCTGAAAAAAACCTCGTCTTATAATCGAGCAAATACGGTATTATATGCAAGTACATATGATGGCTGGAGTACCCCTTTAAGAATACAAATAGATTTGTGCTCTTGACATTTGTTTTACATAATTGACTGTTCTCTTGGTAACTAAAGCCAGTGCTACTCAATTGGTGGAGTGTTCCTAATCTCATCTTGTTACCTGTATAAAAGACACCTGTCCACAGAAGCAATCAATCATATTCCAAACTCTCCACCATGGCCAAGACAGAGCTGTCCAAGGCTGTCAGGGACAAGATTGTAGACCTACACAAGGCTGGGATGGGCTACAAGACCCAAGCAGCTTGGTGAAAAGGTGACAACAGTTGGGGAGATTATTTGCAAATGGAAGAAACACAAGATCTCACCTCGTGGAATTTCAGTGATCATGGGAGTGGTGAGGAATCAGCCCAGAACTACACGGGAGGATCGTGTCAATGATCTCAAGGCAGCTGGGACCATAGTCAACAAGAAAACAATTGATAACACACTATGCTGTGAATGACTGAAATCCTGCAGTGCCCGAAAGGTTCCCCATGTACAGGCTCATCTGAAGTTTGCCAATATATGAATAATTCAGAGGATAACTGGGTGAAAGTGTTGTGGTCAGATGAGACCCGAATCGAGCTATTTTGCATTAACTCAACTTGCCGTGTTTGGAGGAGGAGGAATGCTGCCTATGACCCCAAGAACACCATTCCCACTGTCAAACATGGAGGTGGAAACATTATGCTTTGGGGGTGTTTTTCTGCTAAGGGGACAGGACAACTTCACTGCATCAAAGGGACGATGAATGGGGCCATGTACCGTCAAATCTTGGGTGAGAACCTCCTTCCCTCAGCCAGGGCCTGGGTCGAGGATGGGTATTCCAGCATGACAATGACCTAAAACACATGGCCAAGGCAACAAAGGAGTGGCTCAAGAAGAAGCACATTAAGGTCCTGGAGTGGCCTAGCCAGTCGCCAGACCTTAATCTCTTAGAATATCTGTGGAGGGACTGAAGGTTCGAGTTGCCAAACGTTAGCTTCGAAACCTTAATGACTTGTAGAGGATTTGCAAGGAGGAGTGGGACAAAATCCCTCCTGAGATGTGTGCAAACCTGGTTGCCAACTACAAGAAACGTCTGACCTCTGTGATTGCCAACAAGGGTTTTGCGACCAAGTACTAAGTCATGTTTTGCAAAGGGGTCAAATACTTATTTCAACCCCCTTTCCAACTGTCTGGGAGGCCCATAAATCGGTCATCCGGGGCCACCTGATCAAATTGGGTTCTCGAAACAAAAAATTGGAATTAGCTTCTAATTTAAGTCTTACCCAACGCATTTCTCAATTGGAAATGTGCCATAAGCGTACTGGTGATGGGGCTCTCCTTCTCCAATTGCAGACATTACGTGACCACCTGGCTTCCCTTTTAAATGATAAAGTTAAGCGTAGCTTCCTGCTTCTGAGGAAACACTTTTATGAGTTTGGGGATAAGCCCGGAAAGTCTCTGGCCAGAGCACTCCGACATAAACGTTCGACCACATACATACCTAAAATACGTGATACGCAAGGGACCCTCCACTATCACTCTGAGAAAATCGCACAATGCTTTCAGTCTTTCTACCAAAAGCTGTACAACCTGCCGTCCTCTTCGGATGGCTCCATACAGGCTGCCATAGATGCATATTTATCCAAATATCAGACAATTAGTATTTCCAGGGACGATAGGGCGGCATTGGATGCCCCTATTACCTTGGAGGAGCTGGATCAGGCCCTGAAGCTGCTGCCGCAGGGCAAATGCCCGGGGCCAGATGGTTTCACCCCGGTGTATTATAGGAAATTCTTTCCTGTGCTGGGCCCTCATTTGCTGAAGCTCTTTGGAGTTCTTTCTGATGGCTCACCCTTACACCCTTCATCTAATACTGCTGTAATCACTGTGGTCCCCAAGCCTGGCAGGGATAATGAATGCTGTGCCAATTTCGCTCATAAATACCGACTTCAAATTGCTGGCTCCTCCCTTGTCCACCTTGACCAGGTAGGCTTTGTTTCTGGTAGGGAGGCACGGGATAATACGATTCATCTACTTAATCTCATTGCACACTCTCAATATCACAAAACTCCCTCTATTTTACTGTCTATGGATGCTGAAAAGGCCTTTGACAGGGTGGCCTGGCCTTTTTTATTTGCGGTTTTGGCTCGAGCGGGTCTAGGTCCCACTTATTTGTCCCTAATTAGGTCTCTGTACACCAATCCGTCTGCCCAGGTCAGGGTGAATGGTGTCCTGTCGGGTCGGGTAGCCCTCTCAAATGGCACTCGTCAGGGATGCCCCCTCTCCCCTTTATTATTCATTTTGTTCATGGAGCCATTGTTTACTGCGATCCGTCTTAATCCCAACATCTCGGGCTTGCGGATAGGGGGCGTGGATCATAAAGTTATGGCCTATGCCAGGGGCGTCCAAGTTTTTTCTGCAGTGGGCCACTTCATCAGAATTGTATACGTGCGCGGGCCGCACTCATTTTTCACTGTGAGAAAATATGGCCTTTAATAAAATATGCAGATTAAAATAAATTAAATGACACAAAACCTTTACTTTTCCTCTCACTGATTTCTGGGCCTAGAAAGTTTTGTGACTACAAATGCAGGATTCTGTATAAGTAAAAATAAAATAGTTCTATTTATTTTAGCGATGCACTAAAATGAAAATTCTGGGCCAAAACCGAAAATTCAGGGTTCACTTAGCCGAAACTGAAAATGACCCCCCACACACTTTTAATAAAAGTAAGTTACACACCAAAATTGTACAAAAAATTATATATTATGATTGTTAACAGCAATCTCAGGCATACCCATATCTCAGGCAAATATGTTCATATTTGGTGGGACTGTCCCTTGGTACGTCCATTCTGGTCCACTGTGTTTGCGGTTATCAAGGAGGTCTGTGACCCTGACTACCAGTTGACGCCTCAGCTAGTTCTGCTGCAGGCCCCTCCTATCCCGATTGGTCGGTACAAGCGTTCCCTGACCCTACACTTTTTGAACGCAGCTAGGGTCCTAATTCCTCAGCTCTGGAAATCCCATTCCACACCTCCGATTCGGCTCTGGTTACAGAAGCTTAACTTTATCTGTTATATGGAATCCCTGGTTATGGCTTCCAAGGGCTTGTCGCATTAACATGAACTGCGCTGGTTCCGTTGGAAGACCTTCCTCCTGTCTCCGCAGTTCCCTACCATTGTGGGAGTAGATGCTCCACAGTCTCTGCTCTTCCTGTCTCTCACACACACATACCCCTATAATCTCGATTACTCATTGCTTTCGACCTCTTCTTTCATTTTGATATTACTGTCGATGCCGCTCACCTTTGATTGTGTTATATTTTCTTATTGTTTTGTTTCTGGGTTGTTTTTGTTTGTTTTATTTTTCACCTCACTCTTTGTGATTCCACACGCTAAGGCGGTATGCACACACTTACTGCCAGTGTTTATTCGATCCTCACAGACCTTTGCATATACTGCTTTTGTTTTCTCCATTGAACCACATACTGTACTCCTTACCTGGTGCCGTTCTGTCGTTATGGAAATGGGTAACTTGTCATATATGCCTTTTTGTCTCTTGATTTCGTTTCAAGCCATGTATTGTTCACCTCTGTATGATTGTACCTATGTTCCTTGTACGCTCATTTACTTTGTGGCTTTGTGCTGTTGTGGTTCTCGTTGCAATAAACGGAATTGAAAAAAAAATAAAAAAAAAAATACTTATTTCACTGAGTAAAACGCAAATCAATTTATAACTTATTTGAAATACGTTATTCTGTATGTTTTTGTTGTTATTCTGTCTCTCACTCTTCATATGAACATACCATTAACATTATAGACTGATCATGACTTTGTCAGTGGGCAAACATACAAAATCAGCAGGGGATCAAATATTTTTTTCCTTCACTGTATATATATTTAAATATATATATAATCGTTTAGTTGTCTTTAGTTTGCAAACATGCCTGGGGTGTTCCTCTATCATTGGGACATACAGGGAAATAATAGAAGGTGTTCGTCAAGTCCTGTAAGCTGTAATTCTTCTAAAGTATTGGTATTTGACAACTGCACAATTAAAGTTTAATGTCCTAGAAAACCTCACCGAATTACTATAACCACTGAATGACAGGAAATCAGGCTTTCAAATGCAAAATCTGTATGTGCATGTTACTGCATGGTGTTAGCATGATTGTCAGTATATGGTGCTAGAGTGAGTGTATGTTCGTGTATGATGTTAGCATGAGTGTGTGCTAGTATTCTGTGTCAGCAAGTGTGCATGTTTGGTGTAAGAGTGTCAGGGTTCACCCTTGTCTCAAAGTAGTAATACCCCACATGCATAGAATTTGTATGTTTTTCAAGGGAATAATGTACCCAAACCCTTACACATTACAGTTTCTTAATACTTTTGAGTTTGTGGACAGCATTTTTTTTAAAATTTTATTTCTATATTTTATTTTCATATTTCAAACTTTTTTATACTTTTTTTTTTTCTCTTTTTTACTTGTCAAAACATTTTATCACACAGCCCTTGTGGTATCTGCAGACCTTAAGAATTTCTCTTAACTAGAGGATACGCCTAATGATACTATGGTGAGATCATTGGGGTCCTGTTAAATATTTATTTTAAATTAAATCATTTTCATTATATTTGATCCACTGTAAGGCAAACATTTGTATGATCTCTGGTGAAAAGCGCTGCAATGCAACACTGTATCTGTCTCTCTCAAATTAACAGAGAAGAAAGGCAGGGGTTAAGACTGACAAATGCATTCCCAGTATCAGGAAAAAGTGGAAGGGCTACTTTAACCCCTTCGAGACAAAGGCTGATTTTACTTTTTGTACCCTTTGTGACAATGGCCTTTTTAACATTTCTGCGCTGCTTGTGTTTAGCTGTAATTTTCTTCTTTCCCGTTTACTGAACCCACACACATTAGATATTGTTTTTTTCAGGACAAGAAGGGCTTTCTTTAGATGACATTGTTTTGATTGTATCATATTATTTACTATTAAAAAAATTATAAAATATGGTGAAAAATTTAGAAAAAAATGACTGTTTCTAACTTTTAGTTGAAAAATCTTTTACTCATCTATAAAAGGTAATGAAAAAACCTGCTAAATAGATTCTACTATTTGTCCTGAGTTTAGAAATACCCAATGTTTTTATGTTTTTTTGCTTTTTTCTACCCATTATGGGGCAATAAGTACAGGTAGCGTTTTGCTATTTCAAAGCCATTTTTTCCAAATCTGGTAATTCTTCCCCCCATGTGCCATTTCGGGTATCTTTGAACCCGGCCAATGCAATTTACCCCATCAAGTCATATATTTTTGAAAACTAGACAGCCCAGGGTATTCCAAATGCTAGTATTTTAACTCTTTCCATGCACCATATCTACCACCAGTCTTTGTCAAACTTTATGGTAGTCATTTTTTTGCATTTGTTTTGTCATACACATTTTACTTCAGGTATGAATTAAAATGTTCTAGTTTATGTCACTATCACAAAACACCCCAATATGTGTTCAGCAACATCTCCTGAGCGCAGCGATACCCCACATGAATGATTTTGCCTGGCTGTTTGGGGGCAAAAGGGCCACATTTGGGGCATGCGCATTTTTCAATGTTGAACTTTGGCATTTGGGGATCCACTGCCCATGCCCTATTTGGTACATCTTTGAGCCGGGCCATTTCAGTGTGCCCAATAAACCCATATATTTTTGAAAACTAGACACCCCAGGGTATTTCAAATGCTAGTATTTTAACTCTTTCCATGCACCATATCTACCACCAGTCTTTGTCAAACTTTGTGGTAGTCATTTTTTTGCATTTGGTTTTCCACACACATTTTAATTCAGGTATGAATTAAAATGTTCTCGTATATGTCACTATCACAAAACACCCCAATATGTGTTCAGCAACATCTCCTGAGTACAGCGATACCTCACATGAATGATTTTGCCTGGCTGTTTTGGGGCAAAAGGGCCACATTTGGGGCATGCGCTTTTTTCAATGTTGAACTTTGGCATTTGGGATCCACTGCCCATGCCCTATTTGGTACATCTTTGAGCCGGGCCATTTCAGTGTGCCCAACAAAACCATATATTTTTCAAAACTAGACACCACAGGGTATTTTAAATGCTGGTATTTTAACTCTTTGCATGCACATATTTTACCACCAGCATTTTTTCAAAGTTTGCAGTAATATTTTTGTGTGTGTATTTTTCCCACACACACCTACTTTATGTATGAATTTACAGCTCCTGGTATATGCCGCTGTCACACGACACCCCATAATGTGTTCAGCAACATCTCCTGAGTGCAGTGATACCCCACATGCATGGGTGTGTCATTTTTTGGGGGAACTAAAAGGCCACATTTGGTACGTGTGCATTTTTCTAATTGGAAATTAGATGTGTGGCCATCCTTCCCCCCGTGTTAATTGGGACGTTGTTGAACCTGGCCCATTCAATTTACCCCATCAAATCATACATTTTTTAAAAGTAGACACCCCACGGGCATTTAATATGCCAGTATTTTAACTCTTTCCATGCGAGAATTGTTTTAAGCTAATATGCTAATTTTAGGACTTGCTCACAAAAATATATTTTTTATATATATATATATTTTTTTTATTATTTTTTTTTAAAAAAAATTTAACATTTTTTTTCAACTTGGAGGTTCCCCTGATAGTGACATCAGTGGGAAATGATTTTTACATTTTACTGTTTTTTTACTATTTTTTTCTAATTATTATTAATTTTATTTTATTTTTTAATTTATTTTTACTAATCACACTGTGATTAGAAAGCTGGGCTCCATTGACTTGCATGGTGAATGCAGTACCTGTATTCAACCTGCAAGTGGAGCCAAAGTTCTCTAGATGGTCTGGACCATCTAGCGAACTTTTAAAATTTGTGGTTCCTGTTACAGGACCCATCAAAAGGTTAGTGTTTGGTGTCGCTGGATGCCTCCTGATCGAGGCATTCCAGCGACACCATTTAAGTTTAGGAGGCGATCGTCGATCGCCTCCTAAACGCTTTTAAAACGGGCGTCCGCCGCCATACAAAGTATGGCGGATGTTGACGCCCCGTGGAGGGGCCAGAGATGGCCCCTTCGTGCCGATCGCGGCGTTGCTGAATGCCTCGAGGTCGAGGCATTCAGCAACGCTTTTTGGGTGCAGAAAGCGATAGTAGATCGCTTTCTGCACCCGTTTAAAGACGTGCCGGTCCTGGCACGTCAATTGTCGTAAAGCACATGCTTTTCCGTGCCGTGCCAGGACCGGCAATTGTCATTAAGGGGTTAAATGAAATCATTGTATGATGCTCGCTCATGTTGACAACTGAACTACTGAGTGCTATTAGACACAGGAAATTAGGAAACTTCCAAGTTAGGGTAACCAAATTGTCCACTATGACGCTCTGTGTAAAAACTGAAAGTTGACACAGTCTACTACAATAAAACCAGACACTTTGTATATACATTGTGCTAATATATATATATATTTATATATATATATATATAGTGATACTTACTTGATCGTTGTCTGTATGATGAGTTCTGGGTCCCATCCAATACGGCTGCCTGGGTGCTGTAATTGAGCAATTGCCTTTTTCCTCTTAACAGATTACCACCCAGCAACCATGTTTGTAGCTTTTATAGGGGGAAGGGGTAATATTATATATAATATAGTATATTATATGTACATACTTGTATACAGTAAGACATAATTGCCATAGAACAGTCTAATAAACTTAGAGGTGCTGTCCCTCCTAAAGTGGAACAATTGGGAGGTATGTCATCATTTATTTTTGATCAAGCTGTCAGGTCCATAAGCCAACAAGGCAGTCCGTGCTTCATTACATTGTATTTGTTTATACCGTGCCAGCAGAATCCGTAGCTCTATTACAATAGATTAATGCACATTAAGGCAAACTAGAAGGAGAAGAGGAGTCTGCTCTCGTTATTTTACAATCTAAATAAATTAAGATTGCGGTGTCCTTTTAAGGTATTTGACAAATGCGCACTGAACTAACAAACGAGTTCCAGAAGCTGAAAATGCCTCCTAGTGTTCATCTGTGGAACTATGGTTTACAAAATGGAGTTACAGGCCAAATGATTAATTGTTGCAACGCAGTCTTGTGCAAAGCCAAAACAGAGCCTGTTATGCTTCAACCACTTTCCAGGGGTCCATTGTCGTTTTGCCCTGCAATGACTCCTCCATCTCCTATTCCCCACTGTATCAAAATAAAAAAAATAAATATATATATACCGTATATATATATATATATATATATATATATATACTCCTTATGTTTGAGACCTGGTACAGAATAGTTGGAACATAAAAAAGGGTTGGTAAATGGATATGTATGGTAATTGAAAGTGGGCTTAAATTTATGCAAGGCCCCAAAGGCACAAAGGGTAGCAGATTCTCTGTCTTCACAATTCTATGCCACTTCTGAGTTTTAACTTAACTGACTGGTAAGCAGTGTTGGTCAAGATTTGTAGGTACCCCGAGCAATAACAAAAGTGGTGGACTTGAGCTTCTTCAAGGCTATAGCTTCCATTTCTTTCACAGTTCATGGAATTTGATAAGGATGCAATTGTTCTCAATTTCACATATTTCACATTTCTATAGTGGGAACTTGGGCAATGGGTTCAGGCCCTGGATTTGGAATATTTTGCAATCAGGTTACTGGTACATAGACTCACAATTAACAGTTGGTCAGGACCAGGCAACAAAGATGCCTTTACCAGAATAGAGTCCAGGAAGATCCCCAAACTAGCATTGTAGATCAGGCAACACATAAACCAGGTTTGCAATACCAATGGAAAATGAATAAATAATAGCAAGCCAACCAAAGCCAGAGCAGGCTAATAGCAGATGTGGTTAGGAGGCAAACTGAGTCAGTAATCCACTGAATAAAACACTGAGAAAAATTGTTCCCAAACTGTCATAGAATGGACAATGTTGGTATGGGATTGTCGTGCATTTGTTTTGGTCTGGTATAGTGTAAGGACACCATATGTGTATGCTGTATGTGTGCACAACCCCTGTAACACCTGTATATAAGTTGTAAATAATAATGTAAAAGACAGGTTAAGTGTGTGATATAATCTATTGTTGCTTATGGTGTACTATTGGAGCATCCAATATACATGTAGAAGCAGGTGAGCATTTGTTACTTATTGACTGTAAGGAAAGCATTCCTTGAGTTATTGTGAACAGGTCTGTACCAATGATTGTGTGGTAGCTAGGAAAAATACACTTTATGCTACCAGTATAAAATCAGAAATTGAGCTTGAATGCATGAACTTGTTAGGGATTAGAGTATACAAAAAATATTGAGAAGTACAGTAGTCATCCCAACAAAGGCATACATTACTGCTGGTTGCTTTCTGGAAAGAAGATTTATGAAATTACATAAGACCACACTAATTTTGGTGCTGTAGATAGTAAGTCAATGTTTCGTTCAAAAGTTTGTCCATAGATATAAGTTAAATATTATGCCAAAATGCCCCATTGTACAGAGATCCAGAATATGATGGCACTATATGAAACAACATTAATAATGCCCCTTATAGCTTTCATTCGAATTAACAACCCCACATGCTCTGTGGGTAAACCAAAGTAAAGTTTACTGGAGATCTGTTGCCTTCAGAGCATTTAGTTGAGCTAAATTAATCGATTAATACTAACTATAGATTACTAATCAGTGCAATTGTTTTTGAGATATGGATTCAGTAACAGATACCAAGTAACTGTATAGCAATCCTTGCATAGGTCACAACATAAAAAGTACAAACATCAATTCAACTACTCCTGTTATTAGCTTGTGGCACGCCCAGGATTATCTATTCATTTTTTTGTTGTAAAATTATCCTTTTCTTCACCCCACCTTTACAAAGTTTGCCAGACAACCCCTCCTCAATGTTTAACGTATATTTGTAATTCACAAACACCATTATACTGGTTTATATATATATATATATATATACAAATGTAAAAAGTAGGCTTCCTGAAAAGCGACAAGTCCTCTTTATGTTTATTAAGATGATAATATCTGTTAAAGCAAACAAACACAAATCAAATCTATCACTCATGCCATGTCACCTGGCTGAGCCAAGACAGACACATTTTCCCCCTGGTAGTATTAGTGATCAACCTAATAAACAGCTTTTACTTTACCTAGGAAAACCTTCTTCCAGCACAAGTAAAGCTATTCATACATACTCAATAAATGCAAAACCCAATAAAAAGTAACACATACTAAAACATATCAGGTAAAAATTCACATTTGCTTTTGCTGTTTTCAACTAAGAAAGAAGCAACTGATAAGTTACAGTTCAGCAGCCTCGACATTAAGTGTAAATAGGAGAGATTAATCTTTAAGGGAACTCGTGCTTGTACTCTTAAACGAAGAAGAAATAAGTTGATCCATATCCTTGCAATCTTTCTTAAATTGATGAAAATGACCCATTGAATCAAATGCTTCCTCATTTATCTGATTACTTACTGTCACCATGTCTAGTTCTTTCATTATAAAAGTATACAATCAATAGATAATTAGCCCATCTTTCACCCCTGATATACTTGACATCCGATGACCAGCCCATGGTTTTAAATCCTTGCTGAATATACACTATACATTAAAATACAGAATTTTAAAATCTGATTTCAGTCCTGTGAAACAGCGTAGCTCTTCACCTTGTTCTTGATAAAATTATGTTTTTGATATACACCAGCGTTCTTGCACTTGTACTATTGGAGAGGTGTGAGCAGAAACCTTGAATGATAACACTGTAAACTGGTACATTTCTGCTTGAAAAGTAGAGATTTATATTTTCTCGTATGTGAAGCAACACTTCTAGGAATTACAGAAAATGTTACCTCCTCCGATCTAAGACAAATAGTGCACTTTTTAAGAAGACATGGAAACTTTTTGTTCAAGTAAAAGTGTAGAGCTTCTCTCAGGATCATCTGTTGCATTTTTAAATGTGTTACACTCTTGTTAATCGAATCCTTTTTATAACCCCCCCCCAAAAAAAACATAGGATTCTTCATTGACAACGAGTCTAGCACAAAACAAAGACTGAAATACATCATTCATGAGCAGATGTGTCAAAACACTCTAATGGTTATGCATGAACATTGCTAATCGCCTCCCCTAGCTTCTGTCACATCTTGCAGACCCTAACTTGTTGTCATTCATACATTGTCAGGCTGCTTGCCTGATAATTTAGCTAAAACTATAACAGAAATATATTTTTTCTCAAACAGTATTTTAAATTAGTTTTATATATACACCAATCAGCCATGACATTATGAGCACCTGCCTAATATTTTCTAGGTCCCCCTTTTGCAGCCCAAACAGCGCTGATCTGTTGAGGCCACTGGACCTCTAAAATCTACTGTGGTATCTGGCACCAGGGATCATTTAAGTCCTGTAAATTGCAAGGTGGGGACTCCATGGATGCATCCTGGTGCCATGTATTCTCCGAGGTAAGTGAACCACACGCACCTGGCCATCCACGTGATGTAAAAGAAAACATGATTCATCAGACCAGACCACCTTATTCCATTTCTCCGTGGTCCAGTTCTTGTGCTCATGTGCCCATTGTAGGCAATTTCAAAAGTCGACGGGGGTCAGCATGGGCACCCTGACTGGTCTGTCTTTCATGACTGTGGGGAATGGGCCGGGGATGTAAAGAGTTAAATGTATGTATCTGGGCAGAATAGATAAGGAAGTTGCTAGGGGGAGAGGCTTATAGGTTAAGTATATGTCAGTTAGATTTTAAATCAGAAAGAAATTTGCAGTTGAGTGAGTAGGACCCTTTAGGAATATAATTGCTTAATATAATTTTTAGGCGATGTTCTGACCCAGTCATCACAGATTCTTACACTTGCACATTTTACCTACTTTTAACACATCAACATTGAATACAAAATGTTCACTTGCTGCCTAATATTTCCCACCCACTGACAGGTGCCATGATAACAAGATTAGCAGTGCTATTCATGTCACCTGTCAGTGGTCATAGTGTTATGGCTGTATATAAAATAGTTGGAGATTTTTATGAAATTCACATTCATGTCTGTTTCTTTATTGTGTATTGCATGGGTTAGTTCGCATTTCTTATAATTTAAGCGAATTGAAGTAATAACAACAATAAAATAGATAATTTTGATGCAATTACTTTACAGGAAGTCAACGGGAGCTCAACTACCACTCATCTTGCAATCATCTCTAAAGCATTTGTTTCCAACCAAATCCTCAAGGCAGACACTATATTCCAATGGGGAGTTTATTAAAACCCGGACAAATAATGTTCCCTGAGGACTGGGTTAGGCTTCACTGCTGTAAAATAAGCTCGCAAGTTGGATGCTTCTCTTGTACCTGTCTTTTGGTTGGATAAGATGTGAACCAGTGAAATGGTGTAGATAGAGGGCAGTGCCTATGTGTGTTGCACATTACATTGTTATACTCTTGCAACGTGCGCCCACATCTCATCTGCTGCTGGCGTGTTAGTATTGGGTAGTATGCAACCCAATCGGCCACTGGCATTTTCTTTCTGAGCCTGGTATGGTTATCTGGCTATTTCTGTATGGTATACACAAACAACTCACAATTGAAAACCGTTAAGAATGTGCTTAAATCTTAAAATCACATCGACAATGAGAAAACAAGGCTTATGTAGTTTCAATTAAGCAGTAATTCAAGATCCAATATATTATAATTATATAATAATAATAATAATATATAGCCAATTACGAATACACCACCATCTGCAGGTAAAACATTTATAGAGATTCACCATATAAACAAACCGTAAAACCCTTAAAATGTAAGGAAATATTATGCTGGAACAGAAGCTGATTTACAGAAATCACCCTATTTTTCAAGATAGCCATTACATTTTCACATCCCATAATAACTGTTCTACTGTTTTAGTGATGCATTAAGGAAAGTGACTCTACTCCGAAATACACTTTATATGAAACTAGATATGATTATATCAGAGCAGAACTCGTCTGCCACTGAACTTATCTGCTGTGGACTTTTAAGACGCATTGATCACTTTTATCTTATTTCCTGATTTCCATACCTCCCTTATAAAAGCATTTAAAGTAAGGTAAAAAAATGCAGAGATTGAATAGCCAATTAGGAAGAATACATCAGGCAGATGTTTGAATAATATATATTATTAGCAATTGTGGTGGCCATTTAAATTTATGCTTGAAAACTTTTTTTGATATTATGATATAAACATTGTAACAAATATAATTTTAAAATTGTACTGATAAATGCAAAGTATTTTTGAATATATAACATAAAATATTCATTTTTCATTTTTCATTTTTCTACTGCTATACCCTTTACTTCATACAAATATTATTATAGAAATTTTCTCTATTCCACAAGGAAAAGATGATTATCTGCAATTTGACAGCAGATCGTCATCTGAATATCTTCCAGTGTTTCTGACACTTTATCAATATACCGAGGTCTGTAAGTCTATTATCCAGTAATTTGTAAATTGGTACCTTACTTAGTACCTGTCATGTAAACAATTTTCCAGAGTTTAAACCTATAGTGAAAACTGTCACGCACTCTTTTACAGTGAAGGGGGTAAGAGCAAAAAGGTGTTATCATTCTTCTTGTAATTATCTTACACATTTTTGAATTATCGCCAGCACGAACATTAGATTATTTTTTATTGGAATCATCAAGACAAATTTATGTTACAGGAACATGTGCTATTTTGGATCCTCTGACACCCTATTTGGGGAAAATACATCATACAGACAGAATCCGGAAATCGGAACGGCGCCTTCGTGAGAAAAAAAACGCCGATCGAAAGGAATTTCCGATAGTACCTACCACGGACATGGACATTTGCGGTCTGCGGTTTGCTGCTTATTGAAAGGAGTTACGGATACTACTTATCACGGATAGTTGCGGTTTGCGGTTTGTTGCCGTGAGGATAGACGCTGAAACTCAACCAAGGTTTCTATTGCTGGCGTCTCTGTGAATCTTTTTCCAACACGCATATTTGCGTCTGCTCTTGTAAGCATTTAATTTTTCCCCGTGACCATCCCCAGTGAAGATTTTAATAATCTATATGTTTTTATTATATCTGTATTTGGTATCTTTATAATACATTAGTCCTTCCCATTCATTTAAGAATGATCTCTGCCTATGCCAGGGGCGTCCAAGTTTTTTCTGCAGTGGGCCACTTCATCAGAATTGTATACGTGCGAGGGCCGCACTCATTTTTCACTGTGAGAAAATATGCAGATTAAAATAAAGTAAATGACACAAAACCTTTACTTTTCCTCTCACTGATTTCTGGGCCTAGAAAGTTTTGTGACTACAAATTCAGGATTCTGGATAAGTAAAAATAAAATAGTTCTATTTAGTTTAGGGATGCACTAAAATGAAAATCTGGACCAAAACCGAAAATTCAGGGTTCACTTAGCCGAAACTGAATAAAAGTAAGTTACACACCAAAATTGTACAAAAAATTATATATTATGATTGTTAACAGCAATCTCAGGAATACCCAGATCCCAGCATGTACTGGTTGGCTGGGCATTGTATTTTTTGTCCAATTTTAGTGTGTAGCCACACTTTTATTAAAAGTAACACACCACAATTGGACAAAAAAAATCAACAATATGACTTGGCATGATAGGAGTGTGATTGCTAACTGCAAACACATTCTTTTTATACCCAGGCAACCAGTAAATGCTGGAACCTAGGCATGATGGGACTGTGATTGCTGTTAGCAGATTGCTGTTAGCAATCACACTCCTATCATCCCAAGTCAGCCAGTACATGCTGGTACAGGGTGGCTGCAAGTGCAGACCCCATACTGCTGGCAGCATCAATACACAAGGGGGCAGCTAGCTAGGTTTCAGCATGTACTGGCTGACTTGGCATGATAGGAGTGGGATTGTTAACAGCAATCACAGTCCCATCATGCCTAGGTTCCAGCACTTACACATCCATGCTATCACACACACACAAATTCATTCATTCACAGATTCATTCCCTCAATCAGACATACTCATTCAAACACCCTCCCCACCCTCTTACCTGCACTACAGCTCTCAATGCCGATCACAGACTTCAGCAGGGGGCGCGGCCTCCCTCATTCTCCACACAGAGGAGGCAGGACTGGAGCAGAGAATAGACCCTCCCACAAGTAAGCAGCAGGGCTCTTGTGATCCTGGCTGCCGATCTCACGCGGCCGCACCTCGAGGTCCCGCGGGCCGCATGTTGGACGCCCCTGGCCTATGCTATTTAGTTACAATTTACGCAATGTTTGGATCTTTTTGTTTCTTTTTCATGTATACGATCATCATTTGACTTGGATGTGTATCCGTGGAGAGATACATATATACACATATAAGTATATTATCACATTATTGGATTTCTGGTGATATCTCAATTGTCTCTTTGTAGTTAATTATGCTCTCCTAACTATAACCTACAAACCTTTTAGAGATGCTGAATTTATGTTCATTTGTAAATGTCCAAATTATGATTATATCATAATCTCCAAAAGCTATATACCCCTGTACAAGGATTATTTTTTTTTATCTTTAGTTAGGCATCAATTGAAATGGTTCTTTTTTCTGTAATTTACATGCTTTTTCATAGATTTTTTTGGTAAATAATGATCACATATAGTAGAATGCGCTGTACCTATATATGTATATTGGTGAAATGTTAATCATTTGTACATGCACTTCCTGTCACTCAAGGAAGAAGCTCCAAAGTTGTAAGGACTGGAGAGCCATGGATCCATAGTCAACTTTTCATCCTAGAGGTAAGCCCAGACTTATGGCTCAGTAATACAGGTCTCAAATATATTATGTGTCACCACAGCTACCATGCTTGGAGGGAGCTTTAAATATTATTTTCTATCCGTGTGAAAGGTATAGGGACCCTCCAACATTCTGTTATACATCTCATTGCATATCTACCTGCCTCGGTTGCCTCCCTTTGATTGTGGGTAACCTTGATCAGTTGAAAAATGATGAGACAATATACAATGACCTCTCAAGGATGCTGTTATACTGTAGATATACTGGGGTATTATATAGGGACATAGATTTCTTTGAATGTTCATTGTCCCTCCTAAGGCTAGTTATGTAAAGGAAATAACTAGTGCCTAAAATATAGACCATAATGGGGCCTCTTATAATCCTCCCTCTGTAGGCTGATCACTGGTACTGCAACCAGTGGGGAAGTGGGCATCGAAGTGAAAATAATTTGTAATAATAGAAATACAAATAAACAACACATAAGAAGACCCCAATTATTACACCATGGCATAACTGCCTGGTTACAAAGGAGGTCAGTGAGGTCTATAAAGACCCCAAAGGAATCTTCAGTCAACAAAGTTTACAAAATGATTAATAATAGTCATAAACTACAAAATCAGATACTGCCTACAATCAGCAAAGCACCATGTGACTATTTCATCTATCTAGATAAATCATAAGAAAAGGTTTAGATCCATTATGGTATTTTGCATAATGAATCGGTATTTGGAAATTCTCAAACCATTTGGGAACAATTGATTTCGTAAAGTGGAAATCTCTCAAACTCTCATATAGTAGACTTTTATGGAATACATAACAGATAATCTAACTTCTAAAAATGTGGTTTAGTGTAACTGTTTTAATATAGTGTATACAAAAAACAAAAACTGTCTGCGCTTCTCACCCTAACAAAGTTATATAACAAATATATAAACATAATATAAATGAGTAGGTTCTCACCCTATTGAGAGTGTGCCTTGACATGGCGGGTGAGTTTAATTATGCTTTGGCCAATTCATATAACCAAAACCTCTCATTTATATTATGTTTATATATTTGTTGCCAACTTTATTAGGGTGAGAAGCGCAGACAATTTTTGTTTTTAGTATACATTGTACAACCAATACACTGTATTTGCAGCATGCTCACACCTGTTTGGTAGGCTTCATTTTACACATTTGTATTATTTGAGCCTGGAACTAGCTTAGCGCACCAATATTTTTCTTTTCCTGTTTTAATATAGTTTTCACTTAAATGAAGGCTTGCATTTTTGAGGGCAGATGAAACTTGGAAGGTACTTATGACTGGTACCCTAATACTGGGTCATCTGCTGTTGTTAAGATCACTGATATGCTGGTAAGTGCAGAGATGGCTGTGTTACAGCATATGTGTATTTTGTCAGTGGAAGCAATGGTTGTACAAAAAACAAAAGGTAGGCTTCGTATTACACATTTGTATTATTTGAGCCTGTGACTAGCTTAGCGCACCGACATTTTTTCTTTTCCTTAAAGCAATGGTTGTATCCTGATCCTTTCTCAGTTTGGAGAGACCAGTCCCAGTTGCAGAATATTAGCACAAAACATTTTAATCACCGAATTCCTCTCAGATAAACTTCTCCACGCAGAGACACAGATTCCTCAACAGTTTCTAGCAGACCTTCAGTGCTTCATGACAGGGATGGTCATAGTGTTCCTACTGTCCAAGGCAAAGTCTGTTTCTTACACACCTTGTGCGTACATTCACTTCCTTGTCAATAGAGGGGAGAAACTATTGTTAGTGCCTCCTGCTAGCTCAGCATCCTTTGGCACTCCAAATTTGAAAGGACCAAGATATAACCAATGCTACTACCAAATTATACATATGTTGTAATCAAATCTTTTTGTACTTTACTAACTTATGAATGACCTTGATAACAGTATTAGGGTGGCAGACCTACAAGAATTAATCATTAATCAAAGTGGAACCTGATTGCATGCTTATAATCTAGAGGAAAGGAGAGACATGTGAAGAAAAAGGTAAACGCTGCTGACTAGATAAGCACATAGACTATAACATCAGTTTAGGCATTTTGATTGTCCAAAAGATAGCTAATAATCATTGTAATTGTATAAGGGAATGTTGGATTGTCGTACATATACAATATATGTGGGTTTGCGCTTAGAATTTATACAAAGTAGATAATAGCAACCAGTGGCGTCGCTACAGGGGGGCAATTGCCCCCCCTAGGATATTCCTTGCCCCCCTGTTGCCCCCCCACCGAATTTGGAGCCACCCAGGACAGTCCCCTTGACTGCTAACGACAGCATGGTGCCGTCGCTAGCAGTCCCAGTCAGGTGCTAACGACGGCACCATGCCGTCGCTAGCACTATCTTACCTTGATGGAGGTCTGTGGACCCCCATCAGCACCTACCCCGGCGATCTGCCCCTCACACTGAAGGGCATCACCGGGGCCACCCGATCCGGCCGGTGACGGCACGCGCAACTTTATTAATAACTGACAATTGTCAGTTAAAGCGGTATGGGGGCATGCTGCTTAGATGCCTGTATATCAGGCATCTAAGCAGCTACAGACCCCTAACATATACCGTTGGAAAGGTAATTATCTCACCTTTCCAACGGTATATAGCTTAAGTAAAAAAAGAATTAAAAAAAATTACGTAAAAAAAATGTAAAAAAAATGATTTAAACATAAAGTAGTTAAACTTTAAAAAAAAAAGTTTAAGTGTTCTAGCTAAATGATCACTGTGGTAGCCAATGTTACCACAGCGATCATATAGCTATAAAAAGTCACATTCCCTTTTTAAAAATGGCCGATACTAATTTTTAATCCCATGATCCCTTTGATCATGGGGTTAAATTTAGCCAACGGTAGAGGGAGGCAATTTTTGAAATCCTGATGAACTGCAAATATTATTAAAATCAGCCATTTAGCCTGTGTGGTACGTGAGTAACCATCTCATCCCTGGAGCTCCTTGCATTTTTACTGCAAAACTTATTTTTGCTGTAAAAGTGATTTTTTTTTTCTCCCTTTACCATCATTTCTTTGGGATTGTAAGGGGAAAGAATGGTGTGTGCTTCTGAGAGTGAATGTATGGAAAGTATGGTGTGTGCTTCTGCGAGTGAATGGAGATATGAAAGGCGTGTGAATGATCTATAATTATGGTTGAAGCCTTGACGTGGCATTACTGCTCATGTAGGAAGTTAAATTATGGCACAAAAAGTACACATTTGCAAGAACTACACCCCTTGGCGCATCAAATGAGAGGCTGTATGTGTTTCTAGTACAAACCTGGAGTGCGTTAGACACAAATGAACATGTCGCTATGGATAGAAAAAACATATTTTCTAGCCAAAGCGACATATTCCATCATTATTTGTGCACTCAACTTTTGTCCCCGAAATACATGTAGCCCCTCATTTGAAGCTCCAAGGGGCGTAGTTTCTTAAAATGGATGAATTGTCTGAATGAGGGAGAGCATGAGTTAATGTGTGGATGAATTGTCTGAATGAGGGAGAGCATGAGTTAATGTGTGGATGAATTGTCTGAATGAGGGAGAGCATGAGTTAATGTGTTTGTGTGTATCATAGATGTATAATTGTGGAAGGGCAAAGATGGCACTAGCAGGATGTTTGAGCCTTGGGGACCGAGATGGCACAGGCCGGGTGTATATGGGACAAAGATGGCAAATCGTGTGTTATCTGGGTGCTGGCCAGGTTCTATGTGGACAGTGTGGACGCCAGGGCTTGCTTTGGGGTGTGCAACCTGTGATCTATGCCTGTAATTTAGGGGGTTTTAAATATACCTTTAATGCCGTGTTTTTATGTGAATTCCAATTGATCTGTACCTGCAAAGCTGGGTTTCTGTGTTATTCTGTAGATCCATATCTGCTATGCTATGTTTCCATACATTATTTATGTATACCTGCAAATACAGGGTTTGTATGTCTTGTTCAGTTGATTAATACCTGCAATGCTGTTTCCATGTATTTATTTGATCTATACCTGCGATGCTACGTTTCATATATTTGTGTTTGTGTGTTAATGTGTTGATCTATACCTGCTACCGGCATCAGGGTCTAATATTTATATATATATATTTATATATATATATCGGCAGCAGGGACTAATATTAATATATATCGGCAACTGGGGCTAATATTAATATATATGGGCAGCAGGGGCTAATATATATAAATCGACAGTAGGATCTAATATTAGGCCCTGAAATCATTTAGTGAAAAGTTAAGGTATTGTGTTGTTTAAAGGATTTCAAGGATTAGTCGTACTAAATTGTGGCTTCAGGCTTCCCATGTTGAATGATCAAGTATTGTATTGTCCAATAACAAAAGTATCATTCCATAGCACATTACTTTTGGCTATATATATATATATATATATATATATATGTGTGTGTGTGTTTTTTCAGTGGTATGATTTAATGGTGGGAATTATTAATGCCCCCCCAGTTTGACTGTGGTATCTTGTGTGCCCCCCCTATATACTGTTTCTAGAGTCGCCACTGATGGCAACACTACCCCTACTACAGAGGATACATTACAAATTCAGTGTTTTGTATTGTAATGAGTGATTGAAAAACTGTTAGGCTGTTAATGAGCAGTTTAATTATCACAACATCACCAAGCTTGTGAATTGTGAATTGTGAATGCTATGCCACAATTGGATAATAAATGTCAGACCTTAAAAAACTGTTTTCTTGGAAACTGATTAAGCAGTTTCTTGAGTTTTTGTCATTTTTAGCTGTAAGTAGCTTAGGGTTAACAAAAAAAAAATATTTTCACAGATATGTTTTAGTTTCAAAGCAGAGTGTTTTTCTAAAAAAAAAATGTGTGTTTCATGCAGCCTCTCCTAATGTTGCCAATATGTTCACCTATTCTCACTTTAAGTTCGCGCGTGGTTCTTCCCGCGTATTGTGGGCATGTGGGAAGATAGATTACATTAAGAGCTCCTTGATAGGGTAACATTTCTTTGTTTGAGAAGAACTGAACTTGGTCAGTTTATGTTTCTGTCACGTGGTAGATTTGCATGTCACACAATTTTCACACCAGCAGAACTCTTTGCTGAGTCCAAAAAGTATTTTTGACTATGATTGCTGCTGAATTTGTTCCATAGGGACAATACAATTGGCAGCGTACAAATTTTAACTTGCATTTATGACAATACTACAATTGATGATAAAACTGAGAAATTATGTGAAACTAATAAAGTTCGAAGAACAGGACATTTGTTTATGGAACCGGCCTTATTTAATAGCTGCTGTCATAGCTCAACAGTAAAAGATTCGCTCCAGGTCACATTTGGAGAGACCTAACATCACGTTAGCAATTCCTGCTTGCGCTGAGGAATCTGCACTAAGTTCTCGCATTACATCGGTGTGACGGGTTGCGACCATGACTTCCTCGCGCATCCAGAATTCTTGTTGGCAAACTTGGCGACTTCGTTGTTGGACTGAGAGCCTTCTTTTCAAGTTGATTCCACCAATATGAAGTCACCCCCACACAAGCCACAGACGAATCTTACTGTGTCTAGAGACTTTGAATGACGGTCAAGCCTGAAAAGTATAAGGTTAATAAGTTATTTATTAAGTAAATAAAAGAGTGACTTTGGTGCTTCTCAAGATAATTCTGGGCAACGTCACTGCAATTGCTTCCCTTCTCAACAAATGATTTGTGTTTTTTTTAAGATATATTTTAAAATAAAATGGGTCGTCACTAACGTTTTCTTGAATTGTACGTAAACGATTTCCTACTTTAAAACATTTCATTTAATCAACAAAACTAAAGGTGAATATTTTGTACTATATCATAGATTTCTCGGAAAAATGTCAAAACTTCAATTAAAAACAGCTTTGAATGCTTCTGAATGGTTTTTCTGAGTAGAATAAACGATTGAATATAACTCACCTGTTCCCGCAGCGGTTGCACACGTATGCGTACCTATAATTGATCACAAATGAGTGATATACAGTGACCGGCGGCATTTCTCGGTGAATATTCCTGGCTAATCTTCCATAAGCTCTCCATAAACTCCCATGGTTGTCAGCAACGCCATGTATCAACCATGCAGCCGCATGGCACATTTCGTGAATAAGAATGGTACTAACACGATCTGAGGAGGATAATAAGAGTCGTGTGATCACTAAGTACATACATATGGGGTAACAGAATGACATCCTTTGCATTTTCTTATTTCTGAAACAAATGAGATGGGGTCATAACACACAAGGGTCCACATCTCAAACGCCCCTGAGCACAAACAGTAACCGTTACTCTATGTATTTCAGGCTAGCCCCAGAACTATTTCATATAGTTGGACAAACACATTTATCTATATTCATATCTATATATATATATATATCTTGATATCATTATCTCTACCTATTGTTACAACTCTCTAATATTTTGATCGTATTCCATTTTGTTACTGTTTGGATTGTGTTTCCATGGCAGAAATAGCAACATACCTGCAGAATCACAGACTTTGTCAGACAGCTCAATAGTGGCGTACCGCTGGCTCGGAGGATTGCTATTCCCCCCATATTCGCACCTACCAGCAGTTTTCCGGAACCGTTTATTCCATTTTATATCCATGGTTGGAGGGAGCTGAAACAAAATTTCAAATTTTTTTTATTAGACCGGAGAACTCCATGCAGCTTCCAACAAGTGTTTTTAGATTAAAGACATTGGACAGTGTTTGACATATTAGATATATAGATCACTGGGCAGTCTGTATACATGCCCATCCATAAAGGTTTCTCTATACACCTCATAGACAGTAAATAGACTTATATTCTGCAGATCACACACTAATAACCAACTGTCACCAGCAACCAAATAACCAGCCATGCATAACGCTAAACATTTTTAAAAAGAGTCATACCCTATGCCTAAAAACGGTCCGGTTAAACAGCTCGTACAGCCGGGTTACCAGCTCATCCTTCTTCTCCTGGAAATTCCTCACATAAGCTGAATGTGGAGAACGCAGTTCATTGAGGAAACAGCCTGATATCCTGCACCGACCATTTCTGAAAAAGAAAAAGGCAGTTTTAATGTGGGGATCATTTAAAATTCTGCTGTTGGGGCGAGTCTAGTAAGCAAAGCAGCCTCTTAATGGCCCCTCCTAAAGGACAGCTGAAACTTTGGAGTAAATACGTTTAAGAACGTGGAGGATACTCTCAAGCATGATTTTGTTTTAGATTGCCTTGAGTCACACCACCCCACAACTATATATCTGTTCACCTCTTGTCTATGAGGTGAACCATTATAAGTCATCCACTTTATTAATACTAATATATTTAAACACATTAATTATACAATTTTAAACTGCTCATTACTATGTTGTAATGTTCTTCAAAGTACTATTACTCTCTTTATAATAAATAACTGTTTTAGAAGAATAAATGGAAGTGATACTTACACATTGTAAGGTGGTAGCCCTCCACCATATTTGGCATGATCATGGACACAAGAAGTGGATCCTGATGTTCTCGACCCAAAGCCCAAAACCTTTAATAGCAGTATTAAAAGCACAGCATGCAACACAATCACATAAGTGAATGGAGTTAACAGCAAATCTATGAAGAGTTCAAACATCGCGGTAAACGACATTGTCAGCTCCGAGTATAACACAATACTGAAGTTAGAATGTCAAGGCTTGTTCTATGTAAGGACCACACTGCTATGACTTAACAATCACTTGATGATGTCACAATTAAGAAAGTAAACAACTCGAGTTAACCACGCCCATTTCTACAGGTTCATTTTAAACATCATCAAAGCATATTTTATAAAATCTCTGCCTCATAAACATCTATACAAAAAAATAAACCTTGGAAAAGTCAAATTAGGCACACATTTTTTAAAAACAAAAATGTTAGGATCAAACTCTACTTGATGGGAAAAAGTCAACTGTGTTAGAAAAATTGAATTGAAATGGTGTTGTTAGGAATACACACTATAGGAGGAAAAGATCAATGATTTGCTTTACTGTTCTTAGTATTTATTGGATGGCACATGCCACCATGGGAAGGAAATATTTATAGGTAGTGTTTGCCATTAAGATTTTATCTCCTTCACTGAACAGAGCAATTAATGACAAGGAAATAACTATTCACCATTTTTCCTGGTTATGGTTAATGGGGTGTTTAGGGTTATTTTAGGGGCCGTTATGGATGATGGGGTATTAAGGGTTAATTTAAGGGCAGTTATGGTTAATGGGGCGTTTAGGGTTAATTTAGGGGCAGTTATGGTTAATGGTGTGTTTAGGGTTAATTTAGGGGCAGTTATGGTTTACGGCTTTGTTAGGGTTAATTTAGCAGCAGTTATGGTTGATGGGGTCGTTAGGATTAATTTAGGGGCAGCTATGGATAATGTGGTCTTTAGGGTTAATTTAGGTGCCGTTATGGTTGATGGGGTCTTTAAGGTTTATTTAGGGGCAGCTATGGTTGATGGGGTGTTTAGGATTAATTTGGGACAGTTATGGTTGATGGGGTCTTTAAGGTTTATTTAGGGGCAGTTATGGTTTATGGGATGTTTAGAGTTAATTTAGGGACAGTTATGGTTGATGGGGTGTTTTAAGGGCAGTTATGGTTACTGAGATGTTTAGGGTTATTTTAGGGGCAGTTATGGTTGATGGGATATTAAGGGTTAATTTAGGGACAGTTATGGTAAATGGGGTATTTAGGGTTAATTTAGGGGCAGTTATGGTTGATGGGGTCATTAGGGTTAATTTAAAGTTTATGGGTTTGATAGGGTTAATTTAGGGACAGTTATGGTTGATGGGATCTTTTGGGTTAATTTAGGGGTATTTATGGTTAATGGGGTCTTTAGGGTTAATTTAGGGACAGTTATTGTTAATGAGGTGTTTAGGGTTATTTTAGGGGCAGTTATGCTTGATGGGGCATTTAGGGTTAATTTAGGGGCAGTTATGGTTGATGGGGTCGTTGGGGTTAAGTTAAGGTTTATGGGTTTTATAGGGTTAATTTAGGGGCAGTTATGGTTGATGGGGTCTTTTGGGTTAACTTAGGGGCAGTTATGGTTAATGGGGTATTTTGGGTTAATTTAGGGGCAGTTATGGTTAAGGGGATGTTTAGGGTTAATTTAGGGGCAGTTATGGTTTATGGGATGTTTAGGGTTAATTTAGGTGCAGTTATGGTTGATGGGGTGTTTTAAGGGCAGTTATGGTTAATGAGGTGTTTAGGGTTATTTTAGTGGCAGTTATGGTTGATGGGGTATTAAGGGTTAATTTAGGGGCAGTTATGGTAAATGGGGTATTTAGGGTTAATTTAGGGGCAGTTATGGTTAATGGGGTCGTTTGGGTTAATTTAAAGTATATGGGTTTGATAGGGTTAATTTAGGGACAGTTATGGTTGATGGGATCTTTTGGGTTAATTTAGGGGTATTTATGGTTAATGGGGTCTTTAGGGTTAATTTAAGGACAGTTATTGTTAATGAGGTGTTTAGGGTTATTTTAGGGGCAGTTATGGTTGATGGGGTCGTTAGGATTAATTTAGGGGCAGCTATGGTTAATGTGGTCTTTAGGGTTAATTTAGGTGCAGTTATGGTTGATGGGGTGTTTTAAGGGCAGTTATGGTTAATGAGGTGTTTAGGGTTCTTTTAGGGGCAGTTATGGTAAATGGGGTATTTAGGGTTAATTTAGGGGCAGTTATGGTTAATGGGGTCGTTAGGGTTAATTTAAAGTTTATGGGTTTGATAGGGTTAATTTAGGGACAGTTATGGTTGATGGGATCTTTTGGGTTAATTTAAGGACAGTTATTGTTAATGAGGTGTTTAGGGTTATTTTAGGGGTAGTTATGGTTTATGGGGCATTTAGGGTTAATTTAGGTGCAGTTATGGTTGATGGGGTCTTTAAGGATTATTTAGGGGCAGCTATGGTTGATGGGGTGTTTAGGATTAATTTGGGGCAGTTATGGTTAGTGGGGTCTTTAGGGTTAATTTAGGGGCAGTTATGGTAAATGGGGTGTTTAGGGTTAATTTAGGGGCAGTTTTCATTGATGGGGTGTTTAGGGTTAGTTTAGGGGCAGTTATGGTTGATGGGGTGTTTAGGGTTAATTTAAGGGCAGTTATGGTTAATGAGGTGTTTAGGGTTATTTTAGGGGCAGTTATGGTTGGTGGGGTATTAAGGGTTAATTTAAGGACAGTTATGGTAAATGGGGTATTTAGGGTTAATTTAGGGGCAGTTATGGTTAATGGGGTCGTTGGGGTTAATTTAAGGTTTATGGGTTTGATAGGGTTAATTTAGGGGCAGTTATGGTTGATGGGGTCCTTAGGGTTAATTTAGGGACAGTTTTGGTTGATGGGATCTTTTGGGTTAATTTAGGGGTATTTATGGTTAATGGGGTCTTTAGGGTTAATTTAGGGGTATTTATGGTTAATGGGGTCTTTAGGGTTAATTTAGGGACAGTTATGGTTAATGGGGTCTTTAGAGTTCATTTAATGCTGAGGACAGAGTTAATTAAATTAATTTAATTAGGTTAACGTAAGGTGCAGTTAGAGGTAAAGGGGGGCAAACTAAGGGGAGTCTAAATGCTGTGAACGAGTCTGTGAATCTATGAGGGCTCTATGGCAAATCGGGGGATATAAGACATATAGGGTATATAAGGCATATCTGGGGGTATGTGGCATATCTGGATATCTGGGAGGCAGCGTGGCAAGCCTGGGCTCAAATGTGCATACCTGGGGGGGCAGGTTGGGTAATAAAAACAACAAATGCATTTTTATCAAAGTTTTTTTTATTCTGCTGTTTGTTTTTAACATCGTGTTTGTTTATTAAATTATTTTAAATAAAGGAAAAATTAACATTTTTTTTATCCGATTAATCGGAAAAATAATCGGCCAACTAATCAATTATGAAATGATCGTTAGTTGCACCCCTAATTGTTTCATGTGTTCTTTTTTTCATATTTAGAAATGATGAAATAGAGCTGATTTGATAAATAAAGGATGTATATACTTATAATCCTTACTATTATATTGCAGAATATAGTTTTAAAACTAGCACTTTAAAAAATGACCTTTTTCAGAATTAAAAGGTTTAGAAACATTTTAGATACAGTCAAAAAAATGTAAATATTGCATTAAAAACATATGCATAGAAAAACCTTTAGTAGTAGGTACAAGAGTACAATATACAAATAATAATACAAACGACATTAAAAAAATTCTCCGAGATTAGTGAGCAGAAAGACGACGATAAATATTGTTATATTAAATGATGTTCAGTTAGGTGAAGAGATGCCTTTCTAAATCTTTGTTCAGTCTTAAAGGGGCCAATATTTTAAGTTCATAAATCCATAACATCTCCTTTTTCCAAACTTCTTTCATGTGGTCGCCACCCCTCCAGTTCCTTTGGCCCTCATAAATTTGAAGGAAGTAAATATATTTTGGATCTTATTGATGTTTTCCTAAGAAAAATCTGTGTGTTTCATGCAGCCTCTCCTAATGTTGCCAATATGTTCACCTATTCTCACTTTAAGTTCGCGCGTGGTTCTTCCCGCGTATTATGGGCATGTGGGAAGATAGATTACATTAAGAGCTCCTTGATAGGGTAACATTTCTTTGTTTGAGAAGAACTGAACTTGGTCAGTTTATGTTTCTGTCACGTGGTAGATTTGCATGTCACACAATTTTCACACCAGCAGAACCCTTTGCTGAGTCCAAAAAGTATTTTTGACTATGATTGCTGCTGAATTTGTTCCATAGGGACAATACAATTGGCAGCGTACAAATTTTAACTTGCATTTATGACAATAATACAATTGATGATAAAACTGAGAAATTATGTGAAACTAATAAAGTTCGAAGAACAGGACATTTGTTTATGGAACCGGCCTTATTTAATAGCTGATGTCATAGCTCAACAGTAAAAGATTCGCTCCAGGTCACATTTGGAGAGACCTAACATCACGTTAGCAATTCCTGCTTGCGCTGAGGAATCTGCACTAAGTTCTCGCATTTACATCGGTGTGACGGGTTGCGACCATGACTTCCTCGCGCATCCAGAATTCTTGTTGGCAAACTTGGCGACTTCGTTGTTGGACTGAGAGCCTTCTTTTCAAGTTGATTCCACCAATATGAAGTCACCCCCACACAAGCCACAGACGAATCTTACTGTGTCTAGAGACTTTGAATGACGGTCAAGCCTGAAAAGTATAAGGTTAATAAGTTATTTATTAAGTAAATAAAAGAGTGACTTTGGTGCTTCTCAAGATAATTCTGGGCAACGTCACTGCAATTGCTTCCCTTCTCAACAAATGATTTGTGTTTTTTTAAGATATATTTTAAAATAAAATGGGTCGTCACTAACGTTTTCTTGAATTGTACGTAAACGATTTCCTACTTTAAAACATTTCATTTAATCAACAAAACTAAAGGTGAATATTTTGTACTATATCATAGATTTCTCGGAAAAATGTCAAAACTTCAATTAAAAACAGCTTTGAATGCTTCTGAATTTCTGAGTAGAATAAACGATTGAATATAACTCACCTGTTCCCGCAGCGGTTGCACACGTATGCGTACCTATAATTGATCACAAATGAGTGATATACAGTGACCGGCGGCATTTCTCGGTGAATATTCCTGGCTAATCTTCCATAAGCTCTCCATAAACTCCCATGGTTGTCAGCAACGCCATGTATCAACCATGCAGCCGCATGGCACATTTCGTGAATAAGAATGGTACTAACACGATCTGAGGAGGATAATAAGAGTCGTGTGATCACTAAGTACATACATATGGGGTAACAGAATGACATCCTTTGCATTTTCTTATTTCTGAAACAAATGAGATGGGGTCATAACACACAAGGGTCCACATCTCAAACGCCCCTGAGCACAAACAGTAACCGTTACTCTATGTATTCCAGGCTAGCCCCAGAACTATTTCATATAGTTGGACAAACACATTTATCTATATTCATATCTATATATATATATATCTTGATATCATTATCTCTACCTATTGTTACAACTCTCTAATATTTTGATCGTATTCCATTTTGTTACTGTTTGGATTGTGTTTCCATGGCAGAAATAGCAACATACCTGCAGAATCACAGACTTTGTCAGACAGCTCAATAGTGGCGTACCGCTGGCTCGGAGGATTGCTATTCCCCCCATATTCGCACCTACCAGCAGTTTTCCGGAACCGTTTATTCCATTTTATATCCATGGTTGGAGGGAGCTGAAACAAAATTTCAATTTTTTTTTATTAGACCGGAGAACTCCATGCAGCTTCCAACAAGTGTTTTTAGATTAAAGACATTGGACAGTGTTTGACATATTAGATATATAGATCACTGGGCAGTCTGTATACATGCCCATCCATAAAGGTTTCTCTATACACCTCATAGACAGTAAATAGACTTATATTCTGCAGATCACACACTAATAACCAACTGTCACCAGCAACCAAATAACCAGCCATGCATAACGCTAAACATTTTTAAAAAGAGTCATACCCTATGCCTAAAAACGGTCCGGTTAAACAGCTCGTACAGCCGGGTTACCAGCTCATCCTTCTTCTCCTGGAAATTCCTCACATAAGCTGAATGTGGAGAATGCAGTTCATTGAGGAAACAGCCTGATATCCTGCACCGACCATTTCTGAAAAAGAAAAAGGCAGTTTTAATGTGGGGATCATTTAAAATTCTGCTGTTGGGGCGAGTCTAGTAAGCAGAGCAGCCTCTTAATGGCCCCTCCTAAAGGACAGCTGAAACTTTGGAGTAAATACGTTTAAGAACGTGGAGGATACTCTCAAGCATGATTTTGTTTTAGATTGCCTTGAGTCACACCACCCCACAACTATATATCTGTTCACCTCTTGTCTATGAGGTGAACCATTATAAGTCATCCACTTTATTAATACTAATATATTTAAACACATTTATTATACAATTGTATCATTACTATGTTGTAATGTTCTTCAAAGTACTATTATTCTCTTAATAATAATAAATAACTGTTTTAGAAGAATAAATGGAAGTGATACTTACACATTGTAAGGTGGTAGCCCTCCACCATATTTGACATGATCATGGACACAAGAAGTGGATCTTGATGTTCTCGACCCAAAGTCCAAAACCTTTAATAGCAGTATTAAAAGCACAGCATGCAACACAATCACATAAGTGAATGGAGTTAACAGCAAATCTATGAAGAGTTCAAACATCGCGGTAAACGACATTGTCAGCTCCGAGTATAACACAATACTGAAGTTAGAATGTCAAGGCTTGTTCTATGTGAGGACCACACTGCTATGACTTAACAATCACTTGATGATGTCACAATTAAGAAAGTAAACAACTCGAGTTAACCACGCCCATTTCTACAGGTTCATTTTAAACATCATCAAAGCATATTTTATAAAATCTCTGCCTCATAAACATCTATACAAAAAAATAAACCTTGGAAAAGTCAAATTAGGCACATATTTTTTAAAAACAAAAATGTTAGGATCAAACTCTACTTGATGGGAAAAAGTCAACTGTGTTAGAAAAATTGAATTGAAATGGTGTTGTTAGGAAAACACACTATAGGAGGAAAAGATCAATGATTTGCTTTACTGTTCTTAGTATTTATTGGATGGCACATGCCACCATGGGAAGGAAATATTTATAGGTAGTGTTTGCCATTAAGATTTTATCTCCTTCACTGAAAAGAGCAATTAATGACAAGGAAATAACTATTCACCATTTTTCCTGGTTATGGTTAATGGGGTGTTTAGGGTTAATTTAGGGGCAGTTATGGTTAATGGGGTGTTTAGGGTTATTTTAAGGGCCGTTATGGTTGATGGGGTATTACGGGTTAATTTAAGGGCAGTTATGGTTAATGGGGCGTTTAGGGTTAATTTAGGGGCAGTTATGGTTGATGGGGTGTTTTAAGGGCAGTTATGGTTAATGAGGTGTTTAGGGTTAATTTAGGTGCCGTTATGGTTGATGGGGTCTTTAATGTTTATGTAGGGGCAGCTATGGTAAATGGGGTATTTAGGGTTAATTTAGGGGCAGTTATGGTTAATGGGGTCGTTAGGGTTAATTTAAAGTTTATGGGTTTGATAGGGTTAATTTAGGGACAGTATTGGTTGATGGGATCTTTTGGGTTAATTTAGGGGTATTTATGGTTAATGGGGTCTTTAGGGTTAATTTAGGGACAGTTATTGTTAATGAGGTGTTTAGGGTTATTTTAGGGGCAGTTATGGTTGATGGAGCATTTAGGGTTAATTTAGGGGCAGTTATGGTTGATGGGGTCGTTGGGGTTAATTTAAGGTTTATGGGTTTTATAGGGTTAATTTAGGGGCAGTTATGGTTGATGGGGTCTTTTGGGTTAATTTAGGGGCAGTTATGGTTAATGGGGTATTTTGGGTTAATTTAGGGGCAGTTATGGTTAAGGGGATGTTTAGGGTTAATTTAGGGGCAGTTATGGTTTATGGGATGTTTAGGGTTAATTTAGGTGCAGTTATGGTTGATGGGGTCTTTTGGGTTAATTTAGGGGCAGTTATGGTCAATGGGGTATTTTGGGTTAATTTAGGGGCAGTTATGGTTAAGGGGATGTTTAGGGTTAATTTAGGGGCAGTTATGGTTTATGGGATGTTTAGGGTTAATTTAGGTGCAGTTATGGTTGATGGGGTGTTTTAAGGGCAGTTATGGTTAATGAGGTGTTTAGGGTTATTTTAGGGGCAGTTATGGTTGATGGGGTATTAAGGGTTAATTTAGGGACAGTTATGGTAAATGGGGTATTTAGGGTTAATTTCGGGGCAGTTATGGTTAATGGGGTCGTTAGGGTTAATTTAAAGTTTATGGGTTTGATAGGGCTAATTTAGGGACAGTTATGGTTGATGGGATCTTTTGGGTTAATTTAGGGGTATTTATGGTTAATGGGGTCTTTAGGGTTAATTTAAGGACAGTTATTGTTAATGAGGTGTTTAGGGTTATTTTAGGGGCAGTTATGGTTGATGGGGCATTTAGGGTTATTTAGGCGCAGTTATGGTTGATGGGGTCGTTAGGATTAATTTAGGGTCAGCTATGGTTAATGTGGTCTTTAGGGTTAATTTAGGTGCAGTTATGGTTGATGGGGTCTTTAAGGTTTATTTAGGGGCAGCTATGGTTGATGGGGTGTTTTAAGGGCAGTTATGGTTAATGAGGTGTTTAGGGTTATTTTAGGGGCAGTTATGGTTGATGGGGTATTAAGGGTTAATTTAGGGACAGTTATGGTAAATGGGGTATTTAGGGTTAATTTAGGGGCAGTTATGGTTAATGGGGTCGTTAGGGTTAATTTAAAGTTTATGGGTTTGATAGGGTTAATTTAGGGACAGTTATGGTTGATGGGATCTTTTGGGTTAATTTAAGGACAGTTATTGTTAATGAGGTGTTTTGGGTTATTTTAGGGGCAGTTATGGTTAATGGGGTCGTTAGGGTTAATTTAAAGTTTATGGGTTTGATAGGGTTAATTTAGGGACAGTTATGGTTGATGGGATCTTTTGGGTTAATTTAAGGACAGTTATTGTTAATGAGGTGTTTAGGGTTATTTTAGGGGCAGTTATGGTTGATGGGGCATTTAGGGTTAATTTAGGGGCAGTTATGGTTGATGAGGTCGTTAGGATTAATTTAGGGGCAGCTATGGTTAATGTGGTCTTTAGGGTTAATTTAGGTGCAGTTATGGTTGATGGGGTCTTTAAGGTTTATTTAGGGGCAGCTATGGTTGATGGGGTGTTTAGGATTAATTTGGGGCAGTTATGGTTAATGGGGCCTTTAGGGTTAATTTAGGGGCAGTTATGGTAAATGGGGTGTTTAGGGTTAATTTAGGGACAGTTATGGTTAATGGGGTATTTTGGGTTAATTTAGGGGCAGTTATGGTTTATGGGATGTTTAGGGTTAATTTAGGGGCAGTTATGGTTGATGGGGTGTTTAGGGTTAGTTTAGGGGCAGTTATGGTTGATGGGGTGTTTAGGGTTAATTTAAGGGCAGTTATGGTTAATGAGGTGTTTAGGGTTATTTTAGGGGCAGTTATGGTTGATGGGGTATTAAGGGTTAATTTAAGGACAGTTATGGTAAATGGGGTATTTAGGGTTAATTTAGGGGCAGTTATGGTTAATGGGGTCTTTGGGGTTAATTTAAGGTTTATGGGTTTGATAGGGTTAATTTAGGGGCAGTTATGGTTGATGGGGTCCTTAGGGTTAATTTAGGGACAGTTTTGGTTGATGGGATCTTTTGGGTTAATTTAGGGGTATTTATGGTTAATGGGGTCTTTAGGGTTAAGTTAGGGACAGTTATGGTTAATGAGGTGTTTATGGTTATTTTAGGGGCAGTTATGGTTGATGGGGCATTAAGGGTTAATTTAGGGGCAGTTATGGTTGATGGGGTCGTTAGGATTAATTTAGGGGCAGCTATGGTTGATGGGGTGTTTAGGATTAATTTGGGGCAGTTATGGTTAATGGGGTCTTTAGGGTTAATTTAGGGGCAGTTATGGTAAATGGGGTGTTTAGGGTTAATTTAGGGACAGTTATGGTTAATGTGGTATTTTGGGTTAATTTAGGGGCAGCTATGGTTTATGGGATGTTTAGGGTTAATTTAGGGGCAGTTATGGTTGATGGGGTGTTTAGGGTTAGTTTAGGGGCAGTTATGGTTGATGGGGTGTTTAGGGTTAATTTAAGGGCAGTTATGGTTAATGAGGTGTTTAGGGTTATTTTAGGGGCAGTTATGGTTGATGGGGTATTAAGGGTTAACTTAAGGACAGTTATGGTAAATGGGGTATTTAGGGTTAATTTAGGGGCAGTTATGGTTGATGGGGTCTTTTGGGTTAATTTAGGGGTATTTATGGTTAATGGGGTCTTTAGGGTTAATTTAGGGACAGTTATGGTTAATGGGGTCTTTAGAGTTCATTTAATGCTGAGGACAGAGTTAATTAAATTAATTTAATCAGGTTAACGTAAGGTGCAGTTAGAGGTAAAGGGGGGCAAACTAAGGGGAGTCTAAATGCTGTGAACGAGTCTGTGAATCTATGAGGGCACTATGGCAAATCGGGGGATATAAGGCATATAGGGTATATAAGGCATATCTGGGAGGCATGTGGCATATCTGGGGGTATGTGGCATATCTGGATATCTGGGAGGCAGCGTGGCAAGCCTGGGCTCAAATGTGCATACCTGGGGGGGCAGGTTGGGTAATAAAAACAACAAATGCATTTTTATCAAAGTTTTTTTTATTCTGCTGTTTGTTTTTAACATTGCGTTTGTTTATTAAATTATTTTAAATAAAGGAAAAATTAACTTTTTTTTTATCCGATTAATCGGAAAAATAATCGGCCAACTAATCAATTATGAAATGATCGTTAGTTGCACCCCTAATTGTTTCATGTGTTCTTTTTTCATATTTAGAAAGGATGAAATAGAGCTGATTTGATAAATAAAGGATGTGTATACTTATAATCCTTACTATTATATTGCAGAATATAGTTTTAAAACTAGCACTTTAAAAAATGACCTTTTTTCAGAATTAAAAGGTTTAGAAACATTTTAGATACAGTCAAAAAAATTTAAATATTGCATTAAAAACATATACATAGAAAAACCTTTAGTAGTAGGTACAAGAGTACAATATACAAATAATAATACACATGACATTAAAAAAATTCTCCGAGATTAGTGAGCAGAAAGACGACGATAAATATTGTTATATTAAATGATATTCAGCTAGGTGAAGAGATGCCTTTCTAAATCTTTGTTCAGTCTCATAATTCCATAACATCTCCTTTTTCCAAACTTCTTTCATGTGGTCGCCACCCCTCCAGTTCCTTTGGCCCTCATAAATTTGAAGGAAGTAAATATATTTTGGATCTTATTGATGTTTTCCTAAGAAAAATCTGTGTGTTTCATGCAGCCTCTCCTAATGTTGCCAATATGTTCACCTATTCTCACTTTAAGTTCGCGCGTGGTTCTTCCCGCGTATTGTGGGCAACATTTCTTTGTTTGAGAAGAACTGAACTTGGTCAGTTTATGTTTCTGTCACGTGGTAGATTTGCATGTCACACAATTTTCACACCAGCAGAACTCTTTGCTGAGTCCAAAAAGTATTTTTGACTATGATTGCTGCTGAATTTGTTCCATAGGGACAATACAATTGGCAGCATACAAATTTTAACTTGCATTTATGACAATAATACAATTGATGATAAAACTGAGAAATTATGTGAAACTAATAAAGTTCGAAGAACAGGACATTTGTTTATGGAACCGGCCTTATTTAATAGCTGATGTCATAGCTCAACAGTAAAAGATTCGCTCCAGGTCACATTTGGAGAGACCTAACATCACGTTAGCAATTCCTGCTTGCGCTGAGGAATATGCACTAAGTTCTCGCATTACATCGGTGTGACGGGTTGCGACCATGACTTCCTCGCGCATCCAGAATTCTTGTTGGCAAACTTGGCGACTTCGTTGTTGGACTGAGAGCCTTCTTTTCAAGTTGATTCCACCAATATGAAGTCACCCCCACACAAGCCACAGACGAATCTTACTGTGTCTAGAGACTTTGAATGACGGTCAAGCCTGAAAAGTATAAGGTTAATAAGTTATTTATTAAGTAAATAAAAGAGTGACTTTGGTGCTTCTCAAGATAATTCTGGGCAACGTCACTGCAATGGCTTCCCTTCTCAACAAATGATTTGTGTTTTTTTAAAAATATATTTTAAAATAAAATGGGTCGTCACTAACGTTTTCTTGAATTGTACGTAAACGATTTCCTACTTTAAAACATTTCATTTAATCAACAAAACTAAAGGTGAATATTTTGTACTATATCATAGATTTCTCGGAAAAATGTCAAAACTTCAATTAAAAACAGCTTTGAATGCTTCTGAATGGTTTTTCTGAGTAGAATAAACGATTGAATATAACTCACCTGTTCCCGCAGCGGTTGCACACGTATGCGTACCTATAATTGATCACAAATGAGTGATATACAGTGACCGGCGGCATTTCTCGGTGAATATACCTGGCTAATCTTGCATAAGCTCTCCATAAACTCCCATGGTTGTCAGCAACGCCATGTATCAACCATGCAGCCGCATGGCACATTTCGTGAATAAGAGTGGTACTAACACGATCTGAGGAGGATAATAAGAGTCGTGTGATCACTAAGTATATACATACGGGGTAACAGAATGACATCCTTTGCATTTTCTTATTTCTGAAACAAATGAGATGGGGTCATAACACACAAGGGTCCACATCTCAAACGCCCCTGAGCACAAACAGTAACCGTTACTCTATGTATTTCAGGCTAGCCCCAGAACTATTTCATATAGTTGGACAAACACATTTATCTATATTCATATCTATATATATATATATCTTGATATCATTATCTCTACCTATTGTTACAACTCTCTAATATTTTGATCGTATTCCATTTTGTTACTGTTTGGATTGTGTTTCCATGGCAGAAATAGCAACATACCTGCAGAATCACAGACTTTGTCAGACAGCTCAATAGTGGCGTACCGCTGGCTCGGAGGATTGCTATTCCCCCCATATTCGCACCTACCAGCAGTTTTCCGGAACCGTTTATTCCATTTTATATCCATGGTTGGAGGGAGCTGAAACAAAATTTCAATTTTTTTTTATTAGACCGGAGAACTCCATGCAGCTTCCAACAAGTGTTTTTAGATTAAAGACATTGGACAGTGTTTGACATATTAGACATATAGATCACTGGGCAGTCTGTATACATGCCCATCCATAAAGGTTTCTCTATACACCTCATAGACAGTAAATAGACTTATATTCTGCAGATCACACACTAATAACCAACTGTCACCAGCAACCAAATAACCAGCCATGCATAACGCTAAACATTTTTAAAAAGAGTCATACCCTATGGCTAAAAACGGTCCGGTTAAACAGCTCGTACAGCCGGGTTACCAGCTCATCCTTCTTCTCCTGGAAATTCCTCACATAAGCTGAATGTGGAGAACGCAGTTCATTGAGGAAACAGCCTGATATCCTGCACCGACCATTTCTGAAAAAGAAAAAGGCAGTTTTAATGTGGGGATCATTTAAAATTCTGCTGTTGGGGCGAGTCTAGTAAGCAGAGCAGCCTCTTAATGGCCCCTCCTAAAGGACAGCTGAAACTTTGGAGTAAATACGTTTAAGAACGTGGAGGATACTCTCAAGCATGATTTTGTTTTAGATTGCCTTGAGTCACACCACCCCACAACTATATATCTGTTCACCTCTTGTCTATGAGGTGAACCATTATAAGTCATCCACTTTATTAATACTAATATATTTAAACACATTTATTATACAATTGTATCATTACTATGTTGTAATGTTCTTCAAAGTACTATTATTCTCTTTATAATAAATAACTGTTTTAGAAGAATAAATGGAAGTGATATTTACACATTGTAAGGTGGTAGCCCTCCACCATATTTGACATGATCATGGACACAAGAAGTGGATCTTGATGTTCTCGACCCAAAGTCCAAAACCTTTAATAGCAGTATTAAAAGCACAGCATGCAACACAATCACATAAGTGAATGGAGTTAACAGCAAATCTATGAAGAGTTCAAACATCGCGGTAAACGACATTGTCAGCTCCGAGTATAACACAATACTGAAGTTAGAATGTCAAGGCTTGTTCTATGTGAGGACCACACTGCTATGACTTAACAATCACTTGATGATGTCACAATTAAGAAAGTAAACAACTCGAGTTAACCACGCCCATTTCTACAGGTTCATTTTAAACATCATCAAAGCATATTTTATAAAATCTCTGCCTCATAAACATCTATACAAAAAAATAAACCTTGGAAAAGTCAAATTAGGCACATATTTTTTAAAAACAAAAATGTTAGGATCAAACTCTACTTGATGGGAAAAAGTCAACTGTGTTAGAAAAATTGAATTGAAATGGTGTTGTTAGGAAAACACACTATAGGAGGAAAAGATCAATGATTTGCTTTACTGTTCTTAGTATTTATTGGATGGCACATGCCACCATGGGAAGGAAATATTTATAGGTAGTGTTTGCCATTAAGATTTTATCTCCTTCACTGAAAAGAGCAATTAATGACAAGGAAATAACTATTCACCATTTTTCCTGGTTATGGTTAATGGGGTGTTTAGGGTTAATTTAGGGGCAGTTATGGTTAATGGGGTGTTTAGGGTTATTTTAGGGGCCGTTATGGTTGATGGGGTATTACGGGTTAATTTAAGGGCAGTTATGGTTAATGGGGTGTTTAGGGTTAATTTAGGGGCAGTTATGGTTGATGGGGTGTTTTAAGGGCAGTTATGGTTAATGAGGTGTTTAGGGTTAATTTAGGTGCCGTTATGGTTGATGGGGTCTTTAATGTTTATGTAGGGGCAGCTATGGTAAATGGGGTATTTAGGGTTAATTTAGGGGCAGTTATGGTTAATGGGGTCGTTAGGGTTAATTTAAAGTTTATGGGTTTGATAGGGTTAATTTAGGGACAGTATTGGTTGATGGGATCTTTTGGGTTAATTTAGGGGTATTTATGGTTAATGGGGTCTTTAGGGTTAATTTAGGGACAGTTATTGTTAATGAGGTGTTTAGGGTTATTTTAGGGGCAGTTATGGTTGATGGGGCATTTAGTTTTAATTTAGGGGCAGTTATGGTTGATGGGGTCGTTGGGGTTAATTTAAGGTTTATGGGTTTTGTAGGGTTAATTTAGGGGCAGTTATGGTTGATGGGGTCTTTCGGTTTAATTTAGGGGCAGTTATGGTTAATGGGGTATTTTGGGTTAATTTAGGGGCAGTTATGGTTAAGGGGATGTTTAGGGTTAATTTAGGGGCAGTTATGGTTTATGGGATGTTTAGGGTTAATTTAGGTGCAGTTATGGTTGATGGGGTCTTTTGGGTTAATTTAGGGGCAGTTATGGTCAATGGGGTATTTTGGGTTAATTTAGGGGCAGTTATGGTTAAGGGGATGTTTAGGGTTAATTTAGGGGCAGTTATGGTTTATGGGATGTTTAGGGTTAATTTAGGTGCAGTTATGGTTGATGGGGTGTTTTAAGGGCAGTTATGGTTAATGAGGTGTTTAGGGTTATTTTAGGGGCAGTTATGGTTGATGGGGTATTAAGGGTTAATTTAGGGACAGTTATGGTAAATGGGGTATTTAGGGTTAATTTAGGGGCAGTTATGGTTAATGGGGTCGTTAGGGTTAATTTAAAGTTTATGGGTTTGATAGGGCTAATTTAGGGACAGTTATGGTTGATGGGATCTTTTGGGTTAATTTAGGGGTATTTATGGTTAATGGGGTCTTTAGGGTTAATTTAAGGACAGTTATTGTTAATGAGGTGTTTAGGGTTATTTTAGGGGCAGTTATGGTTGATGGGGCATTTAGGGTTATTTAGGCGCAGTTATGGTTGATGGGGTCGTTAGGATTAATTTAGGGGCAGCTATGGTTAATGTGGTCTTTAGGGTTAATTTAGGTGCAGTTATGGTTGATGGGGTCTTTAAGGTTTATTTAGGGGCAGCTATGGTTGATGGGGTGTTTTAAGGGCAGTTATGGTTAATAAGGTGTTTAGGGTTATTTTAGGGGCAGTTATGGTTGATGGGGTATTAAGGGTTAATTTAGGGACAGTTATGGTAAATGGGGTATTTAGGGTTAATTTAGGGGCAGTTATGGTTAATGGGGTCGTTAGGGTTAATTTAAAGTTTATGGGTTTGATAGGGTTAATTTAGGGACAGTTATGGTTGATGGGATCTTTTGGGTTAATTTAAGGACAGTTATTGTTAATGAGGTGTTTTGGGTTATTTTAGGGGCAGTTATGGTTAATGGGGTCGTTAGGGTTAATTTAAAGTTTATGGGTTTGATAGGGTTAATTTAGGGACAGTTATGGTTGATGGGATCTTTTGGGTTAATTTAAGGACAGTTATTGTTAATGAGGTGTTTAGGGTTATTTTAGGGGCAGTTATGGTTGATGGGGCATTTAGGGTTAATTTAGGGGCAGTTATGGTTGATGAGGTCGTTAGGATTAATTTAGGGGCAGCTATGGTTAATGTGGTCTTTAGGGTTAATTTAGGTGCAGTTATGGTTGATGGGGTCTTTAAGGTTTATTTAGGGGCAGCTATGGTTGATGGGGTGTTTAGGATTAATTTGGGGCAGTTATGGTTAATGGGGTCTTTAGGGTTAATTTAGGGGCAGTTATGGTAAATGGGGTGTTTAGGGTTAATTTAGGGACAGTTATGGTTAATGGGGTATTTTGGGTTAATTTAGGGGCAGTTATGGTTTATGGGATGTTTAGGGTTAATTTAGGGGCAGTTACGGTTGATGGGGTGTTTAGGGTTAGTTTAGGGGCAGTTATGGTTGATGGGGTGTTTAGGGTTAATTTAAGGGCAGTTATGGTTAATGAGGTGTTTAGGGTTATTTTAGGGGCAGTTATGGTTGATGGGGTATTAAGGGTTAATTTAAGGACAGTTATGGTAAATGGGGTATTTAGGGTTAATTTAGGGGCAGTTATGGTTAATGGGGTCTTTGGGGTTAATTTAAGGTTTATGGGTTTGATAGGGTTAATTTAGGGGCAGTTATGGTTGATGGGGTCCTTAGGGTTAATTTAGGGACAGTTTTGGTTGATGGGATCTTTTGGGTTAATTTAGGGGTATTTATGGTTAATGGGGTCTTTAGGGTTAAGTTAGGGACAGTTATGGTTAATGAGGTGTTTATGGTTATTTTAGGGGCAGTTATGGTTGATGGGGCATTAAGGGTTAATTTAGGGGCAGTTATGGTTGATGGGGTCGTTAGGATTAATTTAGGGGCAGCTATGGTTGATGGGGTGTTTAGGATTAATTTGGGGCAGTTATGGTTAATGGGGTCTTTAGGGTTAATTTAGGGGCAGTTATGGTTAATGGGGTGTTTAGGGTTAATTTAGGGACAGTTATGGTTAATGTGGTATTTTGGGTTAATTTAGGGGCAGCTATGGTTTATGGGATGTTTAGGGTTAATTTAGGGGCAGTTATGGTTGATGGGGTGTTTAGGGTTAGTTTAGGGGCAGTTATGGTTGATGGGGTGTTTAGGGTTAATTTAAGGGCAGTTGTGGTTAATGAGGTGTTTAGGGTTATTTTAGGGGCAGTTATGGTTGATGGGGTATTAAGGGTTAACTTAAGGACAGTTATGGTAAATGGGGTATTTAGGGTTAATTTAGGGGCAGTTATGGTTGATGGGGTCTTTTGGGTTAATTTAGGGGTATTTATGGTTAATGGGGTCTTTAGGGTTAATTTAGGGACAGTTATGGTTAATGGGGTCTTTAGAGTTCATTTAATGCTGAGGACAGAGTTAATTAAATTAATTTAATTAGGTTAACGTAAGGTGCAGTTAGAGGTAAAGGGGGGCAAACTAAGGGGAGTCTAAATGCTGTGAACGAGTCTGTGAATCTATGAGGGCACTATGGCAAATCGGGGGATATAAGGCATATAGGGTATATAAGGCATATCTGGGAGGCATGTGGCATATCTGGGGGTATGTGGCATATCTGGATATCTGGGAGGCAGCGTGGCAAGCCTGGGCTCAAATGTGCATACCTGGGGGGGCAGGTTGGGTAATAAAAACAACAAATGCATTTTTATCAAAGTTTTTTTTATTCTGCTGTTTGTTTTTAACATTGCGTTTGTTTATTAAATTATTTTAAATAAAGGAAAAATTAACTTTTTTTTTATCCGATTAATCGGAAAAATAATCGGCCAACTAATCAATTATGAAATGATCGTTAGTTGCACCCCTAATTGTTTCATGTGTTCTTTTTTCATATTTAGAAAGGATGAAATAGAGCTGATTTGATAAATAAAGGATGTATATACTTATAATCCTTACTATTATATTGCAGAATATAGTTTTAAAACTAGCACTTTAAAAAATGACCTTTTTTCAGAATTAAAAGGTTTAGAAACATTTTAGATACAGTCAAAAAAATTTAAATATTGCATTAAAAACATATACATAGAAAAACCTTTAGTAGTAGGTACAAGAGTACAATATACAAATAATAATACACATGACATTAAAAAAATTCTCCGAGATTAGTGAGCAGAAAGACGACGATAAATATTGTTATATTAAATGATATTAAGCTAGGTGAAGAGATACCTTTCTAAATCTTTGTTCAGTCTCATAATTCCATAACATCTCCTTTTTCCAAACTTCTTTCATGTGGTCGCCACCCCTCCAGTTCCTTTGGCCCTCATAAATTTGAAGGAAGTAAATATATTTTGGATCTTATTGATGTTTTCCTAAGAAAAATCTGTGTGTTTCATGCAGCCTCTCCTAATGTTGCCAATATGTTCACCTATTCTCACTTTAAGTTTGCGCGTGGTTCTTCCCGCGTATTGTGGGCATGTGGGAAGATAGATTACATTAAGAGCTCCTTGATAGGGTAACATTTCTTTGTTTGAGAAGAACTGAACTTGGTCAGTTTATGTTTCTGTCACGTGGTAGATTTGCATGTCACACAATTTTCACACCAGCAAAACCCTTTGCTGAGTCCAAAAAGTATTTTTGACTATGATTGCTGCTGAATTTGTTCCATAGGGACAATACAATTGGCAGCGTACAAATTTTAACTTGCATTTATGACAATAATACAATTGATGATAAAACTGAGAAATTATGTGAAACTAATAAAGTTCGAAGAACAGGACATTTGTTTATGGAACCGGCCTTATTTAATAGCTGATGTCATAGCTCAACAGTAAAAGATTCGCTCCAGGTCACATTTGGAGAGACCTAACATCACGTTAGCAATTCCTGCTTGCGCTGAGGAATCTGCACTAAGTTCTCGCATTACATCGGTGTGACGGGTTGCGACCATGACTTCCTCGCGCATCCAGAATTCTTGTTGGCAAACTTGGCGACTTCGTTGTTGGACTGAGAGCCTTCTTTTCAAGTTGATTCCACCAATATGAAGTCACCCCCACACAAGCCACAGACGAATCTTACTGTGTCTAGAGACTTTGAATGACGGTCAAGCCTGAAAAGTATAAGGTTAATAAGTTATTTATTAAGTATATAAAAGAGTGACTTTGGTGCTTCTCAAGATAATTCTGGGCAACGTCACTGCAATTGCTTCCCTTCTCAACAAATGATTTGTGTTTTTTTTAAGATATATTTTAAAATAAAATGGGTCGTCACTAACGTTTTCTTGAATTGTACGTAAACGATTTCCTACTTTAAAACATTTCATTTAATCAACAAAACTAAAGGTGAATATTTTGTACTATATCATAGATTTCTCGGAAAAATGTCAAAACTTCAATTAAAAACAGCTTTGAATGCTTCTGAATGGTTTTTCTGAGTAGAATAAACGATTGAATATAACTCACCTGTTCCCGCAGCGGTTGCACACGTATGCGTACCTATAATTGATCACAAATGAGTGATATACAGTGACCGGCGGCATTTCTCGGTGAATATTCCTGGCTAATCTTCCATAAGCTCTCCATAAACTCCCATGGTTGTCAGCAACGCCATGTATCAACCATGCAGCCGCATGGCACATTTCGTGAATAAGAATGGTACTAACACGATCTGAGGAGGATAATAAGAGTCGTGTGATCACTAAGTACATACATATGGGGTAACAGAATGACATCCTTTGCATTTTCTTATTTCTGAAACAAATGAGATGGGGTCATAACACACAAGGGTCCACATCTCAAACGCCCCTGAGCACAAACAGTAACCGTTACTCTATGTATTTCAGGCTAGCCCCAGAACTATTTCATATAGTTGGACAAACACATTTATCTATATTCATATCTATATATATATATATCTTGATATCATTATCTCTACCTATTGTTACAACTCTCTAATATTTTGATCGTATTCCATTTTGTTACTGTTTGGATTGTGTTTCCATGGCAGAAATAGCAACATACCTGCAGAATCACAGACTTTGTCAGACAGCTCAATAGTGGCGTACCGCTGGCTCGGAGGATTGCTATTCCCCCCATATTCGCACCTACCAGCAGTTTTCCGGAACCGTTTATTCCATTTTATATCCATGGTTGGAGGGAGCTGAAACAAAATTTCAATTTTTTTTTATTAGACCGGAGAACTCCATGCAGCTTCCAACAAGTGTTTTTAGATTAAAGACATTGGACAGTGTTTGACATATTAGATATATAGATCACTGGGCAGTCTGTATACATGCCCATCCATAAAGGTTTCTCTATACACCTCTTAGACAGTAAATAGACTTATATTCTGCAGATCACACACTAATAACCAACTGTCACCAGCAACCAAATAACCAGCCATGCATAACGCTAAACATTTTTAAAAAGAGTCATACCCTATGCCTAAAAACGGTCCGGTTAAACAGCTCGTACAGCCGGGTTACCAGCTCATCCTTCTTCTCCTGGAAATTCCTCACATAAGCTGAATGTGGAGAACGCAGTTCATTGAGGAAACAGCCTGATATCCTGCACCGACCATTTCTGAAAAAGAAAAAGGCAGTTTTAATGTGGGGATCATTTAAAATTCTGCTGTTGGGGCGAGTCTAGTAAGCAGAGCAGCCTCTTAATGGCCCCTCCTAAAGGACAGCTGAAACTTTGGAGTAAATACGTTTAAGAACGTGGAGGATACTCTCAAGCATGATTTTGTTTTAGATTGCCTTGAGTCACACCACCCCACAACTATATATCTGTTCACCTCTTGTCTATGAGGTGAACCATTATAAGTCATCCACTTTATTAATACTAATATATTTAAACACATTAATTATACAATTTTAAACTGCTCATTACTATGTTGTAATGTTCTTCAAAGTACTATTACTCTCTTTATAATAAATAACTGTTTTAGAAGAATAAATGGAAGTGATACTTACACATTGTAAGGTGGTAGCCCTCCACCATATTTGGCATGATCATGGACACAAGAAGTGGATCTTGATGTTCTCGACCCAAAGCCCAAAACCTTTAATAGCAGTATTAAAAGCACAGCATGCAACACAATCACATAAGTGAATGGAGTTAACAGCAAATCTATGAAGAGTTCAAACATCGCGGTAAACGACATTGTCAGCTCCGAGTATAACACAATACTGAAGTTAGAATGTCAAGGCTTGTTCTATGTAAGGACCACACTGCTATGACTTAACAATCACTTGATGATGTCACAATTAAGAAAGTAAACAACTCGAGTTAACCACGCCCATTTCTACAGGTTCATTTTAAACATCATCAAAGCATATTTTATAAAATCTCTGCCTCATAAACATCTATACAAAAAAATAAACCTTGGAAAAGTCAAATTAGGCACACATTTTTTAAAAACAAAAATGTTAGGATCAAACTCTACTTGATGGGAAAAAGTCAACTGTGTTAGAAAAATTGAATTGAAATGGTGTTGTTAGGAATACACACTATAGGAGGAAAAGATCAATGATTTGCTTTACTGTTCTTAGTATTTATTGGATGGCACATGCCACCATGGGAAGGAAATATTTATAGGTAGTGTTTGCCATTAAGATTTTATCTCCTTCACTGAACAGAGCAATTAATGACAAGGAAATAACTATTCACCATTTTTCCTGGTTATGGTTAATGGGGTGTTTAGGGTTATTTTAGGGGCCGTTATGGTTGATGGGGTATTAAGGGTTAATTTAAGGGCAGTTATGGTTAATGGGGCGTTTAGGGTTAATTTAGGGGCAGTTATGGTTAATGGTGTGTTTAGGGTTAATTTAGGGGCAGTTATGGTTTACGGCTTTGTTAGGGTTAATTTAGCAGCAGTTATGGTTGATGGGGTCGTTAGGATTAATTTAGGGGCAGCTATGGATAATGTGGTCTTTAGGGTTAATTTAGGTGCCGTTATGGTTGATGGGGTCTTTAAGGTTTATTTAGGGGCAGCTATGGTTGATGGGGTGTTTAGGATTAATTTGGGGCAGTTATGGTTGATGGGGTCTTTAAGGTTTATTTAGGGGCAGTTATGGTTTATGGGATGTTTAGGGTTAATTTAGGGACAGTTATGGTTGATGGGGTGTTTTAAGGGCAGTTATGGTTACTGAGGTGTTTAGGGTTATTTTAGGGGCAGTAATGGTTGATGGGGTATTAAGGGTTAATTTAGGGACAGTTATGGTAAATGGGGTATTTAGGGTTAATTTAGGGGCAGTTATGGTTGATGGGGTCATTAGGGTTAATTTAAAGTTTATGGGTTTGATAGGGTTAATTTAGGGACAGTTATGGTTGATGGGATCTTTTGGGTTAATTTAGGGGTATTTATGGTTAATGGGGTCTTTAGGGTTAATTTAGGGACAGTTATTGTTAATGAGGTGTTTAGGGTTATTTTAGGGGCAGTTATGCTTGATGGGGCATTTAGGGTTAATTTAGGGGCAGTTATGGTTGATGGGGTCGTTGGGGTTAATTTAAGGTTTATGGGTTTTATAGGGTTAATTTAGGGGCAGTTATGGTTGATGGGGTCTTTTGCGTTAATTTAGGGGCAGTTATGGTTAATGGGGTATTTTGGGTTAATTTAGGGGCAGTTATGGTTAAGGGGATGTTTAGGGTTAATTTAGGGGCAGTTATGGTTTATGGGATGTTTAGGGTTATTTTAGTGGCAGTTATGGTTGATGGGGTATTAAGGGTTAATTTAGGGACAGTTATGGTAAATGGGGTATTTAGGGTTAATTTAGGGGCAGTTATGGTTGATGGGGTCATTAGGGTTAATTTAAAGTTTATGGGTTTGATAGGGTTAATTTAGGGACAGTTATGGTTGATGGGATCTTTTGGGTTAATTTAGGGGTATTTATGGTTAATGGGGTCTTTAGGGTTAATTTAGGGACAGTTATTGTTAATGAGGTGTTTAGGGTTATTTTAGGGGCAGTTATGGTAAATGGGGTATTTAGGGTTAATTTAGGGGCAGCTATGGTTAATGTGGTCTTTAGGGTTAATTTAGGTGCAGTTATGGTTGATGGGGTCTTTAAGGTTTATTTAGGGGCAGCTATGGTTGATGGGGTGTTTTAAGGGCAGTTATGGTTAATGAGGTGTTTAGGGTTCTTTTAGGGGCAGTTATGGTAAATGGGGTATTTAGGGTTAATTTAGGGGCAGTTATGGTTAATGGGGTCGTTAGGGTTAATTTAAAGTTTATGGGTTTGATAGGGTTAATTTAGGGACAGTTATGGTTGATGGGATCTTTTGGGTTAATTTAAGGACAGTTATTGTTAATGAGGTGTTTAGGGTTATTTTAGGGGTAGTTATGGTTTATGGGGCATTTAGGGTTCATTTAGGGGCAGTTATGGTTGATGGGGTCGTTAGGATTAATTTAGGGGCAGCTATGGTTAATGTGGTCTTTAGGGTTAATTTAGGTGCAGTTATGGTTGATGGGGTCTTTAAGGATTATTTAGGGGCAGCTATGGTTGATGGGGTGTTTAGGATTAATTTGGGGCAGTTATGGTTAATGGGGTCTTTAGGGTTAATTTAGGGGCAGTTATGGTAAATGGGGTGTTTAGGGTTAATTTAGGGACAGTTATGGTTAACGGGGTATTTTGGGTTAATTTAGGGGCAGTTATGGTTTATGGGATGTTTAGGGTTAATTTAGGGGCAGTTTTCATTGATGGGGTGTTTAGGGTTAGTTTAGGGGCAGTTATGGTTGATGGGGTGTTTAGGGTTAATTTAAGGGCAGTTATGGTTAATGAGGTGTTTAGGGTTACTTTAGGGGCAGTTATGGTTGATGGGGTATTAAGGGTTAATTTAAGGACAGTTATGGTAAATGGGGTATTTAGGGTTAATTTAGGGGCAGTTATGGTTAATGGGGTCGTTGGGGTTAATTTAAGGTTTATGGGTTTGATAGGGTTAATTTAGGGGCAGTTATGGTTGATGGGGTCCTTAGGGTTAATTTAGGGACAGTTTTGGTTGATGGGATCTTTTGGGTTAATTTAGGGGTATTTATGGTTAATGGGGTCTTTAGGGTTAATTTAGGGGTATTTATGGTTAATGGGGTCTTTAGGGTTAATTTAGGGACAGTTATGGTTAATGGGGTCTTTAGAGTTCATTTAATGCTGAGGACAGAGTTAATTAAATTAATTTAATTAGGTTAACGTAAGGTGCAGTTAGAGGTAAAGGGGGGCAAACTAAGGGGAGTCTAAATGCTGTGAACGAGTCTGTGAATCTATGAGGGCTCTATGGCAAATCGGGGGATATAAGGCATATAGGGTATATAAGGCATATCTGGGGGTATGTGGCATATCTGGATATCTGGGAGGCAGCGTGGCAAGCCTGGGCTCAAATGTGCATACCTGGGGGGGCAGGTTGGGTAATAAAAACAACAAATGCATTTTTATCAAAGTTTTTTTTATTCTGCTGTTTGTTTTTAACATCGTGTTTGTTTATTAAATTATTTTAAATAAAGGAAAAATTAACATTTTTTTTATCCGATTAATCGGAAAAATAATCGGCCAACTAATCAATTATGAAATGATCATTAGTTGCACCCCTAATTGTTTCATGTGTTCTTTTTTTCATATTTAGAAATGATGAAATAGAGCTGATTTGATAAATAAAGGATGTATATACTTATAATCCTTACTATTATATTGCAGAATATAGTTTTAAAACTAGCACTTTAAAAAATGACCTTTTTCAGAATTAAAAGGTTTAGAAACATTTTAGATACAGTCAAAAAAATGTAAATATTGCATTAAAAACATATGCATAGAAAAACCTTTAGTAGTAGGTACAAGAGTACAATATACAAATAATAATACAAACGACATTAAAAAAATTCTCCGAGATTAGTGAGCAGAAAGACGACGATAAATATTGTTATATTAAATGATGTTCAGTTAGGTGAAGAGATGCCTTTCTAAATCTTTGTTCAGTCTTAAAGGGGCCAATATTTTAAGTTCATAAATCCATAACATCTCCTTTTTCCAAACTTCTTTCATGTGGTCGCCACCCCTCCAGTTCCTTTGGCCCTCATAAATTTGAAGGAAGTAAATATATTTTGGATCTTATTGATGTTTTCCTAAGAAAAATCTGTGTGTTTCATGCAGCCTCTCCTAATGTTGCCAATATGTTCACCTATTCTCACTTTAAGTTCGCGCGTGGTTCTTCCCGCGTATTGTGGGCATGTGGGAAGATAGATTACATTAAGAGCTCCTTGATAGGGTAACATTTCTTTGTTTGAGAAGAACTGAACTTGGTCAGTTTATGTTTCTGTCACGTGGTAGATTTGCATGTCACACAATTTTCACACCAGCAGAACCCTTTGCTGAGTCCAAAAAGTATTTTTGACTATGATTGCTGCTGAATTTGTTCCATAGGGACAATACAATTGGCAGCGTACAAATTTTAACTTGCATTTATGACAATAATACAATTGATGATAAAACTGAGAAATTATGTGAAACTAATAAAGTTCGAAGAACAGGACATTTGTTTATGGAACCGGCCTTATTTAATAGCTGATGTCATAGCTCAACAGTAAAAGATTCGCTCCAGGTCACATTTGGAGAGACCTAACATCACGTTAGCAATTCCTGCTTGCGCTGAGGAATCTGCACTAAGTTCTCGCATTTACATCGGTGTGACGGGTTGCGACCATGACTTCCTCGCGCATCCAGAATTCTTGTTGGCAAACTTGGCGACTTCGTTGTTGGACTGAGAGCCTTCTTTTCAAGTTGATTCCACCAATATGAAGTCACCCCCACACAAGCCACAGACGAATCTTACTGTGTCTAGAGACTTTGAATGACGGTCAAGCCTGAAAAGTATAAGGTTAATAAGTTATTTATTAAGTAAATAAAAGAGTGACTTTGGTGCTTCTCAAGATAATTCTGGGCAACGTCACTGCAATTGCTTCCCTTCTCAACAAATGATTTGTGTTTTTTTAAGATATATTTTAAAATAAAATGGGTCGTCACTAACGTTTTCTTGAATTGTACGTAAACGATTTCCTACTTTAAAACATTTCATTTAATCAACAAAACTAAAGGTGAATATTTTGTACTATATCATAGATTTCTCGGAAAAATGTCAAAACTTCAATTAAAAACAGCTTTGAATGCTTCTGAATTTCTGAGTAGAATAAACGATTGAATATAACTCACCTGTTCCCGCAGCGGTTGCACACGTATGCGTACCTATAATTGATCACAAATGAGTGATATACAGTGACCGGCGGCATTTCTCGGTGAATATTCCTGGCTAATCTTCCATAAGCTCTCCATAAACTCCCATGGTTGTCAGCAACGCCATGTATCAACCATGCAGCCGCATGGCACATTTCGTGAATAAGAATGGTACTAACACGATCTGAGGAGGATAATAAGAGTCGTGTGATCACTAAGTACATACATATGGGGTAACAGAATGACATCCTTTGCATTTTCTTATTTCTGAAACAAATGAGATGGGGTCATAACACACAAGGGTCCACATCTCAAACGCCCCTGAGCACAAACAGTAACCGTTACTCTATGTATTCCAGGCTAGCCCCAGAACTATTTCATATAGTTGGACAAACACATTTATCTATATTCATATCTATATATATATATATCTTGATATCATTATCTCTACCTATTGTTACAACTCTCTAATATTTTGATCGTATTCCATTTTGTTACTGTTTGGATTGTGTTTCCATGGCAGAAATAGCAACATACCTGCAGAATCACAGACTTTGTCAGACAGCTCAATAGTGGCGTACCGCTGGCTCGGAGGATTGCTATTCCCCCCATATTCGCACCTACCAGCAGTTTTCCGGAACCGTTTATTCCATTTTATATCCATGGTTGGAGGGAGCTGAAACAAAATTTCAATTTTTTTTTATTAGACCGGAGAACTCCATGCAGCTTCCAACAAGTGTTTTTAGATTAAAGACATTGGACAGTGTTTGACATATTAGATATATAGATCACTGGGCAGTCTGTATACATGCCCATCCATAAAGGTTTCTCTATACACCTCATAGACAGTAAATAGACTTATATTCTGCAGATCACACACTAATAACCAACTGTCACCAGCAACCAAATAACCAGCCATGCATAACGCTAAACATTTTTAAAAAGAGTCATACCCTATGCCTAAAAACGGTCCGGTTAAACAGCTCGTACAGCCGGGTTACCAGCTCATCCTTCTTCTCCTGGAAATTCCTCACATAAGCTGAATGTGGAGAATGCAGTTCATTGAGGAAACAGCCTGATATCCTGCACCGACCATTTCTGAAAAAGAAAAAGGCAGTTTTAATGTGGGGATCATTTAAAATTCTGCTGTTGGGGCGAGTCTAGTAAGCAGAGCAGCCTCTTAATGGCCCCTCCTAAAGGACAGCTGAAACTTTGGAGTAAATACGTTTAAGAACGTGGAGGATACTCTCAAGCATGATTTTGTTTTAGATTGCCTTGAGTCACACCACCCCACAACTATATATCTGTTCACCTCTTGTCTATGAGGTGAACCATTATAAGTCATCCACTTTATTAATACTAATATATTTAAACACATTAATTATACAATTTTAAACTGCTCATTACTATGTTGTAATGTTCTTCAAAGTACTATTACTCTCTTTATAATAAATAACTGTTTTAGAAGAATACATGGAAGTGATACTTACACATTGTAAGGTGGTAGCCCTCCACCATATTTGGCATGATCATGGACACAAGAAGTGGATCTTGATGTTCTCGACCCAAAGCCCAAAACCTTTAATAGCAGTATTAAAAGCACAGCATGCAACACAATCACATAAGTGAATGGAGTTAACAGCAAATCTATGAAGAGTTCAAACATCGCGGTAAACGACATTGTCAGCTCCGAGTATAACACAATACTGAAGTTAGAATGTCAAGGCTTGTTCTATGTAAGGACCACACTGCTATGACTTAACAATCACTTGATGATGTCACAATTAAGAAAGTAAACAACTCGAGTTAACCACGCCCATTTCTACAGGTTCATTTTAAACATCATCAAAGCATATTTTATAAAATCTCTGCCTCATAAACATCTATACAAAAAAATAAACCTTGGAAAAGTCAAATTAGGCACACATTTTTTAAAAACAAAAATGTTAGGATCAAACGCTACTTGATGGGAAAAAGTCAACTGTGTTAGAAAAATTGAATTGAAATGGTGTTGTTAGGAATACACACTATAGGAGGAAAAGATCAATGATTTGCTTTACTGTTCTTAGTATTTATTGGATGGCACATGCCACCATGGGAAGGAAATATTTATAGGTAGTGTTTGCCAGTAAGATTTTATCTCCTTCACTGAACAGAGCAATTAATGACAAGGAAATAACTATTCACCATTTTTCCTGGTTATGGTTAATGGGGTGTTTAGGGTTATTTTAGGGGCCGTTATGGTTGATGGGGTATTAAGGGTTAATTTAAGGGCAGTTATGGTTAATGGGGCGTTTAGGGTTAATTTAGGGGCAGTTATGGTTAATGGTGTGTTTAGGGTTAATTTAGGGGCAGTTATGGTTTACGGCTTTGTTGGGGTTAATTTAGCAGCAGTTATGGTTGATGGGGTCGTTAGGATTAATTTAGGGGCAGCTATGGATAATGTGGTCTTTAGGGTTAATTTAGGTGCCGTTATGGTTGATGGGGTCTTTAAGGTTTATTTAGGGGCAGCTATGGTTGATGGGGTGTTTAGGATTAATTTGGGACAGTTATGGTTGATGGGGTCTTTAAGGTTTATTTAGGGGCAGTTATGGTTTATGGGATGTTTAGGGTTAATTTAGGGACAGTTATGGTTGATGGGGTGTTTTAAGGGCAGTTATGGTTACTGAGGTGTTTAGGGTTATTTTAGGGGCAGTTATGGTTGATGGGGTATTAAGGGTTAATTTAGGGACAGTTATGGTAAATGGGGTATTTAGGGTTATGGTAAATGGGGTATTTAGGGTTAATTTAGGGGCAGTTATGGTTGATGGGGTCGTTAGGGTTAATTTAAAGTTTATGGGTTTGATAGGGTTAATTTAGGGACAGTTATGGTTGATGGGATCTTGTGGGTTAATTTAGGGGTATTTATGGTTAATGGGGTCTTTAGGGTTAATTTAGGGACAGTTATTGTTAATGAGGTGTTTAGGGTTATTTTAGGGGCAGTTATGGTTGATGGGGCATTTAGGGTTAATTTAGGGGCAGTTATGGTTGATGGGGTCGTTGTTGTTAATTTAAGGTTTATGGGTTTTATAGGGTTAATTTAGGGGCAGTTATGGTTGATGGGGTCTTTTGGGTTAATTTAGGGGCAGTTATGGTTAATGGGGTATTTTGGGTTAATTTAGGGGCAGTTATGGTTAAGGGGATGTTTAGGGTTAATTTAGGGGCAGTTATGGTTTATGGGATGTTTAGGGTTAATTTAGGTGCAGTTATGGTTGATGGGGTGTTTTAAGGGCAGTTATGGTTAATGAGGTGTTTAGGGTTATTTTAGTGGCAGTTATGGTTGATGGGGTATTAAGGGTTAATTTAGGGACAGTTATGGTAAATGGGGTATTTAGGGTTAATTTAGGGGCAGTTACGGTTAATGGGGTCATTAGGGTTAATTTAAAGTTTATGGGTTTGATAGGGTTAATTTAGGGACAGTTATGGTTGATGGGATCTTTTGGGTTAATTTAGGGGTATTTATGGTTAATGGATTCTTTAGGGTTAATTTAAGGACAGTTATTGTTAATGAGGTGTTTAGGGTTATTTTAGGGGCAGTTATGGTTGATGGGGTCGTTAGGATTAATTTAGGGGCAGCTATGGTTAATGTGGTCTTTAGGGTTAATTTAGGTGCAGTTATGGTTGATGGGGTCTTTAAGGTTTATTTAGGGGCAGCTATGGTTGATGGGGTGTTTTAAGGGCAGTTATGGTTAATGAGGTGTTTAGGGTTATTTTAGGGGCAGTTATGGTAAATGGGGTATTTAGGGTTAATTTAGGGGCAGTTATGGTTAATGGGGTCGTTAGGGTTAATTTAAAGTTTATGGGTTTGATAGGGTTAATTTAGGGACAGTTATGGTTGATGGGATCTTTTGGGTTAATTTACGGACAGTTATTGTTAATGAGGTGTTTAGGGTTATTTTAGGGGTAGTTATGGTTTATGGGGCATTTAGGGTTAATTTAGGGGCAGTTATGGTTGATGGGGTCGTTAGGATTAATTTAGGGGCAGCTATGGTTAATGTGGTCTTTAGGGTTAATTTAGGTGCAGTTATGGTTGATGGGGTCTTTACGGATTATTTAGGGGCAGCTATGGTTGATGGGGTGTTTAGGATTAATTTGGGGCAGTTATGGTTAGTGGGGTCTTTAGGGTTAATTTAGGGGCAGTTATGGTAAATGGGGTGTTTAGGGTTAATTTAGGGACAGTTATGGTTAATGGGGTATTTTGGGTTAATTTAGGGGCAGTTATGGTTTATGGGATGTTTAGGGTTAGTTTAGGGGCAGTTTTCATTGATGGGGTGTTTAGGGTTAGTTTAGGGGCAGTTATGGTTGATGGGGTGTTTAGGGTTAATTTAAGGGCAGTTATGGTTAATGAGGTGTTTAGGGTTATTTTAGGGGCAGTTATGGTTGATGGGGTATTAAGGGTTAACTTAAGGACAGTTATGGTAAATGGAGTATTTAGGGTTAATTTAGGGGCAGTTATGGTTAATGGGGTCGTTGGGGTTAATTTAAGGTTTATGGGTTTTATAGGGTTAATTTAAGGGCAGTTATGGTTGATGGGGTCTTTTGGGTTAATTTAGGGGTATTTATGGTTAATGGGGTCTTTAGGGTTAATTTAGTGACAGTTATGGTTAATGGGGTCTTTAGAGTTCATTTAATGCTGAGGACAGAGTTAATTAAATTAATTTAATTAGGTTAACGTAAGGTGCAGTTAGAGGTAAAGGGGGGCAAACTATGGGGAGTCTAAATGCTGTGAACGAGTCTGTGAATCTATGAGGGCTCTATGGCAAATCGGGGGATATAAGGCATATAGGGTATATAAGGCATATCTGGGGGTATGTGGCATATCTGGATATCTGGGAGGCAGCGTGGCAAGCCTGGGCTCAAATGTGCATACCTGGGGGGGCAGGTTGGGTAATAAAAACAACAAATGCATTTTTATCAAAGTTTTTTTTATTCTGCTGTTTGTTTTTAACAACGTGTTTGTTTATTAAATTATTTTAAATAAAGGAAAAATTAACATTTTTTTTATCCGATTAATCGGAAAAATAATCGGCCAACTAATCAATTATGAAATGATCGTTAGTTGCACCCCTAATTGTTTCATGTGTTCTTTTTTTCATATTTAGAAATGATGAAATAGAGCTGATTTGATAAATAAAGGATGTATATACTTATAATCCTTACTATTATATTGCAGAATATAGTTTTAAAACTAGCACTTTAAAAAATGACCTTTTTCAGAATTAAAAGGTTTAGAAACATTTTAGATACAGTCAAAAAAATGTAAATATTGCATTAAAAACATATGCATAGAAAAACCTTTAGTAGTAGGTACAAGAGTACAATATACAAATAATAATACAAACGACATTAAAAAAATTCTCCGAGATTAGTGAGCAGAAAGACGACGATAAATATTGTTATATTAAATGATGTTCAGTTAGGTGAAGAGATGCCTTTCTAAATCTTTGTTCAGTCTTAAAGGGGCCAATATTTTAAGTTCATAAATCCATAACATCTCCTTTTTCCAAACTTCTTTCATGTGGTCGCCACCCCTCCAGTTCCTTTGGCCCTCATAAATTTGAAGGAAGTAAATATATTTTGGATCTTATTGATGTTTTCCTAAGAAAAATCTGTGTGTTTCATGCAGCCTCTCCTAATGTTGCCAATATGTTCACCTATTCTCACTTTAAGTTCGCGCGTGGTTCTTCCCGCGTATTGTGGGCAACATTTCTTTGTTTGAGAAGAACTGAACTTGGTCAGTTTATGTTTCTGTCACGTGGTAGATTTGCATGTCACACAATTTTCACACCAGCAGAACTCTTTGCTGAGTCCAAAAAGTATTTTTGACTATGATTGCTGCTGAATTTGTTCCATAGGGACAATACAATTGGCAGCATACAAATTTTAACTTGCATGTATGACAATAATACAATTGATGATAAAACTGAGAAATTATGTGAAACTAATAAAGTTCGAAGAACAGGACATTTGTTTATGGAACCGGCCTTATTTAATAGCTGATGTCATAGCTCAACAGTAAAAGATTCGCTCCAGGTCACATTTGGAGAGACCTAACATCACGTTAGCAATTCCTGCTTGCGCTGAGGAATATGCACTAAGTTCTCGCATTACATCGGTGTGACGGGTTGCGACCATGACTTCCTCGCGCATCCAGAATTCTTGTTGGCAAACTTGGCGACTTCGTTGTTGGACTGAGAGCCTTCTTTTCAAGTTGATTCCACCAATATGAAGTCACCCCCACACAAGCCACAGACGAATCTTACTGTGTCTAGAGACTTTGAATGACGGTCAAGCCTGAAAAGTATAAGGTTAATAAGTTATTTATTAAGTAAATAAAAGAGTGACTTTGGTGCTTCTCAAGATAATTCTGGGCAACGTCACTGCAATGGCTTCCCTTCTCAACAAATGATTTGTGTTTTTTTAAAAATATATTTTAAAATAAAATGGGTCGTCACTAACGTTTTCTTGAATTGTACGTAAACGATTTCCTACTTTAAAACATTTCATTTAATCAACAAAACTAAAGGTGAATATTTTGTACTATATCATAGATTTCTCGGAAAAATGTCAAAACTTCAATTAAAAACAGCTTTGAATGCTTCTGAATGGTTTTTCTGAGTAGAATAAACGATTGAATATAACTCACCTGTTCCCGCAGCGGTTGCACACGTATGCGTACCTATAATTGATCACAAATGAGTGATATACAGTGACCGGCGGCATTTCTCGGTGAATATACCTGGCTAATCTTGCATAAGCTCTCCATAAACTCCCATGGTTGTCAGCAACGCCATGTATCAACCATGCAGCCGCATGGCACATTTCGTGAATAAGAGTGGTACTAACACGATCTGAGGAGGATAATAAGAGTCGTGTGATCACTAAGTATATACATACGGGGTAACAGAATGACATCCTTTGCATTTTCTTATTTCTGAAACAAATGAGATGGGGTCATAACACACAAGGGTCCACATCTCAAACGCCCCTGAGCACAAACAGTAACCGTTACTCTATGTATTTCAGGCTAGCCCCAGAACTATTTCATATAGTTGGACAAACACATTTATCTATATTCATATCTATATATATATATATCTTGATATCATTATCTCTACCTATTGTTACAACTCTCTAATATTTTGATCGTATTCCATTTTGTTACTGTTTGGATTGTGTTTCCATGGCAGAAATAGCAACATACCTGCAGAATCACAGACTTTGTCAGACAGCTCAATAGTGGCGTACCGCTGGCTCGGAGGATTGCTATTCCCCCCATATTCGCACCTACCAGCAGTTTTCCGGAACCGTTTATTCCATTTTATATCCATGGTTGGAGGGAGCTGAAACAAAATTTCAATTTTTTTTTATTAGACCGGAGAACTCCATGCAGCTTCCAACAAGTGTTTTTAGATTAAAGACATTGGACAGTGTTTGACATATTAGACATATAGATCACTGGGCAGTCTGTATACATGCCCATCCATAAAGGTTTCTCTATACACCTCATAGACAGTAAATAGACTTATATTCTGCAGATCACACACTAATAACCAACTGTCACCAGCAACCAAATAACCAGCCATGCATAACGCTAAACATTTTTAAAAAGAGTCATACCCTATGGCTAAAAACGGTCCGGTTAAACAGCTCGTACAGCCGGGTTACCAGCTCATCCTTCTTCTCCTGGAAATTCCTCACATAAGCTGAATGTGGAGAACGCAGTTCATTGAGGAAACAGCCTGATATCCTGCACCGACCATTTCTGAAAAAGAAAAAGGCAGTTTTAATGTGGGGATCATTTAAAATTCTGCTGTTGGGGCGAGTCTAGTAAGCAGAGCAGCCTCTTAATGGCCCCTCCTAAAGGACAGCTGAAACTTTGGAGTAAATACGTTTAAGAACGTGGAGGATACTCTCAAGCATGATTTTGTTTTAGATTGCCTTGAGTCACACCACCCCACAACTATATATCTGTTCACCTCTTGTCTATGAGGTGAACCATTATAAGTCATCCACTTTATTAATACTAATATATTTAAACACATTTATTATACAATTGTATCATTACTATGTTGTAATGTTCTTCAAAGTACTATTATTCTCTTTATAATAAATAACTGTTTTAGAAGAATAAATGGAAGTGATACTTACACATTGTAAGGTGGTAGCCCTCCACCATATTTGACATGATCATGGACACAAGAAGTGGATCTTGATGTTCTCGACCCAAAGTCCAAAACCTTTAATAGCAGTATTAAAAGCACAGCATGCAACACAATCACATAAGTGAATGGAGTTAACAGCAAATCTATGAAGAGTTCAAACATCGCGGTAAACGACATTGTCAGCTCCGAGTATAACACAATACTGAAGTTAGAATGTCAAGGCTTGTTCTATGTGAGGACCACACTGCTATGACTTAACAATCACTTGATGATGTCACAATTAAGAAAGTAAACAACTCGAGTTAACCACGCCCATTTCTACAGGTTCATTTTAAACATCATCAAAGCATATTTTATAAAATCTCTGCCTCATAAACATCTATACAAAAAAATAAACCTTGGAAAAGTCAAATTAGGCACATATTTTTTAAAAACAAAAATGTTAGGATCAAACTCTACTTGATGGGAAAAAGTCAACTGTGTTAGAAAAATTGAATTGAAATGGTGTTGTTAGGAAAACACACTATAGGAGGGAAAGATCAATGATTTGCTTTACTGTTCTTAGTATTTATTGGATGGCACATGCCACCATGGGAAGGAAATATTTATAGGTAGTGTTTGCCATTAAGATTTTATCTCCTTCACTGAAAAGAGCAATTAATGACAAGGAAATAACTATTCACCATTTTTCCTGGTTATGGTTAATGGGGTGTTTAGGGTTAATTTAGGGGCAGTTATGGTTAATGGGGTGTTTAGGGTTATTTTAGGGGCCGTTATGGTTGATGGGGTATTACGGGTTAATTTAAGGGCAGTTATGGTTAATGGGGCGTTTAGGGTTAATTTAGGGGCAGTTATGGTTGATGGGGTGTTTTAAGGGCAGTTATGGTTAATGAGGTGTTTAGGGTTAATTTAGGTGCCGTTATGGTTGATGGGGTCTTTAATGTTTATGTAGGGGCAGCTATGGTAAATGGGGTATTTAGGGTTAATTTAGGGGCAGTTATGGTTAATGGGGTCGTTAGGGTTAATTTAAAGTTTATGGGTTTGATAGGGTTAATTTAGGGACAGTATTGGTTGATGGGATCTTTTGGGTTAATTTAGGGGTATTTATGGTTAATGGGGTCTTTAGGGTTAATTTAGGGACAGTTATTGTTAATGAGGTGTTTAGGGTTATTTTAGGGGCAGTTATGGTTGATGGGGCATTTAGTTTTAATTTAGGGGCAGTTATGGTTGATGGGGTCGTTGGGGTTAATTTAAGGTTTATGGGTTTTGTAGGGTTAATTTAGGGGCAGTTATGGTTGATGGGGTCTTTTGGTTTAATTTAGGGGCAGTTATGGTTAATGGGGTATTTTGGGTTAATTTAGGGGCAGTTATGGTTAAGGGGATGTTTAGGGTTAATTTAGGGGCAGTTATGGTTTATGGGATGTTTAGGGTTAATTTAGGTGCACTTATGGTTGATGGGGTCTTTTGGGTTAATTTAGGGGCAGTTATGGTCAATGGGGTATTTTGGGTTAATTTAGGGGCAGTTATGGTTAAGGGGATGTTTAGGGTTAATTTAGGGGCAGTTATGGTTGATGGGGTGTTTTAAGGGCAGTTATGGTTAATGAGGTGTTTAGGGTTATTTTAGGGGCAGTTATGGTTGATGGGGTATTAAGGGTTAATTTAGGGACAGTTATGGTAAATGGGGTATTTAGGGTTAATTTAGGGGCAGTTATGGTTAATGGGGTCGTTAGGGTTAATTTAAAGTTTATGGGTTTGATAGGGCTAATTTAGGGACAGTTATGGTTGATGGGATCTTTTGGGTTAATTTAGGGGTATTTATGGTTAATGGGGTCTTTAGGGTTAATTTAATGACAGTTATTGTTAATGAGGTGTTTAGGGTTATTTTAGGGGCAGTTATGGTTGATGGGGCATTTAGGGTTATTTAGGCGCAGTTATGGTTGATGGGGTCGTTAGGATTAATTTAGGGTCAGCTATGGTTAATGTGGTCTTTAGGGTTAATTTAGGTGCAGTTATGGTTGATGGGGTCTTTAAGGTTTATTTAGGGGCAGCTATGGTTGATGGGGTGTTTTAAGGGCAGTTATGGTTAATGAGGTGTTTAGGGTTATTTTAGGGGCAGTTATGGTTGATGGGGTATTAAGGGTTAATTTAGGGACAGTTATGGTAAATGGGGTATTTAGGGTTAATTTAGGGGCAGTTATGGTTAATGGGGTCGTTAGGGTTAATTTAAAGTTTATGGGTTTGATAGGGTTAATTTAGGGACAGTTATGGTTGATGGGATCTTTTGGGTTAATTTAAGGACAGTTATTGTTAATGAGGTGTTTTGGGTTATTTTAGGGGCAGTTATGGTTAATGGGGTCGTTAGGGTTAATTTAAAGTTTATGGGTTTGATAGGGTTAATTTAGGGACAGTTATGGTTGATGGGATCTTTTGGGTTAATTTAAGGACAGTTATTGTTAATGAGGTGTTTAGGGTTATTTTAGGGGCAGTTATGGTTGATGGGGCATTTAGGGTTAATTTAGGGGCAGTTATGGTTGATGAGGTCGTTAGGATTAATTTAGGGGCAGCTATGGTTAATGTGGTCTTTAGGGTTAATTTAGGTGCAGTTATGGTTGATGGGGTCTTTAAGGTTTATTTAGGGGCAGCTATGGTTGATGGGGTGTTTAGGATTAATTTGGGGCAGTTATGGTTAATGGGGTCTTTAGGGTTAATTTAGGGGCAGTTATGGTAAATGGGGTGTTTAGGGTTAATTTAGGGACAGTTATGGTTAATGGGGTATTTTGGGTTAATTTAGGGGCAGTTATGGTTTATGGGATGTTTAGGGTTAATTTAGGGGCAGTTATGGTTGATGGGGTGTTTAGGGTTAGTTTAGGGGCAGTTATGGTTGATGGGGTGTTTAGGGTTAATTTAAGGGCAGTTATGGTTAATGAGGTGTTTAGGGTTATTTTAGGGGCAGTTATGGTTGATGGGGTATTAAGGGTTAATTTAAGGACAGTTATGGTAAATGGGGTATTTAGGGTTAATTTAGGGGCAGTTATGGTTAATGGGGTCTTTGGGGTTAATTTAAGGTTTATGGGTTTGATAGGGTTAATTTAGGGGCAGTTATGGTTGATGGGGTCCTTAGGGTTAATTTAGGGACAGTTTTGGTTGATGGGATCTTTTGGGTTAATTTAGGGGTATTTATGGTTAATGGGGTCTTTAGGGTTAAGTTAGGGACAGTTATGGTTAATGAGGTGTTTATGGTTATTTTAGGGGCAGTTATGGTTGATGGGGCATTAAGGGTTAATTTAGGGGCAGTTATGGTTGATGGGGTCGTTAGGATTAATTTAGGGGCAGCTATGGTTGATGGGGTGTTTAGGATTAATTTGGGGCAGTTATGGTTAATGGGGTCTTTAGGGTTAATTTAGGGGCAGTTATGGTAAATGGGGTGTTTAGGGTTAATTTAGGGACAGTTATGGTTAATGTGGTATTTTGGGTTAATTTAGGGGCAGCTATGGTTTATGGGATGTTTAGGGTTAATTTAGGGGCAGTTATGGTTGATGGGGTGTTTAGGGTTAGTTTAGGGGCAGTTATGGTTGATGGGGTGTTTAGGGTTAATTTAAGGGCAGTTATGGTTAATGAGGTGTTTAGGGTTATTTTAGGGGCAGTTATGTTGATGGGGTATTAAGGGTTAACTTAAGGACAGTTATGGTAAATGGGGTATTTAGGGTTAATTTAGGGGCAGTTATGGTTGATGGGGTCTTTTGGGTTAATTTAGGGGTATTTATGGTTAATGGGGTCTTTAGGGTTAATTTAGGGACAGTTATGGTTAATGGGGTCTTTAGAGTTCATTTAATGCTGAGGACAGAGTTAATTAAATTAATTTAATCAGGTTAACGTAAGGTGCAGTTAGAGGTAAAGGGGGGCAAACTAAGGGGAGTCTAAATGCTGTGAACGAGTCTGTGAATCTATGAGGGCACTATGGCAAATCGGGGGATATAAGGCATATAGGGTATATAAGGCATATCTGGGAGGCATGTGGCATATCTGGGGGTATGTGGCATATCTGGATATCTGGGAGGCAGCGTGGCAAGCCTGGGCTCAAATGTGCATACCTGGGGGGGCAGGTTGGGTAATAAAAACAACAAATGCATTTTTATCAAAGTTTTTTTTATTCTGCTGTTTGTTTTTAACATTGCGTTTGTTTATTAAATTATTTTAAATAAAGGAAAAATTAACTTTTTTTTTATCCGATTAATCGGAAAAATAATCGGCCAACTAATCAATTATGAAATGATCGTTAGTTGCACCCCTAATTGTTTCATGTGTTCTTTTTTCATATTTAGAAAGGATGAAATAGAGCTGATTTGATAAATAAAGGATGTATATACTTATAATCCTTACTATTATATTGCAGAATATAGTTTTAAAACTAGCACTTTAAAAAATGACCTTTTTTCAGAATTAAAAGGTTTAGAAACATTTTAGATACAGTCAAAAAAATTTAAATATTGCATTAAAAACATATACATAGAAAAACCTTTAGTAGTAGGTACAAGAGTACAATATACAAATAATAATACACATGACATTAAAAAAATTCTCCGAGATTAGTGAGCAGAAAGACGACGATAAATATTGTTATATTAAATGATATTCAGCTAGGTGAAGAGATGCCTTTCTAAATCTTTGTTCAGTCTCATAATTCCATAACATCTCCTTTTTCCAAACTTCTTTCATGTGGTCGCCACCCCTCCAGTTCCTTTGGCCCTCATAAATTTGAAGGAAGTAAATATATTTTGGATCTTATTGATGTTTTCCTAAGAAAAATCTGTGTGTTTCATGCAGCCTCTCCTAATGTTGCCAATATGTTCACCTATTCTCACTTTAAGTTCGCGCGTGGTTCTTCCCGCGTATTGTGGGCAACATTTCTTTGTTTGAGAAGAACTGAACTTGGTCAGTTTATGTTTCTGTCACGTGGTAGATTTGCATGTCACACAATTTTCACACCAGCAGAACTCTTTGCTGAGTCCAAAAAGTATTTTTGACTATGATTGCTGCTGAATTTGTTCCATAGGGACAATACAATTGGCAGCATACAAATTTTAACTTGCATTTATGACAATAATACAATTGATGATAAAACTGAGAAATTATGTGAAACTAATAAAGTTCGAAGAACAGGACATTTGTTTATGGAACCGGCCTTATTTAATAGCTGATGTCATAGCTCAACAGTAAAAGATTCGCTCCAGGTCACATTTGGAGAGACCTAACATCACGTTAGCAATTCCTGCTTGCGCTGAGGAATATGCACTAAGTTCTCGCATTACATCGGTGTGACGGGTTGCGACCATGACTTCCTCGCGCATCCAGAATTCTTGTTGGCAAACTTGGCGACTTCGTTGTTGGACTGAGAGCCTTCTTTTCAAGTTGATTCCACCAATATGAAGTCACCCCCACACAAGCCACAGACGAATCTTACTGTGTCTAGAGACTTTGAATGACGGTCAAGCCTGAAAAGTATAAGGTTAATAAGTTATTTATTAAGTAAATAAAAGAGTGACTTTGGTGCTTCTCAAGATAATTCTGGGCAACGTCACTGCAATGGCTTCCCTTCTCAACAAATGATTTGTGTTTTTTTAAAAATATATTTTAAAATAAAATGGGTCGTCACTAACGTTTTCTTGAATTGTACGTAAACGATTTCCTACTTTAAAACATTTCATTTAATCAACAAAACTAAAGGTGAATATTTTGTACTATATCATAGATTTCTCGGAAAAATGTCAAAACTTCAATTAAAAACAGCTTTGAATGCTTCTGAATGGTTTTTCTGAGTAGAATAAACGATTGAATATAACTCACCTGTTCCCGCAGCGGTTGCACACGTATGCGTACCTATAATTGATCACAAATGAGTGATATACAGTGACCGGCGGCATTTCTCGGTGAATATACCTGGCTAATCTTGCATAAGCTCTCCATAAACTCCCATGGTTGTCAGCAACGCCATGTATCAACCATGCAGCCGCATGGCACATTTCGTGAATAAGAGTGGTACTAACACGATCTGAGGAGGATAATAAGAGTCGTGTGATCACTAAGTATATACATACGGGGTAACAGAATGACATCCTTTGCATTTTCTTATTTCTGAAACAAATGAGATGGGGTCATAACACACAAGGGTCCACATCTCAAACGCCCCTGAGCACAAACAGTAACCGTTACTCTATGTATTTCAGGCTAGCCCCAGAACTATTTCATATAGTTGGACAAACACATTTATCTATATTCATATCTATATATATATATATCTTGATATCATTATCTCTACCTATTGTTACAACTCTCTAATATTTTGATCGTATTCCATTTTGTTACTGTTTGGATTGTGTTTCCATGGCAGAAATAGCAACATACCTGCAGAATCACAGACTTTGTCAGACAGCTCAATAGTGGCGTACCGCTGGCTCGGAGGATTGCTATTCCCCCCATATTCGCACCTACCAGCAGTTTTCCGGAACCGTTTATTCCATTTTATATCCATGGTTGGAGGGAGCTGAAACAAAATTTCAATTTTTTTTTATTAGACCGGAGAACTCCATGCAGCTTCCAACAAGTGTTTTTAGATTAAAGACATTGGACAGTGTTTGACATATTAGACATATAGATCACTGGGCAGTCTGTATACATGCCCATCCATAAAGGTTTCTCTATACACCTCATAGACAGTAAATAGACTTATATTCTGCAGATCACACACTAATAACCAACTGTCACCAGCAACCAAATAACCAGCCATGCATAACGCTAAACATTTTTAAAAAGAGTCATACCCTATGGCTAAAAACGGTCCGGTTAAACAGCTCGTACAGCCGGGTTACCAGCTCATCCTTCTTCTCCTGGAAATTCCTCACATAAGCTGAATGTGGAGAACGCAGTTCATTGAGGAAACAGCCTGATATCCTGCACCGACCATTTCTGAAAAAGAAAAAGGCAGTTTTAATGTGGGGATCATTTAAAATTCTGCTGTTGGGGCGAGTCTAGTAAGCAGAGCAGCCTCTTAATGGCCCCTCCTAAAGGACAGCTGAAACTTTGGAGTAAATACGTTTAAGAACGTGGAGGATACTCTCAAGCATGATTTTGTTTTAGATTGCCTTGAGTCACACCACCCCACAACTATATATCTGTTCACCTCTTGTCTATGAGGTGAACCATTATAAGTCATCCACTTTATTAATGCTAATATATTTAAACACATTTATTATACAATTGTATCATTACTATGTTGTAATGTTCTTCAAAGTACTATTATTCTCTTTATAATAAATAACTGTTTTAGAAGAATAAATGGAAGTGATACTTACACATTGTAAGGTGGTAGCCCTCCACCATATTTGACATGATCATGGACACAAGAAGTGGATCTTGATGTTCTCGACCCAAAGTCCAAAACCTTTAATAGCAGTATTAAAAGCACAGCATGCAACACAATCACATAAGTGAATGGAGTTAACAGCAAATCTATGAAGAGTTCAAACATCGCGGTAAACGACATTGTCAGCTCCGAGTATAACACAATACTGAAGTTAGAATGTCAAGGCTTGTTCTATGTGAGGACCACACTGCTATGACTTAACAATCACTTGATGATGTCACAATTAAGAAAGTAAACAACTCGAGTTAACCACGCCCATTTCTACAGGTTCATTTTAAACATCATCAAAGCATATTTTATAAAATCTCTGCCTCATAAACATCTATACAAAAAAATAAACCTTGGAAAAGTCAAATTAGGCACATATTTTTTAAAAACAAAAATGTTAGGATCAAACTCTACTTGATGGGAAAAAGTCAACTGTGTTAGAAAAATTGAATTGAAATGGTGTTGTTAGGAAAACACACTATAGGAGGAAAAGATCAATGATTTGCTTTACTGTTCTTAGTATTTATTGGATGGCACATGCCACCATGGGAAGGAAATATTTATAGGTAGTGTTTGCCATTAAGATTTTATCTCCTTCACTGAAAAGAGCAATTAATGACAAGGAAATAACTATTCACCATTTTTCCTGGTTATGGTTAATGGGGTGTTTAGGGTTAATTTAGGGGCAGTTATGGTTAATGGGGTGTTTAGGGTTATTTTAGGGGCCGTTATGGTTGATGGGGTATTACGGGTTAATTTAAGGGCAGTTATGGTTAATGGGGCGTTTAGGGTTAATTTAGGGGCAGTTATGGTTGATGGGGTGTTTTAAGGGCAGTTATGGTTAATGAGGTGTTTAGGGTTAATTTAGGTGCCGTTATGGTTGATGGGGTCTTTAATGTTTATGTAGGGGCAGCTATGGTAAATGGGGTATTTAGGGTTAATTTAGGGGCAGTTATGGTTAATGGGGTCGTTAGGGTTAATTTAAAGTTTATGGGTTTGATAGGGTTAATTTAGGGACAGTATTGGTTGATGGGATCTTTTGGGTTAATTTAGGGGTATTTATGGTTAATGGGGTCTTTAGGGTTAATTTAGGGACAGTTATTGTTAATGAGGTGTTTAGGGTTATTTTAGGGGCAGTTATGGTTGATGGGGCATTTAGTTTTAATTTAGGGGCAGTTATGGTTGATGGGGTCGTTGGGGTTAATTTAAGGTTTATGGGTTTTGTAGGGTTAATTTAGGGGCAGTTATGGTTGATGGGGTCTTTCGGTTTAATTTAGGGGCAGTTATGGTTAATGGGGTATTTTGGGTTAATTTAGGGGCAGTTATGGTTAAGGGGATGTTTAGGGTTAATTTAGGGGCAGTTATGGTTTATGGGATGTTTAGGGTTAATTTAGGTGCAGTTATGGTTGATGGGGTCTTTTGGGTTAATTTAGGGGCAGTTATGGTCAATGGGGTATTTTGGGTTAATTTAGGGGCAGTTATGGTTAAGGGGATGTTTAGGGTTAATTTAGGGGCAGTTATGGTTTATGGGATGTTTAGGGTTAATTTAGGTGCAGTTATGGTTGATGGGGTGTTTTAAGGGCAGTTATGGTTAATGAGGTGTTTAGGGTTATTTTAGGGGCAGTTATGGTTGATGGGGTATTAAGGGTTAATTTAGGGACAGTTATGGTAAATGGGGTATTTAGGGTTAATTTAGGGGCAGTTATGGTTAATGGGGTCGTTAGGGTTAATTTAAAGTTTATGGGTTTGATAGGGCTAATTTAGGGACAGTTATGGTTGATGGGATCTTTTGGGTTAATTTAGGGGTATTTATGGTTAATGGGGTCTTTAGGGTTAATTTAAGGACAGTTATTGTTAATGAGGTGTTTAGGGTTATTTTAGGGGCAGTTATGGTTGATGGGGCATTTAGGGTTATTTAGGCGCAGTTATGGTTGATGGGGTCGTTAGGATTAATTTAGGGGCAGCTATGGTTAATGTGGTCTTTAGGGTTAATTTAGGTGCAGTTATGGTTGATGGGGTCTTTAAGGTTTATTTAGGGGCAGCTATGGTTGATGGGGTGTTTTAAGGGCAGTTATGGTTAATAAGGTGTTTAGGGTTATTTTAGGGGCAGTTATGGTTGATGGGGTATTAAGGGTTAATTTAGGGACAGTTATGGTAAATGGGGTATTTAGGGTTAATTTAGGGGCAGTTATGGTTAATGGGGTCGTTAGGGTTAATTTAAAGTTTATGGGTTTGATAGGGTTAATTTAGGGACAGTTATGGTTGATGGGATCTTTTGGGTTAATTTAAGGACAGTTATTGTTAATGAGGTGTTTTGGGTTATTTTAGGGGCAGTTATGGTTAATGGGGTCGTTAGGGTTAATTTAAAGTTTATGGGTTTGATAGGGTTAATTTAGGGACAGTTATGGTTGATGGGATCTTTTGGGTTAATTTAAGGACAGTTATTGTTAATGAGGTGTTTAGGGTTATTTTAGGGGCAGTTATGGTTGATGGGGCATTTAGGGTTAATTTAGGGGCAGTTATGGTTGATGAGGTCGTTAGGATTAATTTAGGGGCAGCTATGGTTAATGTGGTCTTTAGGGTTAATTTAGGTGCAGTTATGGTTGATGGGGTCTTTAAGGTTTATTTAGGGGCAGCTATGGTTGATGGGGTGTTTAGGATTAATTTGGGGCAGTTATGGTTAATGGGGTCTTTAGGGTTAATTTAGGGGCAGTTATGGTAAATGGGGTGTTTAGGGTTAATTTAGGGACAGTTATGGTTAATGGGGTATTTTGGGTTAATTTAGGGGCAGTTATGGTTTATGGGATGTTTAGGGTTAATTTAGGGGCAGTTACGGTTGATGGGGTGTTTAGGGTTAGTTTAGGGGCAGTTATGGTTGATGGGGTGTTTAGGGTTAATTTAAGGGCAGTTATGGTTAATGAGGTGTTTAGGGTTATTTTAGGGGCAGTTATGGTTGATGGGGTATTAAGGGTTAATTTAAGGACAGTTATGGTAAATGGGGTATTTAGGGTTAATTTAGGGGCAGTTATGGTTAATGGGGTCTTTGGGGTTAATTTAAGGTTTATGGGTTTGATAGGGTTAATTTAGGGGCAGTTATGGTTGATGGGGTCCTTAGGGTTAATTTAGGGACAGTTTTGGTTGATGGGATCTTTTGGGTTAATTTAGGGGTATTTATGGTTAATGGGGTCTTTAGGGTTAAGTTAGGGACAGTTATGGTTAATGAGGTGTTTATGGTTATTTTAGGGGCAGTTATGGTTGATGGGGCATTAAGGGTTAATTTAGGGGCAGTTATGGTTGATGGGGTCGTTAGGATTAATTTAGGGGCAGCTATGGTTGATGGGGTGTTTAGGATTAATTTGGGGCAGTTATGGTTAATGGGGTCTTTAGGGTTAATTTAGGGGCAGTTATGGTTAATGGGGTGTTTAGGGTTAATTTAGGGACAGTTATGGTTAATGTGGTATTTTGGGTTAATTTAGGGGCAGCTATGGTTTATGGGATGTTTAGGGTTAATTTAGGGGCAGTTATGGTTGATGGGGTGTTTAGGGTTAGTTTAGGGGCAGTTATGGTTGATGGGGTGTTTAGGGTTAATTTAAGGGCAGTTGTGGTTAATGAGGTGTTTAGGGTTATTTTAGGGGCAGTTATGGTTGATGGGGTATTAAGGGTTAACTTAAGGACAGTTATGGTAAATGGGGTATTTAGGGTTAATTTAGGGGCAGTTATGGTTGATGGGGTCTTTTGGGTTAATTTAGGGGTATTTATGGTTAATGGGGTCTTTAGGGTTAATTTAGGGACAGTTATGGTTAATGGGGTCTTTAGAGTTCATTTAATGCTGAGGACAGAGTTAATTAAATTAATTTAATTAGGTTAACGTAAGGTGCAGTTAGAGGTAAAGGGGGGCAAACTAAGGGGAGTCTAAATGCTGTGAACGAGTCTGTGAATCTATGAGGGCACTATGGCAAATCGGGGGATATAAGGCATATAGGGTATATAAGGCATATCTGGGAGGCATGTGGCATATCTGGGGGTATGTGGCATATCTGGATATCTGGGAGGCAGCGTGGCAAGCCTGGGCTCAAATGTGCATACCTGGGGGGGCAGGTTGGGTAATAAAAACAACAAATGCATTTTTATCAAAGTTTTTTTTATTCTGCTGTTTGTTTTTAACATTGCGTTTGTTTATTAAATTATTTTAAATAAAGGAAAAATTAACTTTTTTTTTATCCGATTAATCGGAAAAATAATCGGCCAACTAATCAATTATGAAATGATCGTTAGTTGCACCCCTAATTGTTTCATGTGTTCTTTTTTCATATTTAGAAAGGATGAAATAGAGCTGATTTGATAAATAAAGGATGTATATACTTATAATCCTTACTATTATATTGCAGAATATAGTTTTAAAACTAGCACTTTAAAAAATGACCTTTTTTCAGAATTAAAAGGTTTAGAAACATTTTAGATACAGTCAAAAAAATTTAAATATTGCATTAAAAACATATACATAGAAAAACCTTTAGTAGTAGGTACAAGAGTACAATATACAAATAATAATACACATGACATTAAAAAAATTCTCCGAGATTAGTGAGCAGAAAGACGACGATAAATATTGTTATATTAAATGATATTCAGCTAGGTGAAGAGATGCCTTTCTAAATCTTTGTTCAGTCTCATAATTCCATAACATCTCCTTTTTCCAAACTTCTTTCATGTGGTCGCCACCCCTCCAGTTCCTTTGGCCCTCATAAATTTGAAGGAAGTAAATATATTTTGGATCTTATTGATGTTTTCCTAAGAAAAATCTGTGTGTTTCATGCAGCCTCTCCTAATGTTGCCAATATGTTCACCTATTCTCACTTTAAGTTTGCGCGTGGTTCTTCCCGCGTATTGTGGGCATGTGGGAAGATAGATTACATTAAGAGCTCCTTGATAGGGTAACATTTCTTTGTTTGAGAAGAACTGAACTTGGTCAGTTTATGTTTCTGTCACGTGGTAGATTTGCATGTCACACAATTTTCACACCAGCAAAACCCTTTGCTGAGTCCAAAAAGTATTTTTGACTATGATTGCTGCTGAATTTGTTCCATAGGGACAATACAATTGGCAGCGTACAAATTTTAACTTGCATTTATGACAATAATACAATTGATGATAAAACTGAGAAATTATGTGAAACTAATAAAGTTCGAAGAACAGGACATTTGTTTATGGAACCGGCCTTATTTAATAGCTGATGTCATAGCTCAACAGTAAAAGATTCGCTCCAGGTCACATTTGGAGAGACCTAACATCACGTTAGCAATTCCTGCTTGCGCTGAGGAATCTGCACTAAGTTCTCGCATTTACATCGGTGTGACGGGTTGCGACCATGACTTCCTCGCGCATCCAGAATTCTTGTTGGCAAACTTGGCGACTTCGTTGTTGGACTGAGAGCCTTCTTTTCAAGTTGATTCCACCAATATGAAGTCACCCCCACACAAGCCACAGACGAATCTTACTGTGTCTAGAGACTTTGAATGACGGTCAAGCCTGAAAAGTATAAGGTTAATAAGTTATTTATTAAGTATATAAAAGAGTGACTTTGGTGCTTCTCAAGATAATTCTGGGCAACGTCACTGCAATTGCTTCCCTTCTCAACAAATGATTTGTGTTTTTTTTAAGATATATTTTAAAATAAAATGGGTCGTCACTAACGTTTTCTTGAATTGTACGTAAACGATTTCCTACTTTAAAACATTTCATTTAATCAACAAAACTAAAGGTGAATATTTTGTACTATATCATAGATTTCTCGGAAAAATGTCAAAACTTCAATTAAAAACAGCTTTGAATGCTTCTGAATGGTTTTTCTGAGTAGAATAAACGATTGAATATAACTCACCTGTTCCCGCAGCGGTTGCACACGTATGCGTACCTATAATTGATCACAAATGAGTGATATACAGTGACCGGCGGCATTTCTCGGTGAATATTCCTGGCTAATCTTCCATAAGCTCTCCATAAACTCCCATGGTTGTCAGCAACGCCATGTATCAACCATGCAGCCGCATGGCACATTTCGTGAATAAGAATGGTACTAACACGATCTGAGGAGGATAATAAGAGTCGTGTGATCACTAAGTACATACATATGGGGTAACAGAATGACATCCTTTGCATTTTCTTATTTCTGAAACAAATGAGATGGGGTCATAACACACAAGGGTCCACATCTCAAACGCCCCTGAGCACAAACAGTAACCGTTACTCTATGTATTTCAGGCTAGCCCCAGAACTATTTCATATAGTTGGACAAACACATTTATCTATATTCATATCTATATATATATATATCTTGATATCATTATCTCTACCTATTGTTACAACTCTCTAATATTTTGATCGTATTCCATTTTGTTACTGTTTGGATTGTGTTTCCATGGCAGAAATAGCAACATACCTGCAGAATCACAGACTTTGTCAGACAGCTCAATAGTGGCGTACCGCTGGCTCGGAGGATTGCTATTCCCCCCATATTCGCACCTACCAGCAGTTTTCCGGAACCGTTTATTCCATTTTATATCCATGGTTGGAGGGAGCTGAAACAAAATTTCAATTTTTTTTTATTAGACCGGAGAACTCCATGCAGCTTCCAACAAGTGTTTTTAGATTAAAGACATTGGACAGTGTTTGACATATTAGATATATAGATCACTGGGCAGTCTGTATACATGCCCATCCATAAAGGTTTCTCTATACACCTCTTAGACAGTAAATAGACTTATATTCTGCAGATCACACACTAATAACCAACTGTCACCAGCAACCAAATAACCAGCCATGCATAACGCTAAACATTTTTAAAAAGAGTCATACCCTATGCCTAAAAACGGTCCGGTTAAACAGCTCGTACAGCCGGGTTACCAGCTCATCCTTCTTCTCCTGGAAATTCCTCACATAAGCTGAATGTGGAGAACGCAGTTCATTGAGGAAACAGCCTGATATCCTGCACCGACCATTTCTGAAAAAGAAAAAGGCAGTTTTAATGTGGGGATCATTTAAAATTCTGCTGTTGGGGCGAGTCTAGTAAGCAGAGCAGCCTCTTAATGGCCCCTCCTAAAGGACAGCTGAAACTTTGGAGTAAATACGTTTAAGAACGTGGAGGATACTCTCAAGCATGATTTTGTTTTAGATTGCCTTGAGTCACACCACCCCACAACTATATATCTGTTCACCTCTTGTCTATGAGGTGAACCATTATAAGTCATCCACTTTATTAATACTAATATATTTAAACACATTAATTATACAATTTTAAACTGCTCATTACTATGTTGTAATGTTCTTCAAAGTACTATTACTCTCTTTATAATAAATAACTGTTTTAGAAGAATAAATGGAAGTGATACTTACACATTGTAAGGTGGTAGCCCTCCACCATATTTGGCATGATCATGGACACAAGAAGTGGATCTTGATGTTCTCGACCCAAAGCCCAAAACCTTTAATAGCAGTATTAAAAGCACAGCATGCAACACAATCACATAAGTGAATGGAGTTAACAGCAAATCTATGAAGAGTTCAAACATCGCGGTAAACGACATTGTCAGCTCCGAGTATAACACAATACTGAAGTTAGAATGTCAAGGCTTGTTCTATGTAAGGACCACACTGCTATGACTTAACAATCACTTGATGATGTCACAATTAAGAAAGTAAACAACTCGAGTTAACCACGCCCATTTCTACAGGTTCATTTTAAACATCATCAAAGCATATTTTATAAAATCTCTGCCTCATAAACATCTATACAAAAAAATAAACCTTGGAAAAGTCAAATTAGGCACACATTTTTTAAAAACAAAAATGTTAGGATCAAACTCTACTTGATGGGAAAAAGTCAACTGTGTTAGAAAAATTGAATTGAAATGGTGTTGTTAGGAATACACACTATAGGAGAAAAAGATCAATGATTTGCTTTACTGTTCTTAGTATTTATTGGATGGCACATGCCACCATGGGAAGGAAATATTTATAGGTAGTGTTTGCCATTAAGATTTTATCTCCTTCACTGAACAGAGCAATTAATGACAAGGAAATAACTATTCACCATTTTTCCTGGTTATGGTTAATGGGGTGTTTAGGGTTATTTTAGGGGCCGTTATGGTTGATGGGGTATTAAGGGTTAATTTAAGGGCAGTTATGGTTAATGGGGCGTTTAGGGTTAATTTAGGGGCAGTTATGGTTAATGGTGTGTTTAGGGTTAATTTAGGGGCAGTTATGGTTTACGGCTTTGTTAGGGTTAATTTAGCAGCAGTTATGGTTGATGGGGTCGTTAGGATTAATTTAGGGGCAGCTATGGATAATGTGGTCTTTAGGGTTAATTTAGGTGCCGTTATGGTTGATGGGGTCTTTAAGGTTTATTTAGGGGCAGCTATGGTTGATGGGGTGTTTAGGATTAATTTGGGGCAGTTATGGTTGATGGGGTCTTTAAGGTTTATTTAGGGGCAGTTATGGTTTATGGGATGTTTAGGGTTAATTTAGGGACAGTTATGGTTGATGGGGTGTTTTAAGGGCAGTTATGGTTACTGAGGTGTTTAGGGTTATTTTAGGGGCAGTAATGGTTGATGGGTATTAAGGGTTAATTTAGGGACAGTTATGGTAAATGGGGTATTTAGGGTTAATTTAGGGGCAGTTATGGTTGATGGGGTCATTAGGGTTAATTTAAAGTTTATGGGTTTGATAGGGTTAATTTAGGGACAGTTATGGTTGATGGGATCTTTTGGGTTAATTTAGGGGTATTTATGGTTAATGGGGTCTTTAGGGTTAATTTAGGGACAGTTATTGTTAATGAGGTGTTTAGGGTTATTTTAGGGGCAGTTATGCTTGATGGGGCATTTAGGGTTAATTTAGGGGCAGTTATGGTTGATGGGGTCGTTGGGGTTAATTTAAGGTTTATGGGTTTTATAGGGTTAATTTAGGGGCAGTTATGGTTGATGGGGTCTTTTGCGTTAATTTAGGGGCAGTTATGGTTAATGGGGTATTTTGGGTTAATTTAGGGGCAGTTATGGTTAAGGGGATGTTTAGGGTTAATTTAGGGGCAGTTATGGTTTATGGGATGTTTAGGGTTATTTTAGTGGCAGTTATGGTTGATGGGGTATTAAGGGTTAATTTAGGGACAGTTATGGTAAATGGGGTATTTAGGGTTAATTTAGGGGCAGTTATGGTTGATGGGGTCATTAGGGTTAATTTAAAGTTTATGGGTTTGATAGGGTTAATTTAGGGACAGTTATGGTTGATGGGATCTTTTGGGTTAATTTAGGGGTATTTATGGTTAATGGGGTCTTTAGGGTTAATTTAGGGACAGTTATTGTTAATGAGGTGTTTAGGGTTATTTTAGGGGCAGTTATGGTAAATGGGGTATTTAGGGTTAATTTAGGGGCAGCTATGGTTAATGTGGTCTTTAGGGTTAATTTAGGTGCAGTTATGGTTGATGGGGTCTTTAAGGTTTATTTAGGGGCAGCTATGGTTGATGGGGTGTTTTAAGGGCAGTTATGGTTAATGAGGTGTTTAGGGTTCTTTTAGGGGCAGTTATGGTAAATGGGGTATTTAGGGTTAATTTAGGGGCAGTTATGGTTAATGGGGTCGTTAGGGTTAATTTAAAGTTTATGGGTTTGATAGGGTTAATTTAGGGACAGTTATGGTTGATGGGATCTTTTGGGTTAATTTAAGGACAGTTATTGTTAATGAGGTGTTTAGGGTTATTTTAGGGGTAGTTATGGTTTATGGGGCATTTAGGGTTCATTTAGGGGCAGTTATGGTTGATGGGGTCGTTAGGATTAATTTAGGGGCAGCTATGGTTAATGTGGTCTTTAGGGTTAATTTAGGTGCAGTTATGGTTGATGGGGTCTTTAAGGATTATTTAGGGGCAGCTATGGTTGATGGGGTGTTTAGGATTAATTTGGGGCAGTTATGGTTAATGGGGTCTTTAGGGTTAATTTAGGGGCAGTTATGGTAAATGGGGTGTTTAGGGTTAATTTAGGGACAGTTATGGTTAACGGGGTATTTTGGGTTAATTTAGGGGCAGTTATGGTTTATGGGATGTTTAGGGTTAATTTAGGGGCAGTTTTCATTGATGGGGTGTTTAGGGTTAGTTTAGGGGCAGTTATGGTTGATGGGGTGTTTAGGGTTAATTTAAGGGCAGTTATGGTTAATGAGGTGTTTAGGGTTACTTTAGGGGCAGTTATGGTTGATGGGGTATTAAGGGTTAATTTAAGGACAGTTATGGTAAATGGGGTATTTAGGGTTAATTTAGGGGCAGTTATGGTTAATGGGGTCGTTGGGGTTAATTTAAGGTTTATGGGTTTGATAGGGTTAATTTAGGGGCAGTTATGGTTGATGGGGTCCTTAGGGTTAATTTAGGGACAGTTTTGGTTGATGGGATCTTTTGGGTTAATTTAGGGGTATTTATGGTTAATGGGGTCTTTAGGGTTAATTTAGGGGTATTTATGGTTAATGGGGTCTTTAGGGTTAATTTAGGGACAGTTATGGTTAATGGGGTCTTTAGAGTTCATTTAATGCTGAGGACAGAGTTAATTAAATTAATTTAATTAGGTTAACGTAAGGTGCAGTTAGAGGTAAAGGGGGGCAAACTAAGGGGAGTCTAAATGCTGTGAACGAGTCTGTGAATCTATGAGGGCTCTATGGCAAATCGGGGGATATAAGGCATATAGGGTATATAAGGCATATCTGGGGGTATGTGGCATATCTGGATATCTGGGAGGCAGCGTGGCAAGCCTGGGCTCAAATGTGCATACCTGGGGGGGCAGGTTGGGTAATAAAAACAACAAATGCATTTTTATCAAAGTTTTTTTTATTCTGCTGTTTGTTTTTAACATCGTGTTTGTTTATTAAATTATTTTAAATAAAGGAAAAATTAACATTTTTTTTATCCGATTAATCGGAAAAATAATCGGCCAACTAATCAATTATGAAATGATCATTAGTTGCACCCCTAATTGTTTCATGTGTTCTTTTTTTCATATTTAGAAATGATGAAATAGAGCTGATTTGATAAATAAAGGATGTATATACTTATAATCCTTACTATTATATTGCAGAATATAGTTTTAAAACTAGCACTTTAAAAAATGACCTTTTTCAGAATTAAAAGGTTTAGAAACATTTTAGATACAGTCAAAAAAATGTAAATATTGCATTAAAAACATATGCATAGAAAAACCTTTAGTAGTAGGTACAAGAGTACAATATACAAATAATAATACAAACGACATTAAAAAAATTCTCCGAGATTAGTGAGCAGAAAGACGACGATAAATATTGTTATATTAAATGATGTTCAGTTAGGTGAAGAGATGCCTTTCTAAATCTTTGTTCAGTCTTAAAGGGGCCAATATTTTAAGTTCATAAATCCATAACATCTCCTTTTTCCAAACTTCTTTCATGTGGTCGCCACCCCTCCAGTTCCTTTGGCCCTCATAAATTTGAAGGAAGTAAATATATTTTGGATCTTATTGATGTTTTCCTAAGAAAAATCTGTGTGTTTCATGCAGCCTCTCCTAATGTTGCCAATATGTTCACCTATTCTCACTTTAAGTTCGCGCGTGGTTCTTCCCGCGTATTGTGGGCATGTGGGAAGATAGATTACATTAAGAGCTCCTTGATAGGGTAACATTTCTTTGTTTGAGAAGAACTGAACTTGGTCAGTTTATGTTTCTGTCACGTGGTAGATTTGCATGTCACACAATTTTCACACCAGCAGAACCCTTTGCTGAGTCCAAAAAGTATTTTTGACTATGATTGCTGCTGAATTTGTTCCATAGGGACAATACAATTGGCAGCGTACAAATTTTAACTTGCATTTATGACAATAATACAATTGATGATAAAACTGAGAAATTATGTGAAACTAATAAAGTTCGAAGAACAGGACATTTGTTTATGGAACCGGCCTTATTTAATAGCTGATGTCATAGCTCAACAGTAAAAGATTCGCTCCAGGTCACATTTGGAGAGACCTAACATCACGTTAGCAATTCCTGCTTGCGCTGAGGAATCTGCACTAAGTTCTCGCATTTACATCGGTGTGACGGGTTGCGACCATGACTTCCTCGCGCATCCAGAATTCTTGTTGGCAAACTTGGCGACTTCGTTGTTGGACTGAGAGCCTTCTTTTCAAGTTGATTCCACCAATATGAAGTCACCCCCACACAAGCCACAGACGAATCTTACTGTGTCTAGAGACTTTGAATGACGGTCAAGCCTGAAAAGTATAAGGTTAATAAGTTATTTATTAAGTAAATAAAAGAGTGACTTTGGTGCTTCTCAAGATAATTCTGGGCAACGTCACTGCAATTGCTTCCCTTCTCAACAAATGATTTGTGTTTTTTTAAGATATATTTTAAAATAAAATGGGTCGTCACTAACGTTTTCTTGAATTGTACGTAAACGATTTCCTACTTTAAAACATTTCATTTAATCAACAAAACTAAAGGTGAATATTTTGTACTATATCATAGATTTCTCGGAAAAATGTCAAAACTTCAATTAAAAACAGCTTTGAATGCTTCTGAATTTCTGAGTAGAATAAACGATTGAATATAACTCACCTGTTCCCGCAGCGGTTGCACACGTATGCGTACCTATAATTGATCACAAATGAGTGATATACAGTGACCGGCGGCATTTCTCGGTGAATATTCCTGGCTAATCTTCCATAAGCTCTCCATAAACTCCCATGGTTGTCAGCAACGCCATGTATCAACCATGCAGCCGCATGGCACATTTCGTGAATAAGAATGGTACTAACACGATCTGAGGAGGATAATAAGAGTCGTGTGATCACTAAGTACATACATATGGGGTAACAGAATGACATCCTTTGCATTTTCTTATTTCTGAAACAAATGAGATGGGGTCATAACACACAAGGGTCCACATCTCAAACGCCCCTGAGCACAAACAGTAACCGTTACTCTATGTATTCCAGGCTAGCCCCAGAACTATTTCATATAGTTGGACAAACACATTTATCTATATTCATATCTATATATATATATATCTTGATATCATTATCTCTACCTATTGTTACAACTCTCTAATATTTTGATCGTATTCCATTTTGTTACTGTTTGGATTGTGTTTCCATGGCAGAAATAGCAACATACCTGCAGAATCACAGACTTTGTCAGACAGCTCAATAGTGGCGTACCGCTGGCTCGGAGGATTGCTATTCCCCCCATATTCGCACCTACCAGCAGTTTTCCGGAACCGTTTATTCCATTTTATATCCATGGTTGGAGGGAGCTGAAACAAAATTTCAATTTTTTTTTATTAGACCGGAGAACTCCATGCAGCTTCCAACAAGTGTTTTTAGATTAAAGACATTGGACAGTGTTTGACATATTAGATATATAGATCACTGGGCAGTCTGTATACATGCCCATCCATAAAGGTTTCTCTATACACCTCATAGACAGTAAATAGACTTATATTCTGCAGATCACACACTAATAACCAACTGTCACCAGCAACCAAATAACCAGCCATGCATAACGCTAAACATTTTTAAAAAGAGTCATACCCTATGCCTAAAAACGGTCCGGTTAAACAGCTCGTACAGCCGGGTTACCAGCTCATCCTTCTTCTCCTGGAAATTCCTCACATAAGCTGAATGTGGAGAATGCAGTTCATTGAGGAAACAGCCTGATATCCTGCACCGACCATTTCTGAAAAAGAAAAAGGCAGTTTTAATGTGGGGATCATTTAAAATTCTGCTGTTGGGGCGAGTCTAGTAAGCAGAGCAGCCTCTTAATGGCCCCTCCTAAAGGACAGCTGAAACTTTGGAGTAAATACGTTTAAGAACGTGGAGGATACTCTCAAGCATGATTTTGTTTTAGATTGCCTTGAGTCACACCACCCCACAACTATATATCTGTTCACCTCTTGTCTATGAGGTGAACCATTATAAGTCATCCACTTTATTAATACTAATATATTTAAACACATTAATTATACAATTTTAAACTGCTCATTACTATGTTGTAATGTTCTTCAAAGTACTATTACTCTCTTTATAATAAATAACTGTTTTAGAAGAATACATGGAAGTGATACTTACACATTGTAAGGTGGTAGCCCTCCACCATATTTGGCATGATCATGGACACAAGAAGTGGATCTTGATGTTCTCGACCCAAAGCCCAAAACCTTTAATAGCAGTATTAAAAGCACAGCATGCAACACAATCACATAAGTGAATGGAGTTAACAGCAAATCTATGAAGAGTTCAAACATCGCGGTAAACGACATTGTCAGCTCCGAGTATAACACAATACTGAAGTTAGAATGTCAAGGCTTGTTCTATGTAAGGACCACACTGCTATGACTTAACAATCACTTGATGATGTCACAATTAAGAAAGTAAACAACTCGAGTTAACCACGCCCATTTCTACAGGTTCATTTTAAACATCATCAAAGCATATTTTATAAAATCTCTGCCTCATAAACATCTATACAAAAAAATAAACCTTGGAAAAGTCAAATTAGGCACACATTTTTTAAAAACAAAAATGTTAGGATCAAACGCTACTTGATGGGAAAAAGTCAACTGTGTTAGAAAAATTGAATTGAAATGGTGTTGTTAGGAATACACACTATAGGAGGAAAAGATCAATGATTTGCTTTACTGTTCTTAGTATTTATTGGATGGCACATGCCACCATGGGAAGGAAATATTTATAGGTAGTGTTTGCCAGTAAGATTTTATCTCCTTCACTGAACAGAGCAATTAATGACAAGGAAATAACTATTCACCATTTTTCCTGGTTATGGTTAATGGGGTGTTTAGGGTTATTTTAGGGGCCGTTATGGTTGATGGGGTATTAAGGGTTAATTTAAGGGCAGTTATGGTTAATGGGGCGTTTAGGGTTAATTTAGGGGCAGTTATGGTTAATGGTGTGTTTAGGGTTAATTTAGGGGCAGTTATGGTTTACGGCTTTGTTGGGGTTAATTTAGCAGCAGTTATGGTTGATGGGGTCGTTAGGATTAATTTAGGGGCAGCTATGGATAATGTGGTCTTTAGGGTTAATTTAGGTGCCGTTATGGTTGATGGGGTCTTTAAGGTTTATTTAGGGGCAGCTATGGTTGATGGGGTGTTTAGGATTAATTTGGGACAGTTATGGTTGATGGGGTCTTTAAGGTTTATTTAGGGGCAGTTATGGTTTATGGGATGTTTAGGGTTAATTTAGGGACAGTTATGGTTGATGGGGTGTTTTAAGGGCAGTTATGGTTACTGAGGTGTTTAGGGTTATTTTAGGGGCAGTTATGGTTGATGGGGTATTAAGGGTTAATTTAGGGACAGTTATGGTAAATGGGGTATTTAGGGTTATGGTAAATGGGGTATTTAGGGTTAATTTAGGGGCAGTTATGGTTGATGGGGTCGTTAGGGTTAATTTAAAGTTTATGGGTTTGATAGGGTTAATTTAGGGACAGTTATGGTTGATGGGATCTTGTGGGTTAATTTAGGGGTATTTATGGTTAATGGGGTCTTTAGGGTTAATTTAGGGACAGTTATTGTTAATGAGGTGTTTAGGGTTATTTTAGGGGCAGTTATGGTTGATGGGGCATTTAGGGTTAATTTAGGGGCAGTTATGGTTGATGGGGTCGTTGTTGTTAATTTAAGGTTTATGGGTTTTATAGGGTTAATTTAGGGGCAGTTATGGTTGATGGGGTCTTTTGGGTTAATTTAGGGGCAGTTATGGTTAATGGGGTATTTTGGGTTAATTTAGGGGCAGTTATGGTTAAGGGGATGTTTAGGGTTAATTTAGGGGCAGTTATGGTTTATGGGATGTTTAGGGTTAATTTAGGTGCAGTTATGGTTGATGGGGTGTTTTAAGGGCAGTTATGGTTAATGAGGTGTTTAGGGTTATTTTAGTGGCAGTTATGGTTGATGGGGTATTAAGGGTTAATTTAGGGACAGTTATGGTAAATGGGGTATTTAGGGTTAATTTAGGGGCAGTTACGGTTAATGGGGTCATTAGGGTTAATTTAAAGTTTATGGGTTTGATAGGGTTAATTTAGGGACAGTTATGGTTGATGGGATCTTTTGGGTTAATTTAGGGGTATTTATGGTTAATGGATTCTTTAGGGTTAATTTAAGGACAGTTATTGTTAATGAGGTGTTTAGGGTTATTTTAGGGGCAGTTATGGTTGATGGGGTCGTTAGGATTAATTTAGGGGCAGCTATGGTTAATGTGGTCTTTAGGGTTAATTTAGGTGCAGTTATGGTTGATGGGGTCTTTAAGGTTTATTTAGGGGCAGCTATGGTTGATGGGGTGTTTTAAGGGCAGTTATGGTTAATGAGGTGTTTAGGGTTATTTTAGGGGCAGTTATGGTAAATGGGGTATTTAGGGTTAATTTAGGGGCAGTTATGGTTAATGGGGTCGTTAGGGTTAATTTAAAGTTTATGGGTTTGATAGGGTTAATTTAGGGACAGTTATGGTTGATGGGATCTTTTGGGTTAATTTACGGACAGTTATTGTTAATGAGGTGTTTAGGGTTATTTTAGGGGTAGTTATGGTTTATGGGGCATTTAGGGTTAATTTAGGGGCAGTTATGGTTGATGGGGTCGTTAGGATTAATTTAGGGGCAGCTATGGTTAATGTGGTCTTTAGGGTTAATTTAGGTGCAGTTATGGTTGATGGGGTCTTTACGGATTATTTAGGGGCAGCTATGGTTGATGGGGTGTTTAGGATTAATTTGGGGCAGTTATGGTTAGTGGGGTCTTTAGGGTTAATTTAGGGGCAGTTATGGTAAATGGGGTGTTTAGGGTTAATTTAGGGACAGTTATGGTTAATGGGGTATTTTGGGTTAATTTAGGGGCAGTTATGGTTTATGGGATGTTTAGGGTTAGTTTAGGGGCAGTTTTCATTGATGGGGTGTTTAGGGTTAGTTTAGGGGCAGTTATGGTTGATGGGGTGTTTAGGGTTAATTTAAGGGCAGTTATGGTTAATGAGGTGTTTAGGGTTATTTTAGGGGCAGTTATGGTTGATGGGGTATTAAGGGTTAACTTAAGGACAGTTATGGTAAATGGAGTATTTAGGGTTAATTTAGGGGCAGTTATGGTTAATGGGGTCGTTGGGGTTAATTTAAGGTTTATGGGTTTTATAGGGTTAATTTAAGGGCAGTTATGGTTGATGGGGTCTTTTGGGTTAATTTAGGGGTATTTATGGTTAATGGGGTCTTTAGGGTTAATTTAGTGACAGTTATGGTTAATGGGGTCTTTAGAGTTCATTTAATGCTGAGGACAGAGTTAATTAAATTAATTTAATTAGGTTAACGTAAGGTGCAGTTAGAGGTAAAGGGGGGCAAACTATGGGGAGTCTAAATGCTGTGAACGAGTCTGTGAATCTATGAGGGCTCTATGGCAAATCGGGGGATATAAGGCATATAGGGTATATAAGGCATATCTGGGGGTATGTGGCATATCTGGATATCTGGGAGGCAGCGTGGCAAGCCTGGGCTCAAATGTGCATACCTGGGGGGGCAGGTTGGGTAATAAAAACAACAAATGCATTTTTATCAAAGTTTTTTTTATTCTGCTGTTTGTTTTTAACAACGTGTTTGTTTATTAAATTATTTTAAATAAAGGAAAAATTAACATTTTTTTTATCCGATTAATCGGAAAAATAATCGGCCAACTAATCAATTATGAAATGATCGTTAGTTGCACCCCTAATTGTTTCATGTGTTCTTTTTTTCATATTTAGAAATGATGAAATAGAGCTGATTTGATAAATAAAGGATGTATATACTTATAATCCTTACTATTATATTGCAGAATATAGTTTTAAAACTAGCACTTTAAAAAATGACCTTTTTCAGAATTAAAAGGTTTAGAAACATTTTAGATACAGTCAAAAAAATGTAAATATTGCATTAAAAACATATGCATAGAAAAACCTTTAGTAGTAGGTACAAGAGTACAATATACAAATAATAATACAAACGACATTAAAAAAATTCTCCGAGATTAGTGAGCAGAAAGACGACGATAAATATTGTTATATTAAATGATGTTCAGTTAGGTGAAGAGATGCCTTTCTAAATCTTTGTTCAGTCTTAAAGGGGCCAATATTTTAAGTTCATAAATCCATAACATCTCCTTTTTCCAAACTTCTTTCATGTGGTCGCCACCCCTCCAGTTCCTTTGGCCCTCATAAATTTGAAGGAAGTAAATATATTTTGGATCTTATTGATGTTTTCCTAAGAAAAATCTGTGTGTTTCATGCAGCCTCTCCTAATGTTGCCAATATGTTCACCTATTCTCACTTTAAGTTCGCGCGTGGTTCTTCCCGCGTATTGTAGGCATGTGGGAAGATTTGCATGTCACACAATTTTCACACCAGCAGAACCCTTTGCTGAGTCCAAAAAGTATTTTTGACTATGATTGCTGCTGAATTTGTTCCATAGGGACAATACAATTGGCAGCGTACAAATTTTAACTTGCATTTATGACAATAATACAATTGATGATAAAACTGAGAAATTATGTGAAACTAATAAAGTTCGAAGAACAGGACATTTGTTTATGGAACCGGCCTTATTTAATAGCTGATGTCATAGCTCAACAGTAAAAGATTCGCTCCAGGTCACATTTGGAGAGACCTAACATCACGTTAGCAATTCCTGCTTGCGCTGAGGAATCTGCACTAAGTTCTCGCATTTACATCGGTGTGACGGGTTGCGACCATGACTTCCTCGCGCATCCAGAATTCTTGTTGGCAAACTTGGCGACTTCGTTGTTGGACTGAGAGCCTTCTTTTCAAGTTGATTCCACCAATATGAAGTCACCCCCACACAAGCCACAGACGAATCTTACTGTGTCTAGAGACTTTGAATGACGGTCAAGCCTGAAAAGTATAAGGTTAATAAGTTATTTATTAAGTAAATAAAAGAGTGACTTTGGTGCTTCTCAAGATAATTCTGGGCAACGTCACTGCAATTGCTTCCCTTCTCAACAAATGATTTGTGTTTTTTTTAAGATATATTTTAAAATAAAATGGGTCGTCACTAACGTTTTCTTGAATTGTACGTAAACGATTTCCTACTTTAAAACATTTCATTTAATCAACAAAACTAAAGGTGAATATTTTGTACTATATCATAGATTTCTCGGAAAAATTTCAAAACTTCAATTAAAAACAGCTTTGAATGCTTCTGAATGGTTTTTCTGAGTAGAATAAACGATTGAATATAACTCACCTGTTCCCGCAGCGGTTGCACACGTATGCGTACCTATAATTGATCACAAATGAGTGATATACAGTGACCGGCGGCATTTCTCGGTGAATATTCCTGGCTAATCTTCCATAAGCTCTCCATAAACTCCCATGGTTGTCAGCAACGCCATGTATCAACCATGCAGCCGCATGGCACATTTCGTGAATAAGAATGGTACTAACACGATCTGAGGAGGATAATAAGAGTCGTGTGATCACTAAGTACATACATATGGGGTAACAGAATGACATCCTTTGCATTTTCTTATTTCTGAAACAAATGAGATGGGGTCATAACACACAAGGGTCCACATCTCAAACGCCCCTGAGCACAAACAGTAACCGTTACTCTATGTATTTCAGGCTAGCCCCAGAACTATTTCATATAGTTGGACAAACACATTTATCTATATTCATATCTATATATATATATATCTTGATATCATTATCTCTACCTGTTGTTACAACTCTCTAATATTTTGATCGTATTCCATTTTGTTACTGTTTGGATTGTGTTTCCATGGCAGAAATAGCAACATACCTGCAGAATCACAGACTTTGTCAGACAGCTCAATAGTGGCGTACCGCTGGCTCGGAGGATTGCTATTCCCCCCATATTCGCACCTACCAGCAGTTTTCCGGAACCGTTTATTCCATTTTATATCCATGGTTGGAGGGAGCTGAAACAAAATTTCAAATTTTTTTTATTAGACCGGAGAACTCCATGCAGCTTCCAACAAGTGTTTTTAGATTAAAGACATTGGACAGTGTTTGACATATTAGATATATAGATCACTGGGCAGTCTGTATACATGCCCATCCATAAAGGTTTCTCTATACACCTCATAGACAGTAAATAGACTTATATTCTGCAGATCACACACTAATAACCAACTGTCACCAGCAACCAAATAACCAGCCATGCATAACGCTAAACATTTTTAAAAAGAGTCATACCCTATGCCTAAAAACGGTCCGGTTAAACAGCTCGTACAGCCGGGTTACCAGCTCATCCTTCTTCTCCTGGAAATTCCTCACATAAGCTGAATGTGGAGAACGCAGTTCATTGAGGAAACAGCCTGATATCCTGCACCGACCATTTCTGAAAAAGAAAAAGGCAGTTTTAATGTGGGGATCATTTAAAATTCTGCTGTTGGGGCGAGTCTAGTAAGCAGAGCAGCCTCTTAATGGCCCCTCCTAAAGGACAGCTGAAACTTTGGAGTAAATACGTTTAAGAACGTGGAGGATACTCTCAAGCATGATTTTGTTTTAGATTGCCTTGAGTCACACCACCCCACAACTATATATCTGTTCACCTCTTGTCTATGAGGTGAACCATTATAAGTCATCCACTTTATTAATACTAATATATTTAAACACATTAATTATACAATTTTAAACTGCTCATTACTATGTTGTAATGTTCTTCAAAGTACTATTACTCTCTTTATAATAAATAACTGTTTTAGAAGAATACATGGAAGTGATACTTACACATTGTAAGGTGGTAGCCCTCCACCATATTTGGCATGATCATGGACACAAGAAGTGGATCTTGATGTTCTCGACCCAAAGCCCAAAACCTTTAATAGCAGTATTAAAAGCACAGCATGCAACACAATCACATAAGTGAATGGAGTTAACAGCAAATCTATGAAGAGTTCAAACATCGCGGTAAACGACATTGTCAGCTCCGAGTATAACACAATACTGAAGTTAGAATGTCAAGGCTTGTTCTATGTAAGGACCACACTGCTATGACTTAACAATCACTTGATGATGTCACAATTAAGAAAGTAAACAACTCAAGTTAACCACGCCAATTTCTACAGGCTTTAACCCCTTAACGACAATGCCCGTACATCTACGGGGGTTGCCGTGCAACGTGATAACGACAATGCCCGTACATGTAGGCTGACCGTGAGCCATGAAAAATGGCTAAAACAGCTTAGGAAGCGATCAGAATGGTTCGCTAACCATTCGTTACCTTCTCCTTACTTCTTATAACACTGATCTTTCATCTATGTAAAATCTGATACATTGGACACAACCTTTCATGTAACATTTCAAAAAGGTATATTAAATAAATCCCAAACCTTAGAAGGACACTCCAGCCATCATGTGCCCTTTACTGCATATGATAGTTTAGAAGTCCCTTTTCATTTTGGCCCTTTTGCATGGAGGAATTGTGCAGACTGCCCACATATTGATTTGCCCCTTTGCCTGTCCCCATCTATATTGCATGTGGAGGATATGTTTATCAGAACCCATTCCCTTAACGTGATATACTTACCGCCAGTCAGCTGGCTTGGCAATTGGCTTGGTTTTATGTCAATTATAAGAAATATTTTCATAATGAATAGCAATGTTTTTTTCATCTGCACTTCCAGTAGGTCAAAATAAGAAGCTATTCATTAAATAACGGCATGAAACAGGTTACACTGGCAATACATTTTATTATTTTAGCATCCCAATATATATATATTTATTCTGATACTACTAATAACAATGCAATCCAGTAAACGTCAGTTAGCCAATAAGGATATCATCCTTACCTAATTTGTTTCATATTTTTTATGGAATTGTTATGGTCATTGATTCCTTTGTAACTGCCTTGTAGCCATATGTTAATTATGTAAAACAAAGGGTTCACTAAATAATATTATATATATATATATATATATATATATATATATATATATATAAATATATACAGCGCTAAAGAATATGATGGCACTATATAAAACAAATAATAATTATATATATATATAATATATATATAATATATATATAATCTAAAAGTAGTGAAGCCAGAACTCACGGTCTTCAATAAAGCTTCAGTTTTATTTGCAAGATGCTAAATATATATATATATATATAAACTAATCAGCCATAACATTATGACCACTGAATAACACTGATAATCTTGTTATCATGGCACCTGTCAGTGGGTGGGATATATTAGGCAGCAAGTGAACATTTTGTTCTCAAAGTTGATGTGTTAGAGTGGTCAGGGCCTGATGCAGGATGACTGCACCCTCCAGGGCACTGAGCACCCAGGGTTGTGTAGCCACATACCAGCGGATGTTGTCCAGTACAAAACAAAGTAATAACCTGCAGGCACCCTGGAGCTGGTATGAGACATAACAGAACATAGAAATGGGCAGGATGCTGCAGCCTCAGAGTAGGGAAGCTAAGTAGAGTACAGGAGCAAGGGACAGGGAAGCTGTAGTAAGAACTAGGGAAGCTGTAGCAAGAACTAGGGAAACTAAAGAGATGCAGCTCCGCAGCCCGGATGGGGCCTGACAATAAGGATCTGAGCTACTTTGACAAGGGCCAAATTGTGATGACTAGATGACTGGGCCAGAGCATCTCCAAAACTGCAGCTCTTGTAGGGTGTTCCCAGTCTGCAGTGGTCAGTACCTGTCAAAAGTGGTTCAAGGAAAGAAGAGCGATGAACCGGCGACAGGGTCTTGGCCGCCAAGGCTCATTGATGCAAGTGGGAGTCGAAGTCTGGCCTATGTGTTCAAATCCAACAGACGAGCTACTGTAGCTCAAATTGCTGAAAAAGGTAATGCTAGCTCTGATAGAAAGGTCTCACAACACACAGTGCATTGCAGTTTGTTGCGTATGGCAGGCCAGTAAAGGCGCCTATGCTGACTCCTGAAAATCCCAGTAGATCAGCAGTTTCTGAAATACTCAGACCAGCCCATCTGGCACCAACAACCATGCCACGTTCAAAGTCCCTTAAATCCCTTTTCTTCCCCATTCTGATGCTCGGTTTGAACTTCAGCAGGTTGTCTTGACCACATCTACATGCTTAAATGCATTGAGTAGCTGGAATGTGATTGACTGATTAGCTATTTGTGTTAGCAAGCAATTGAACAGGTGTACCTAATAAAGTGGCTAGTGAGTGTGTATATATATATATATATTTTTTCCATCTTTGCCAACTTAATCTGAAATGGGTTTTGTCTTCATAAAGTCTGAACAATTTAACCTAAATTTTGACTTTCATACAGTGAAATTAAGAAAATTAGCCAGCATTCCAGTGATGCAAGGATTTCTGTGCCAATAGTGCAGACTGTGTATTGCAGTCTGCATAATTACTCAATTGATTTCCCAGTACTTGTACAGAAAATATTATTTTTAATAATAATTGATTGAGTGCCTAAAATGTGGCCATCCTCTGTGCAGTTGTGCAATTTGCTTCACTGCCTGTTCTCATAATTCAGGAAAAGCTGCTTAGTTTTGGTCAACAGAGAGCAATATTTTCATGATTTGTACTAGGGAGGTATGCCAAGGCATTGAAAGGAGAACAATTTCTTCTTTTTTTTCAAAATGAATGTTCACTGCTGGAACTTTTTCACTATTATGTTTTTCTTGCTGAATTGCTCAGTATTAGTGATTGGAGTTAATAATCGGAGCTGATACTTCCCAGCACAGGTGGAGCCTCAGGTCTGAGTGGCCAACTGACTTGATCCAGTAATCGAAAATAACTAATATCCTTTTGCTACTCCCCTCGGAAGCAAAGCAGAATATGTTCTCAGAAGCTGCTCAAGGTCAAACACTGGAGAAGGGATTTCATAGGCAAATGAACAGGGTAGCTAACAAGGTCAAAGACAATCCAGGTGATATTTACAGTAACATAGCAACACAACTCATACAATAAAAGAAGAACACAATAGAAACGGAAAATCATTGTAGGCATTTTCACTTATACTTGGTGCAATCAGCTATACTTAAGCCAGCAGACCAATACTCTGCATGAATTTTTTTTTAGGGAAGTTATTTGACATGAGTACTTAAGAATGAACATTAGATTGATAGATATAACAGGAATCAAATGTTTCCTTTTCCACGGCAAACATGTGAATACTATACTGAGCTACAATTAAGTGTAACCATAACATAGCCTTCAGAAATCAGAGCTAATTACCAACCACTAGGTCAGACTATTTAATCTCCAGGCAGGGTAACACAGTTTAGCGCCATTTTCCTGCCCCTTTAGGGTTGGATCCACTCCTATATGAAGCAGAAAAGGGAGATTTCTGGAAGGCCAGTTCGCTGAAGAGTACCTGAAGTACCTTATGAGTACCTGAAAACTTATATAACATACTAACACAATGTATATTTTAGATAAATTTAGAATTATTTTTTATTCACCTAACTACATTCTCATTTATAATTTATGTCATTGTGTGAATGAGTTATACCTGTTACCACGAGTATTTTTCCAGAAAATAAAAAATAAGGAGGATGTGCACAAGCTAAAATACGATATTTATTACAAAAATAAAGCAACACGCTACAAAAAAAGCTAAAACCTGATAAATAGAGTCTAATATTGCCATTTCAAAACCATTTTTTTTCAAATCTGGTCATACTTTCCTATTTGGGACATCTTTGAAGCCGGTCAGTTCAAATTAACCCCATCAACCCCATTTTAACTCTTTCCATGCTCTAATTCTAATACAGCCTGTGGCCATGCCCAATTTTGGACATCTTTGAACCAAGCCAATTCAATTTACCCTATCAAATCATACATTTTGAGCATTCAGACAGGCCCCTGCAGGAGATTTCGGATTTGATGAATGCCTCGACGTTGAGGCATTACAGCAACACCATTGTGGAGAAGAAAGTGATTTCAGATTGCTTTCTACAACCGTTTAAACTTAAGATGTCCCAAGCACGTCAATTGGCATCATGGGGTTAACTAAAATCTGACAGGTGCTATATGATCAAAAAATGGTTCACGGTCTGGGGATGAAACTGACGGCATTCAAGAGCAAACAATGTTACACCCCATATACAATGGTCTGGAGACTATAGACTCAATAGTCAAGACTGTAAGGTTCGTCTTACCAGGAGGAATCCGATATGCAGGACTGGAACACACTTGCTCAAAAACAGAACACACGCAAGGAGCCTGGTGAGGGTAACAGGGCACTTGATAGTGTAAATGTAAGCACGAGTGGTCAGAGAGAAGCCGTTAAGCAGACCAGGGTCGGGACGCCAGAGGTACACGTAGTCGGTATGGATAGCCAAGGTCAGGATGCCAGAGGTACACGTAGTCGGTTGGATAGCCGGGGTCAGGATGCCAGAAGAACACAACGTAGCAGGGAGAGCCAGAGTCAGGATACCAGAGAAAACACGGGAAGCCGTTTAGCAGACCAGGGTCGGATACCGGTAGAACAAGGATAAGGTAAATATAATGAAATACAGGAGGAGCTCACGATATACGGAGAGAATCAGTATAACTGAGCACTGAGGACACTGTGTGAGAGGTTTAAATAGCCCGGGGGGGCGTTCCCCGACGTCCGGGACGTGAACGCGTCCTACGTCGCCATAGCGACGCAGCGGAATCCAGCCGGCGGTCAGCCTCATAAATATTCATGAAGCGGCCGCGTGCGCGATTGGCCGCTTCGTATTCCAGTCTGCGGTGCCAGTGTTTCTGCCGGGGGAGAGAAGAGGACGGTCGGGAGCTGTTTAAGGTAGGTGCCTTACAAAGACACACCTTGCAACAGTCCAAGTTTTCACAGGACAGTACTGATTTCGGGGGACTGTTCGCTGTCCAAAGTAGCTGGCTCACTGTCCCAGAGAACAGTAATATCAATGGAGGTGTGAATTGTGGTAACACAGACCTCTGTTGAAGCTCCCACATGGTCATCTGAGACCCTCTGACTATATGACTTTCATTCCGATCATCAAAGAAAACCAAGATGATATAAAAATCATTTGGAACAACCTGAAGTGCACCGCATTCTTTACTGTAGTTATGGAGTTTATTTTGAACTACGAAATGTAATGATTTACGGTGTTTGTTACTGCCAGCATCCAACATGGTCAAATCATTTGTCTTCTTCTGTTTTACCAAATGTCATTTAGTAAAAATATTACATAATCCTAATTTTAAGTCAAGACACGGAGGCTCATATTGTGCTTAACCCTTTCTTTACTCCCACACAGCAGCAAAGAAAAATCACAACAGTGAATAGAAAAAACAAGTAGGAGTGAACATATAACAACCCCTCCCACGTAACATGCATCCCATAAAAGGTGACACACATCCCAAAATCCTCCTCTTTCTTTGCTGCTCCCAGACAGCAGATAAGTATACTTGGTTTTTCTTATACTAAATTTGCCTTTGCTTGCTGTGGTTTGGGCTGCGGTTTTCCCCTTGTGGGATTCCGTGTGGTCTAACCGCTTTTTTGTAAAATCTTTATTATTATTGTGTGGTACCTTGTGCAGTGTTTTGCCTTTTTGTTTTATTCTGTTCCCTTCGTTGTCCCGGCCTGTTCAGCCGGTAGAGGGTCCTTCTGGGTGGCCTCGGCCCCCTTCCCTTTCCTCCCCCCCCTTCCCTTATCGTGCAGTTTTGTCTTTGCGGTTTTCCCCGGCTCTCTCTCTCTTCTTCTTTCCCCTTCAGCGGTCGCGTGTGCGTCCGTTCGTTCGGGTTTTTCTTTCCCGGCATTGTGCTTGAGTCACGGACATCCTCCTGCTCGTCCGTCCTCGCCTGCCCCTGGCTCCTCCCACGCTGCTTCGCGGGCTTTTTCTTCAGCCCTCAGACGTGTGCTGGATAGGAGCCTCGGGTTGAGAGTCTGGTAGCTGCCGTATCTTTTCGCGGTGTTGCCTTTCAGTTTTTCCTACTGAAGGTTTTCTGTTTGCCCTACCGATTGCCTTATCCGTTTTTCTCTTAAAGGGGCATATCCCTGTTTTTGCCTTTCAGTGTGAACTTGCTTGCTATTGATTCTCATAGTCTGTTTGCTATGGCTGGTCACCATTCCCCATCAAAAGATTTGTCTGACATTGATTCCTCTCCCAGAGAGGATCATATTGCTGACTTACCTGCTATTGACCCTTTACAGGAATTAAATTCCTCTGTCTCCATGGCCATTGCTTCTGCAATGTCCTCTATGACCTCAGCCTTGTCAGCTTCTCTGACTCAAGCCATTAAAAAATCATTACCTGTATCTGTTCAAAATCCAGATCCCCCCTCTGATTCTTCCCATAAAACATCTGGGGGCAAAAAGGTGTCCTTCAAGTCTCACCATACAAATATATGTGCCTCCAGAACCTCTAAGACAGATGATGATTTTGCCATCCATGATAGCGTTCCACCTAAGCGCAAAAGAGCCCCTACCCGCCGGGCAGAACAGGCGAGGAAGTGGAGGAGTGCCAGGGCACTTTCCTCTAGCTCTTCTGACTCTGATTCAGAAGCTGTTGAGGAGGCTTGGGATTTATCTGACTCCAGTATAGAGGAGCAGTTAACCAATGATTCTACACCACCATCTGAGGTTGCTGCGCAGGCTAGCGCCTCGCAGACGGGTCCCCTTACGAAAACTCAGGACACGGCAGTCCTTGATCAATTTGGTGAGCCATATTTTGACCCTGAGGAACTCCACCATCCCCGTTCCGCTGAGTGGGTCCCCTCTGACCATGTGGCCCGCTATTTGCAATCCAGGGTACGTAAGCCCTTAAGCAAAAGCTCGAGCAGTAAGCTTCGCGCGGAATGTCCACGGCCTATTATTCCGGGCAAGGTCTGTGATACCCCGGTAGTTGACCCTAAGATGGTCCAATTCTTAGCCAAGTCGGGGTGGAACCCCCGTAAGGGCCTGGAATCAGCCCTTAGGGCCACGCAGGATAAGCTGCTGGATATCTTCGGTCCTCTTACCAAGATGTTCCAAATCATTGAAGAATGGGTGGCCTCCGGTTCCCCTCCAGACCCTGTGGTTCTCCGTGGCTGGATGCAGCGAGCAATCTGCATTGCCGGCAACACGAATTCTTCCCTCTCTATTGAGCGGCGTAAAGCCATTCTGTTTAAAATCGAACCAAAACTTTCCAATTTGGCCCTCACGGAGATGGGTAGCGAGGCCCAGGGCCTCTTGTTCGGGGACTCCTTCATTAAGGACCTCGGGCGCTATGTCGGGGCCTTCACGGCTCTGGATAAAGCTCAATCCTCTATGAGGAAAGTCTTTAACCCTCGGGTTTCCCCCAGGGCCGGCAGGGGTAGGAGCCGCCTGTCCGGCCGCTCCTTCACGGGCTCGGTTCGCTCGAGTCGAGGCTCCTATTCTGCATTCCACTCTCAAAGACCTCAGTTTCAAGATGCATATTCCGGCAGGCAGCCGTTCTTCCCGCAACGTGGACGCTCGTGGCGATCCAGAGGTCACCGTGGATCCCAGTTTACTCGCCGTCCATCCGGTAAGTCCCTCTCTATCTCACCGTTTTTCCCGTTATCCTGTCGGGGGCAGACTCACCCATTTTTTGCAGGTCTGGCAAGCGGTCACTTCCGACGCGTGGGTGCTGCAGACGGTCAGGGGTTACGTCATCGAATTGGTCGGTTATCCCCAGATGTCTTCCCTCCCGCGACCTTTTCAATTCTCCCAACTCGATGCAGGGCTGGTAGATGCCGAGATACTCTCCCTGGCCGAGAAGAACGCCATAGAACGGGTTCCCCCGGACACCCCAGGTTTCCTCAGCAATATCTTCCTCGTGTGCAAAAAAGGAGGAGGCCTTCGTCCGGTGATCAACCTCCGACACCTCAACGGTTATGTTCGCTACCGCCACTTCAAGATGGAGGGCATCCATCTACTTCGAGACCTCCTGTTGTCGCACGACTGGATGGTGAAAATAGATCTCAAGGACGCGTATCTCACGGTTCCGGTGGCAGAACACTCCAGGAATCTCCTCCATTTTCATTGGCGCAACGTCTCCTGGCGTTTCACTTGTCTCCCTTTTGGGCTGTCGTCAGCTCCTTGGTGCTTCACCAAGCTACTCAAGCCTGTGGTGGCGCTTCTATGGTCTTGGGGCGTTCGTCTGATTATTTACCTCGACGATATGCTTCTCATGGCTCAGGACAAAGAGGTCCTCCACCTGCACACCCAGTGGACATTGGAGTTGGTCCAACAGTTGGGTTTCCTCATCAACGAGGACAAGTCTCACCTCATCCCGTCCAGGCGATTGGAGTTCCTGGGTTTCGTCGTGGACTCCGTGGACAGTGTTCTTCGTCTTCCTGTCTCCAAGATCCACTCCATCAAAAAAGAAATCCGGAGGGTTCTACGTTTGCAGACGGTCTCGCTGCGCCACTTAGCCCGCATCATCAGCCTCCTGGCAGCCTCTATCCAGGCTATCTTTCCGGCTCCTCTACATTACAGGGCTCTTCAACGCCTCAAGATCCACCATCTCCGCGCGGGGGCGTCCTACGCGGATCTCGTCACCTTGGATGCTTCTACCATAGCGGAGCTACGCTGGTGGTTGGCCAACATGTCCGCCTGGAACGGCAGGGCAATTTTCGGCACTGCTCCGGATCTGTCTATCGATTCGGACGCCAGCCTTCACGGTTGGGGCGCGAGATGTGGCGAGATTTCCACGGGCGGTCCGTGGTCCCAGGTGGAGACGGGTCTCCACATCAACTGCCTGGAGCTCCTGGCGGGCTCGTTTGCCATTCGGAGTTTTTCCAAGGATCGCATCAATTCTTGCATCCGCCTGCGCATGGACAACGTCTCGGCAGTGCGCTATATCAATTGTCTGGGGGGCACCCAGTCGGCCATCCTGGCGGATTTGGCCAAGGATCTCTGGTCCTTTTGCTTGGAGCGCAACCTCACGGTGCAGGCGGAGTATATTCCGGGCCTTTCCAATGTAGTGGCGGATTGGAATTCGCGCTACCTCTCAGACGCCAGCGACTGGACCCTGGAGTGGGGGGTGTTCTCCTCTATTATGGAGCTGTGGGGTCCGCTCCGCATCGATCTTTTCGCTTCCCGGTTGAATTCACGTCTCCCTCTCTTTTACAGCTGGCGGCCGGATCCGGACGCGTTGGCCGTGGACGCTTTTCTTCAGGATTGGTCCGGAGGCAGGCATTACGCTTTTCCTCCGTTCGCAATGATCCCCAGGACGCTCCTTCAAGTCCGCCGGCAACAGGTCACTCTGGTTCTCGTGGTTCCCTTTTGGCCCTCCCAGGCTTGGTTCCCCAGTCTCCTGGACCTTCTGGTGGAGGTGCCGCGGTTGCTTCATTCCCGCGGGCCTCTTCTTCTGGACCCTGCAGGGGCCCCTCACCCGTTGATCCAGGACGGCAGTCTTTCTCTCCTGGCTTGTTTGGTCTCCGGGTATCCGGGCAGTCCGCCAGCCTTTCGGTCTCGGCTCAGCGACTCCTGGCCGGAGCGTGGGCTCCAGGTACCCACAAGTCTTATGGTTCAGCCTGGCAGGCTTGGTCTGCTTGGTGCTTGGAACGGGGTCTGGATCCCTTTTCAGCCCCTCTAACTTCCGTTATCCTTTTCCTTACCTCTTTGTTTGATTTGGGGCGCGCTTACAGGACAGTCAACCTGTATCGTTCTGCGATTTCGGCGGCTCATATTGGGTTTGACGGGGTCCCTCTGGGCAAACACCCGTTGATTTGCCGTCTCCTTAAGGGTATCCGGTTTGCGCGGTCGCCTCGTCCCAGGTATTCGTCTACTTGGGATGTGTCTCTGGTTCTGCGCTTCTTTCTCGCTTGGCCCCCAAATTCTGAATTGTCCTTGCGGCAACTGTCAGCTAAGTTGGCTATGTTGTTCTGCCTCATTTCGTGTAAACGCGTCTCTGATGTTAGGGCTCTTGACTGGGATGCTCGCTCCTTTGTGCCGGAGGGGGTGCGTTTCGATATCTCTCGTCGCACTAAGACCTCTATCAAGTCTGTCACTTATCCGGCCTTCCCGGCTAACGCTGCTTTGTGTCCCGTGGGTTGTCTCCATGAGTATGAAGCGCGCACTTTGGCTTTTCGTTCTGCTCGGGTGCCTCAGCTTTTTCTCTCCTTTCGTTCCCCTCATTCTCCTGTGACGTCGGCTACTTTGTCTCGCTGGATCAGGTGGGTGATGTCCCTCGCTGGTGTCGATGTCTCCAAGTTTGGGGCGCATTCTACTAGGAGTGCGGCGGCGTCCAAATCCCTGGTTCTGGGTGGCCGCCTGGAGGATATTTTGCGGGCGGCGGATTGGTCCAGAGAATCCACCTTTCGGGATTTTTATTTCAAGCCTATTGATCATGTTTTTTCCTCCGTGGTGTCTTAGCTTTAAACTTGCACAATATGAGCCTCCGTGTCTTGACTTAAAATTATTGGATTTTACTAAAATATGACGTAAAGTCATGATTTTATGAAAGACACGGAGGCGAATATTGTTCCCTGCCCGTTTTTCTTTCCCCCCCCCGAGTTTTTTGGTTTTCATGTGTCTTCTGTTCTTTAGGGATTGGTGGTTTCCCTGGTCTGGTAGGTGTCTTCTTTTTATCCACCGTTCTGCGGTTGGGATGTTTATTACTTGTATTGTGTATATTGATATTTGTTTATATGCCTGCCGCTGTGTAGTTTTTCTGTGCCTATTTTTCATAGTTGTTCTGCATGTGTGGCCTTTACGCTTGTTTGCTGACTGGATCACTAACTCGTGTCCACTTTTGTTTTTCCTCGTCTTCTATTTCAGGTTCATCTTTCTAGTCCTCGCTTACCTGCTGGTGGTTGAATTTCGGCGTGGCTGGTCTCCTTTTACTTCGCCGTTCTGTGGATGGTTTTGGTGATGGAGTCGGTTCCTGTGTGGCTCATGTTGCTTTGTTTGTTGGTTACGGTTTGGACTGTCCGGTCTTCGTCGCAGCCTTGAAAGAGGAGGATTTTGGGATGTGTGTCACCTTTTATGGGATGCATGTTACGTGGGAGGGGTTGTTATATGTTCACTCCTACTTGTTTTTTCTATTCACTGTTGTGATTTTTCTTTGCTGCTGTGTGGGAGTAAAGAAAGGGTTAAGCACAATATTCGCCTCCGTGTCTTTCATAAAATCATGACTTTACGTCATATTTTAGTAAAATCCAATAATTATTCTTACTCTACCTTGCCATCTCTCTTGCAATTGCTGTTTGGCAATCTATGACTTTTTTTTTTATACAAAAGAAAGAAGCAAATAGAACATAGAGGTCACCAAAAATTAAAAAAGGACAAATGTATAGACACAGTAAATGCTCAAGCTATAAATTATTTCTGCTTCAAATAGCACTTATTAAATAAAGGGGAAAAAAACCCATTAATTGCCAACATAATGTTCCCTGACCTTGTTTTTGATTTTATTGTAAATGTGGACATTATTTAAAGGTTACTTGGTTGCTTGAAAAGATCTATTGTATTTAAGAACAAATGCATGGTTTATTTACAAAGTAATAGCAAAATAGCTAAAACTTGTAGCATGATGCCTCTACACAGTACTGGATGGGCCACTACCTACAAATATTAGCAAGCAGTCAGTGTCTGTATATAATTGATGCAGGCTACATACTGATGTGATGCTGCAAGTAACAGACTATACTACATAAAATAATGTTTAAAAAGTTAAAAATGAAAAAAAATATTTTCAAAAGTATATTTTCTATAGTGGTGGGATCTAGTGTCCTAGGTAAACTGTGTCTGGTAGCCCTCTTACTGCATGGATGTTTATTTTGTCCTTACCAGCTCAGGATGCCCAACATTCAGCAAGTACAAACTTGCTAAGAAACTTTTCCCTAAAGGGTTCTCTGTGCTTTTGTTTAGAAATAAAATACTTAATATTTTTAATTTAGTATAATTTATTAAAATAATAACATTGGCCAGATTTCTTCTGTTGTATTGGTAATACATTACAATAGGAATATTTTAAATATTGCATTTTATTGACTACATGTTTTAATGCCCCATCATAGTTATATTTTGTTTTGAAACCTTATCTTATTTTAGCTCCATTTAGCCTGTTTAGACCTTTTCCGTCATGCACTACCAAGTAAGCTGTGGTGTGATGGCTGTTCTAGCAAGGCACAGTCCTCCATCATGCACATGGACAGGTTACAAGGGACATTAGATCTCCCCAACAGGCACCTGCAGTAACGGGGAGCCTGATCGCTTAATAGGGCAATCCGCCACTAGATATGTGAGAGAAGGTCTGCTGTCCCCTGAAACTGCCCCCCTAATCCTAGACAACAATACAACACAGACTATAATGTGCATTTCTCTTGATTTAAGATTACAGTTACTAAATGTTTGCTATTGACAACATTCAATAGTTAAATTGCAAATAGGCAGCACTTCAAAAACAAGGATATCATCCAATTGAGATTTGTGCCTATCAGGGGCGGACTGGGCCGGGGGGCAGGGGGGCAATTGCCCCCCAGGCCGCCCTAAATCCGGGCCGGTGGGCCGGACGGACGAGCATTCAATGCGGCTGCGGCCGCAAAGTTAAAAACTAAGCGGCCGCGAGCAGGATTGAATGCGGCCGTCATGCGTACCTGGCGTGGGGGGGAGGAGGGCGGTCCGCCCCGGCTGCCGCTCATCTGAGGGGTGCCACCATGCCGGCACGCCTTCAGAAACGATGCGCGCGGCACAACATTGAAGCCACGCCCACCGTCTTCCGCGCTCAGTGCACCGGAAGGACAGGAAGAAGAAGAAGAGGAGTAGGAGGAAAAGTGAGAGTGAAAGAAGAAAAGGTAGGAAAGAGTGGATTAGTAAGTGTGTGAGGGTGATGGGTGTTATGCTGAATGTAAGTGTGTGTGAGAGTGATGGGTGTTATGCTGAATGTAAGTGTGTGAGAGTTATGGGTGTTATGCTGAATGTAAGTGTGTGAGAGTGATGGGTGTTATGCTGAATGTAAGTGTGTGAGAGTGATGGGTGTTATGCTGAATGTAAGTGTGTGAGAGTGATGGGTGTTATGCTGAATGTTTGTGAATGAGGGTTTCAGATAGCATGGATGTGTAAGTGTTGGGGGATAGCTTGGCATAGGGAGTCCGTAATCACATTCCTTTCATGCCCAGATTCCAGCATGTAGTGGCTGCCTAGGCATGATAGGAGTGTGATTGCTGTTATAAATAATTTTTTGGTCCAACTTCGGTGTGTTAACACTTTTATTGGACAGAATAATTCAATGACAGTATTAATATATATATATATAATTGCAAACAGCAATCACACTCCTATCATGCTAAGTCAGCCAGCACATGCTAGAACCTGGGCATGATAGGATTGTGATTGTTGTTATATATATGTGTGTTTGTGTGTATATATATGTTAATATTGTTGTTGATTTTTTTGTCTAATTTTGGTGTTACTTTTAATAAAGTATTTTAAAGTTTTTTTTTGTTTTTTTTTTCAGTTTTGGCCAAGTGAATGCTGAATTTTTAGTTTCAGTCCAGAATTTTCATTTCGGTGCATCCCTACTATATACTATGCCAGTCACTAAAGTGGTAAGCCTACACCACATCAATGTTTGGCTTAGTATATAGTGATAGGGGTTGTCAGTGTCTGGCTCAATGTATAGGCACACATTGACGGTGGTACCGCATAATCCCTAAGCATATAATTATAACAAATATGCTGTACCCCTGTCAATGTTTGCCTAACCATAGAAACTATGCAGTTTTAAAGTGTGTGTGGGGGGGGGGGGGTGCCACATACAGGGTCTGCCACAGGTGCCAAATACTCTCGGTACCCCCCTGCATCATGCGGCTGTCAGACCCAATGGCCATGCCTCAGCTCCTCTTCCCACGTCTTAAAAGTGGTGGGATGAAGAGCTGAGGCATGCGGTGCGTGCACGCCGGCCACTTTAATTTCATTAGGCGCTGGTGGAGTGACTGCCGCACGACGGCCGCTTTCAATGTCGCTCGCAGCCGCTTTGATGGTGCAACGGGCCAGTTGACTAGACTTGCCCCCCAGGCCTTAGGCTGCCAGCCCTCCCCTGGTGCCTATTGCCCTAATAAAATGTTATCAGGCTCAGGTAATGATACTAGGAATAGTAGAGTTTGACTTTGTCTTTATTTCCATCATTGTATCTTAAAAAGAATGATGAGCTTAGCTTATTTGCTTGAGAGATCACGCTCAGAATTGTGCACGCTGCAGAAATTTTGCAGTGAAGCAAATTAGCATCTGATGCGGCCAAAAGGTAATATCTTTTTATTTTTTCTCTGGCCTTACTGATGTTTGCTACATAAAAAATAATGCATTGTGAATTGTTTATATATTCCTGTTAAATAAATTGTTAGTTACTTAAATACAAAATGCATTATACATTTAAATGTTAATGGATGGTGATATTTTAGATCAATATGTAATTTTCACAATGTTTTGTGCCATTGGATCAATGAAAATGTTTTTTCACCTTTATGAAAAAAATAATCAGCAATCATTAGGCTTTTATTTGATATATCTCATAGACAATATTAAAAACTAATTGTTTAATAAAGAAGACAACACCACACATAAACACAAGTGCTTTTGGTAATCTTCCATTTATCAGTTTTGTTCTGTTCTAGTAATTGCATTATTTTTTCTAAGATATTGTAGTTCTTGTAGCAGAATGCTATTGGTAGATTTTCTTTCACCTTTGACCCATACAAACATATGACCATATTTGGGAACGTCACAGGGCTACCTCATCCCCACTCCGTTGAGTAGAAAGGGGTGGGGATAGCCACAGCAGACATTAGAAGGAGGGCTGTCAGAACATTGGCAGGAATGTGTGGAACCTAATACCACTTTCCACACCTGAAGGTTAAACACTGAACCGGGGGTCAGATAACGGACAGATATCAGACAGTTTAACTCCTTAACAGAGGAGGATGTACTAGTACATCAGTTAATGCCAGGGGACGTACTGTTATATCCTGGCACTTTAAGCATTGGCAAAGCTAAACCTTGATCTGGTTCTGCTAGCTGAACCCAACCTGTGTGATCAAATGTGACAGCACTCAGAGTGAGCACTGTCACATTTAGCTGATTTAAATGCCTGATCTTCCATTCAATTCCATTAAATTCCATTGAAATTAAAAAAAAGAATATAAACATAAAAAATGTAAGTTTAAAAATGTATAAAGTAAAAAAATAATAATCACCCATACCTGCACCCTAAAAAAATACTACTCTCACTATAAAAGTTTGAAAAAATGCATTTGTTCCAGCTTTTCCATCATTCCTTCCCTATGCTATGTTATGCTCAAGGAAAAAACTTTTGTTAATGGGACTACTTTAGGGCTATTTTATGGCATTAGGACATCTATTTCTTGGCATTTTAATGGCATGCAATTTTGCAAATAGACAATTACGCTAAAGTCGTTTTTACTTTACGATAAGCATATGTCACGCTCATCATACAGGAGGAGGTGCTGGTGGCAAAGTAGGACAGTGTGTCCCCGTGAGAGAAAGCCTGTCGCTCTCAGTAAAGTTCTTCGCCCTCCAACCTGCTCCCCCTCGGGTTGAGCCTTTTGGGTGTGATGATCTCCCAATGGACTTCACAATATTCAGGGTCAAGTTGTCTTAGGACAACATGTGGGTTAATAGTGAGGACTTATTGTCATGACTGCGGATACCGGGTCTGGTAGGAGTCTCTGTGCAGGGACAGGTTCAGGCTTAGAACCCTGCGTGGGACAGGTCAGTATAGACGTGCCGGATTGCAAAAGGTAGTCTGCAACAGCTTTAGGCTTCTTTCTAGGGGAACAGGGTGGCAGACTGCAGTGGGCCGGGGAACCGGCAGTGGAGTCACGCAGACGGTAGCAGAGGCAGTGTGTGTGTAGGGCAAGGGCATGTGTATATGTGTGTAAAAAAGGTAGTGTATGTGTGCAGTCATGTGTAATGGCAGTGTATGTGTGTGTTTATGGGCAGGTGTTTGTAAAAGGCAGTGTATGTCTTCACCCTTGCACTGCCCATACCCAGGAGGTTCCCTATTTCCCAAACCCGAAATAAAAGACAGACACCTGCAGGATTGGATTTATTTAACAAATGTCTTGACATAACTTTATTTAACATCTTATAACTTATTGTAAAAAACACTTTAATAATAACTTCTGTATAAATACTATGCCAGGGGCGTCCAACATGCGGCCCGCCAAATGCAGCCCACGTGACCTCGAGGTGCGGCCCGCGTGAGATCGGCAGCCAGGATCACAAGCCCTGCCGCTTACTTGTGGGAGGGTCTATTCTCTGCTCCAGTCCTGCCTCCTCTGTGTGGAGAACGAGGGAGGCCGCGCCCCCTGCTGAAGTCTGTGAGCGGCATCGAGAGCTGTAGTAGGTAAGGGGGTGGGGGAGGTTGTTTGAATGAGTATGCCTGTGAGGGAATGAATGTGTGAATGAATGAGTATATGAATGAATTAGTGTGTGTGTGATAGCATGGATGTGTAAGTGCTGGAAGCTAGGCATGATGGGACTGTGATTGCTGTTAGCAATCACACTCCTATCATGCTAAGTCAGCCAGTACATGCTGAAACCTGGCTAGCTGCCCCCCTTGTGTATTGATGCTGCCAGCAGTATGGGGTCTGCACTTACAGCCACCCTGTACCAGCATGTACTGGCTGACTTGGCATGATAGGAGTGTGATTGCTAACAGCTAACAGCAATCTGTTAACAGCAATCACAGTCCTATCATCAGGTTCCAGCATTTACTGGTTGCCTGGGTATAAAAAGAGTGTGTTTGCTGTTAGTAATCACACTCTTATCATGCCAAGTCAGCCAGTACATGCTGAAACTGCCAGCAGTATGGGGTCTGCACTTACGGCCACCGTGTACCAGCATGTACTGGCTGACTTGGCATGATAGGAGTGTGATTGCTAACAGCAATCTGCTAACAGCAATCACAGTCCCATCATGCCTAGGTTCCAGCATTTACTGTTTGCCTGGGTATGGAAAGAGTGTGTTTGCTGTTAGCAATCACACTCCTATCATGCCAAGTCATATTGTTGATTTTTTTGTCCAATTGTGGTGTATTACTTTTAATAAAAGTGTGGTTACACACTAAAATTGGACAAAAATTACTGGTACAATGCCCAGCCAACCAGTACATGCTGGAATCTGGGTATGCGTGAGATTGCTGTTAAAAATCATAATATATAATTTTGTACAATTTTGGTGTGCAACTTACTTTTATTAAAAGTATGTGGGGGGGGGTCATTTTCGGTTTTGGCTAAGCGAACCCTGAATTTTCGGTTTTGGTCCAGAATTTTCATTTCGGTGTATCCCTAAAATAAATAGAACTATTTCATTTTAACTTATCCAGAATCCTGAATTTGTAGTCACAAAACTTTCTAGGCCCAGAAATCAGTGAGAGGAAAAGTAAAGGTTTTGTGTTAAAGGCCATATTTTCACACAGTGAAAAATGAGTGCGGCCCTCGCACGTATACAATTCTGATGAAGTGGCCCACTGCAGAAAAAACTTGGACACCCCTGTACTATGCAGTCTTCTGTACATCTGTGTACAAACAATCAGCTGAGGGTTCCCAACCTAAACACAGACAATGGCATACTACCCCTTCCGCCGGATACCACAATCGTCCAAACAACCGTGGGTCGAATAGGGGAGCTTCACCTTAAGTTTTTGCTTAATCCTGTACAGGGAGGGCATTAACTCTAACCTCTAACCAAAACAATCAACTCGCCACTCCCATTATCCTTCAAACTTCTCCAGGGAACTCCTCCGCCATCAGCCAAGAACGTATCCTGCAAAAGAAGCAGAAAAAGAGGGAAAGGGAGAAAGAAAACACCAGCCAACATGGACACACATAGCCAAAGGGAAGGGCGGGTGGGAAACTTCTCCTGTGGTGTTTAGCAATTGCCCCCTGCACGTGTGCTTTATAGTCCTGTCCCCTTCTCCCTACAGTCACGTTCCTTGTGACTTCCTCCCTCGTTCACTGTGCATCCTGTCCTTGTGCTGACCCTTGCTGGGTTAACCCTTTCCTGCCCTAATACCATGTGCACCGTCCTGTAGTGCTGGCAGGGTCATGTTCCCTTTACGCCTATGACTCCAGGGTTTCTTTATGTGTGTTTATGGGCAGCTGTGTGTAAAGACATTGTGTAAGGGCAGTGTGTGTGTATATGTGTGTTTATGGGCAGGTGTGTGTAAAGGCAGTGTGTAAGGGCTGTCACAATCCCGGCTCCGGACGCCGCCGGGAGGAGGACTGGCCGCGGTTCCCGTACGCCGGCTGTTCGGGACAGCGGGCGGTCCTCCGCTCGCGGCACAGGGACACGGGTACTTACCTGTCCTCCGGTCGTCGGTCCGCCTCCCGGGCACGCTGCACGTTGCAGGAGAAGTGATGGACGGCTGGGGGGCGTGGTTTTGGTTCTGGTCCGGGAGGGGCTTGTGGAATGGCGCCAGTTTTAAAAGCCGGCTGTGCCTTTCACAAGCACCCTGTTGTGGTCTTACAGTTTGTGTATACAGCTCGTGCAATCTAGTTTCCTGTTTTTGACCTTTGGCTTGCCTGACTCTCCCTTGCACTACGATTTGGTACCTTTGCTTGTGATCTCTGGTTTTGACCCCTGGCTCGTCCGACTATCCGCTCCGTGCATCTGACCTCTGGCTTGGCTGACTACCTGCTCCGTGTATCAGACCCCTGGCTCGTCCGACTATCCGCTCCGTGCATCTGACCACTGGCTTGGCTGACTACCTGCTCCGTGTATCTGACCCCTGGCTCTGCTGACTACCCGCATTGTGCTCCTGTCTCGTGCTGCGCCTTGCCGTGGCTGCTGCCGCTCAGAACCTATCTCCTGCTGGTGGGAGGTTGTCCACTGTTGGGATCGTCTAAGTCCTGGACTGCTGCTGCCGGGAACTCCCCTCTCAGTAGCGGTAGTTTGGGCAGAAGAACTTCTGCGGGGACGGCCTTCCTTAATAGTCCAGCGAAACAGTGACAAGGGCAGCAGGGCCGGCCCAAGACATAATGCCGCCTGGGGTGAAGTTTAAAATGCCCCCCCCCATTATCTACCCTTCCTCTCCCTCCCTATTATCTACCCTATCCACCCCCCCCCCCCCCTTTGTACTTACCTTTCAGCAGTCCTGCAGCGAGTCTCCCTGCTCGGTCTCGGTTCCGGCTTGTAATGCTGAGCGCCAGAAAAGACGTCATCAGCATTACAAGCCGGCACCGAGACCGAGCTAGAGGGCTCGCAGAGGAGAGAGAGAGGGGCGCAGAGCGGGTACTGACAACTTGGTAAGCGAAAACCACTCGGCGACCTCTCTTTCATCCGCTTCAAAAGTGCCGCCTGGGGCGGTTACCCCACTCGGCTCCATGGTAGGGCCGGCCCTGAAGGGCAGTGTCAATAAAATAAACTCTGTAAAAAAATAGCTTGGGGGCACAAAATTCCATTCTTGCCTCGGACACAAAAGGAGCTAGCTACAGCTCTGCTCACAACCACCAGGCAATGCGAGCGCCTGACGCTCTGTACTAAACTATCAAGAAAAGCTATCGATAGTTTTCTTTTCTTTCTCAGGTCCGAAGCAATAGCTGAGGAAGAGAGAAAAACTTTTGAAAGCTTGTCTTTTAACTATTATGTTAATCCAATAGAAAAGGTATCATTGCATAATGCAATACTCTGGTATTTTGGCATCTTATTTATATATATTAGTACCTTATTAGTGCCCCCCCTGTTTGACTGTGTTATTTTATGTGCTCCTATATATATTGTTCCTAGAGTCACCACTGCAGCCCGCTCAATAATTTTCAATGTCAAGTGACACCCGAGAGCTCTCATTCAGGCTGCCCAGGACATGGAACATGAAGTCACATTTCAAGACTGTCCTGAGCAATCCGGGACATTTGGTCACCCTACCCCGTGGCGGTAGGTGCCTAGTCTGCCATGTTTAAGTTCCTGACACTTACATAGAAACAGGAAGGAGGAAAAAAAATGCCAATTTGAAACTCAACATGGAGTGATGTCCAGGTAGGCGCCAGCATAATCTTACTGAGAATTTCACATCTATGCATATCTTCTTTCACATTAATTATATTCTATTTGAAACTCTAAAGACCATTCATGCAGGGATGATTGGAACCATGTCAAAGATATAAAGAGAAAATGTTTATTTCAAGTGTCTTTTTGAAAAATTGTGTGAACATTGATCTGACTAGATTAAGCCTTTTTGTTCACTATAGTTAAACATGTACTGTAATAAAAATCTTCCCAGTAAATTGAAATAGATATTATCTTTCTAAATTTAAACTACTTTATTTTATCTGTATCTTAGACTTTGTTTCTTTGTATTTTTTGTGTTATATTTGTGTTATCAACATAAATGAATTCTGTATGTGGCAACAGTAGCATTATATGTGACCTAAACAACAACCTACAAAAAAGGGATGATAGATTAAGATGTATTGTTTATTGGGCATTGTATTCTTATGTTATTAAATAAAAGATGTAATCCTAAAATCATTTTAACTAGTCATATAATGTAATGTAGTCCTGTAATTATTATGGTGTGTAAGCAGGCATTTGATTACAAAAAATCACGTAAGAGGTTCTGGAGACCATAGGATTGACCAGGTATTCAGAGAATTTTTTTTCCACAATCTGGAGTACTTTTTAAATTGCTTCTGCCCTTCTGAATGGTTTCTAGTTGAATGTTTATGACTTGGTATATGATGGTTCTGTTGGATAATTCTGACATATTCGGTTCAATTCTTGGAATAATAAAAAAATATGTTTAAGTCGTATCACCTGACTTTACACTATAGCCTCAGGGAAAATTTGGAAATTAAATCATAAAAAATAAATCAAAATGCACCGGAAAATGAATGAAAGAAGGGAAGTATAAAGTTGAGGTTGGATGATTCTAATCCATGATGAACTAGAACTGTAAAGCCCCTCCGATTATGTCGAAAGCCTTCTGTAAAGCTAGGCACCAGGGGCAGCTTTCAAGGGCCTAAGAGTTTAACAGGGGTAATAGCAGATTCCCCTTCTGCCTAAATCTCCATTAAGATGAAGAGGGGTTATGTTGAGACAATATGTTTCAGGATATAATAAAACTATAATGTCACTAGAACTTTCATCACTTACTAAAATATGGGGCTAGATAACCACTTCCCCCTTTCTGCCACTAATGCCCCTTGTTGTGAAGCTGCTTTGTAATTTTGGCACCTTTTTACAGTGAAGCACAGCAGAAGTTTAACAGTGATCCTTCTAGCATCCATGTCCAAATGTTTATTTGTAAGTCACATAATTTAAGTTTTAGAGTGCCAACCAAATATGAGATGCTTAGTAGGCAAAGTGTGCTAAGAAGGCTACCTTTGTATATAAATGGGGAAGGGGTAAATTTTCCAGCATGATTGACAACTAAAGGTACATATATACACATAAAACACAAAAATGTGCAATCATGGAAACTGTTAACTGCCTCTTCCATACATAAATTCCTGCACATAAGCATTGACCGAATCAGAAGGATACTTCTTTCTATCATAGGAGGCTCACGTAACCAAACACTGGGGGATCAAGAGTAAATGATTGATGACCTGTTGGCAGTAGTGTTTGGGTAACATTGTTTAAATGATGTGTATTTGGGTTAAGCACCACTTTTCCAACCATATATCTAGTAGGCACTCAAATGGTTAACATATTACATTTAAAGGAATAATCCAGCTATCATATTGACTTTAAATGGGGGGCACCATATGCATTTGCCCCTTTTCCCTGCACCCCAGCTAGTTGCCATGCAGCAGATGTGTTTGGTTGAACACATCTCCTGACACATCGTTTTATCACCGCTTGTACACTCTAGTGTTGGCTTGGCAAGCTTTCCATCTGGGTCTATTCATCAATTTCAAAGGGAGGGCTTTCTTGACACAGATTGGCTGCTTGAAATATTCAGTGGCACAAAACTTCTGAACACAGGGGAGGCATTCTGTTTCTGCTCTGGAGCTGCAGCTTACACTAATAATATGGTATAAGGTATAAGTATTATTTTTGCAGGGTAAAGAATACAAATAAAAGACCAGAAATTGGGATAGAAAAGACCACAGACAATTTATTGCCCTGCAGACTAGAACCAAACCTAGGTGCATTAACAGGGCAGTGACTACTAAAATTAAACCAATAAATAACATAAATAATTAACATAAAAATAAACATACCCCATTACCTAACCAAGCTTACCAAGTTATCCAGCTACCATACCAACACTGGGTGCCCAATCCAGATGGCCAATCCAGTCCTGGGTAAGATGCAGCTCCAGCCCTTTTTTGTGGTCTGATTTTTCATGCAGTTGTGGCTGCTTAAAGCAAAACATCAATGGCAGGAGAGTTTATAGGAGTGCTTTGTGTGCATGCTCTTGGGGTGGGGGCTCTTATTAGACCCCAGGGACTCTTGTGTGAGCCAACTGGCTGGCAGTGAGCCAGTTCCCAAACGAGCACAGCCGTAAACAGAGGTGTGTTGAGCAGAATACTAGACCAAAAAAGATCCCTTTTACCCCTAGGCAGATAAGGAATGTAAAGGAATACAGCAAATTTCTTGACAAAACAGCAGTCAGCCAGTTAATCTGTGCTTTGTTTTTAGTTAGAAATTAGCTGAATTTAAATATAATTTATAATAGCACAAGGCAATTACTGTATTTGACCCTTCACAAAATGTTCTCCAACTTGTATAATCATTGTGAGTCAAAACAAGTGTTCCCATGAGGACACAGCCTCACATATACAATAGCTTGTTACATCATTCATTTCATAGAAATACATATAAAGCTATGAAGGACACACGATAATATCAACAGACTTTTAATTCCGAAATGTATGGGTTGACAGAAAGGGTTCTGATGTACAAATCCCATCTTCAGTGAAATCTTCATAAGCTATTTTTGACTGGACAACTGATGAACAACATGTGTATTCATATATATATGCATCTTTTTTTTCCTTTTGTCTCTTTTTTCCATGACCATGGGTTTAAATGGTTGTTGGGGGTTGGGAGGGCGGGGTGGGGGGACTTGCTTTCATTTTTGTTTTGTTTTTTATGTTATTGTGTCACTTGTCTCCCTTATCTGGGATTGTGTACTGCTCCTTAACGTCTCTGAGACAGTAGCTGTGACGTTCTGTTACGATGTTTTTGTTCTTTGTTCAAAAATTAATAAAAATACTTTGAGTCACATCTGTGAATTTATGATGTTGTGTGAGGTAACAAAAATATAAAAAGTCAAACATAAGTCAGTTATTTAAAATAACAAATACAAAGCCTGTTGCTTCCCAAGGACTTTAGAAATGGTACCCTAAAATACCCTTTCTTTTAATATTTTCTTCCCCACAGTCAATAATGCTTTGTGAAAAACATGTCTATGCTCCTTTCATGGTACATGCCTTTTATGTTAAAACCTTAGTAAGTCACTCTCTATGGGAAAAAACCCATGGTCTTTCAGAGAAACAGTCAATAGACATTAATGGCAAACATACTGATCTGAGTCCATCTACTTTTCAGATAAAAGGTGGAACAAAAATACATCTTCAATGTAAGCAATATACACATCCTAAAAGATGATATAATCAATCATCTAAGTTACAATGATGAACAAACACAATGTATTTTAACTAACATCTATTGTATTGCACTTGTCTATATTGAATACATCATTCAAACATTCACAATGTAGGATGAAAAAAGTCTGTGAAGCCCTAGGCTCATCACTTCAACAAAAGCTAATTGGAGTCAGAAGTTAGCAAACCTGTAGTCCATTCTTTGAAGTGGGGTTGGTGGTGTGTTTTATGAGCTACTTTGACATAAAAAAACACTGAAGCATTTTGACTTTACTATTCTCAAACCACAAAAAGGAAATGTCAGAAGAGCTACAATGAAGAATTGTTGCTTTGCATACAGCCAGAAATGGTTACAAAGTAATCTTCAGCAGCAGCTACTGGAAGCGCTTGTTAGAAGTTACTGCTGCCAAAAGACATTCAACCAAGGTTCTCTTACTTTTTCCACCAGCGCTGTAAATGTTTAATGGGTGTGTTCAATAAAGACAGGAAAGATTATTATTGTGTGTGTGTAATTAGTAGAATTAGTATTCGTGTTCGTCTTTGCGGGGGGGGGGGGGGATCTTCAACTCCTGACGGGGAACTTGGCCTGTCTCCCCGCTCCAAGAGTTAAAGGTCTTTAACTCCTAAAATCCGTAGGTTCGCTATCAGGAGTTAAAGGGCCATAAGAACGACTTTATTGGTCGTTTTCCTGTTCGCTAGAATACGAATGCACAAGTCTAGTTATTAGCTAAAGCACATTGTGTGTGTCTATACATGTGACATAGATGTAAATCAGATCATGTTATGAACAATGCAAGAAAACCATGCAATTCCAAAGTGTTCATTTGCTTTTTATTGCCAATGTATAACAGTTTATTTTAGGAAGGATAGACAGATCTGGTATAACACTCACTTCTATTATATGCATATGTATTGTGTGACGGGAACGACCTGTAGCCTTTCTGGGTACACCCGGACACACATGTCCACCACAAGGTGAACCAAACAGAACACACATTAGAAAGAAACAAAATTATTCCACGAAAAAAAGTGATGCCCTCAAAAAGTGTAATTACTGAAATTAATTCTAATCTTATTAAATATACTCAAATAGCACATTGGTGTATCATATGAGTTTTGGGAGGAAATTCACATTTTAAGAGTGATGACAAAGAAATGTCAACCCTCATTAGTATTGCACTCATGTAGCCAGGCGCATTAGGAGGATGAAAATGAAGACACTAGAGGTTGACATCTAGTGCTTTATGTACATACCCAGCAAATACACCGACAGTACCTGCTGTGTTTTGCATAATATGTTGATTTGTGGTGATGGATGAATATCCTGCAGCAGCAATCACTTAACATGGCAGAATCTAAATGTACACGACTGCAGTCTATTTAGCAATAAAAACACGTCAGACACTATTAATATTACTGTTGATCTTAATATAACTGCAGTTTATTTTTGTGAAAGAGAAAATGAAGAGCTTTTTTAATGGTATATATTGATCATTATCTTGATGACATCTTTACAAGCGTTTTCATTTAAAAAAAAAGAAAAGTTATATACTATGTAAGATTACATTATCAATGCAAATGCATCTTTAAAAAAGAAGCATTAAAAGGACATAAAATGTTTTCACTGTTCAAAAACCATCTTAGGAAAGCATATCAAGCATTGCAACAAAGGGATTAAAATGTAGATATTTGAGCAAGCTCCTGTCATCAGCACATTGCCCCACTGTTTTAATTAAATATAATATCTACTGGAGCACATAATGATGTTTATAATACTAATCGTCAAGGAATTTTATGACTAAAAATGTTACCCATGTAGAATTTGAAGTTTTATTTTGATCAAGGGTATGCCATAAGATGCATCTCATATCATTCCTGTAAATATATACATTTCCTAGAAGATTCATAAATAAGATTTAGGCAATGGGTTACTGTTTGAATGTGTACACATTTGCCACTGTAGGTTAATTGTAACTGTAGTCATTCAGATATGAACTGTGAATAGAGTGGAGGTTATGTATAAAGCATTTCCACAAAATAGGGAAAATATTGCAAAAGGGAGTAAACAGCATTATGTGCACTATTTTTTCCTCTTTACTCTCTCATCATCACCATCTCTTAATTTTGTTTCTCCTCCACACTCTCTCCCAATCTCCTGTCTCTCCTTTTTTCTTCTGTTTTTCCTTTTTCTCCCGCTCTCTTCACTCCCCACAGTTCCTTCCTGTGCCCTTTCATCTCTCTTTCTTCACTTCTCTCTCTTTCTTTCAACCTTTCTTCTTTCTCCTCACTCTTTCTACAGTCTCTTTCACCCCCCTTTTGCATAGCCCGTTGCATCAATCTCTACAGAGTTCCACACTGCCTCTGAAAACATCAGCACTAGCACTGTGCAACGGGGGCCTCATAAAATGGGTTTCCACGGCCAAGCAGCTGCACACAAGCCACCGATCACTATGCACAAGTGGTGTAAGTGGAGCAGTAGAAATGTGTTCTCTGGAGTGATGAATTATGCTTCACCATATAGAAGTCTGATGGATGATTGTATCCCTTACGAAAAATTACTGCAGTTTTTTCTGAAGTAATACTGCAGTTTTTTGGACATGAACAAACGGCAATACTGCACTTTTACTGCATTTGTACTTCACTGTACTGCACTTTTACTGCAGTTGTTTTTGTACGGAAGTACAAATGCAATAAAGCTGCAGTACATTGAAGTACAACCAGGGCCGGCCCAAGGCAAAATGCCGCCTGGGGCGAATTTTAAAATGCCGCCCCCCCCTTATGTACCCTTCCTCTCCCTCTGCCCCCCCCCCCTTGTACTTACCTTTCAGCAGTCCTGCCGCGGGTCTCCCTGTTCGGTCTCGGTGCCGGCTTGTAATGCTGAGCGCCGGAAATCTTCCGGCACTCAGCATTACAAGCCAGCACCGAGACCGAACAGGGAGACTCGCCGCAGAGGAGAGAGCGAGGGGCGCCGAGCGGTACTGACACCGGCGCCCCTTTCTCTCTCTTTCGCTTTAAAAAAAAAAAAAAAAAGGCTTGGGGCGGCGAAGTGCCGCCCCTTCAAGAGTGCCGCCTGGAGCGGTTGCCCCACTCGGCTCCATTGTCGGGCCGGCCCTGAGTACAACTGTAGGTTTGCAATATAAAAAAAAAAAGTGCAGTAAATGTGCAGTAAAACTGCAGTAAATGTGCAGTAATACTGCAGTAAAAGTGCAGTATTGCAGTTTTTTCATGTCCAAAAAACTGCAGTATTACTTCAGAAAAAACTGCAGTAATTTTTCGTAAGGGTAGGTTTGGCGGATGCCACTAGAACGCTACCTATCCAAATGCATAGTACCTACTGTAAAGTTTGTGGAGGAGAGATAAGAGTCTGGGGCTCTTTGTGGTTTGGGCCAGTTTTTGGTTCCTTTTGTTCTAGCATACAGCATACAAAAACATTTTAGACAATGTTACAACTTTATGACACCGGTTATGGGAAGGCCCTTTCCTGTTCCAGCATGGCTGTACCCCTGTGCACAAAGCAAGGTCCATAAAGACATGGTTTCTCAAGTTTTGCGTAGAGGAACTGGCGGGGGCCAGGACAGAGCCCTATTCCTAACCTGAACACATTTAGGATGAATTGGAACGCTGACTGCAAGCCAAGCCTTCTCATCCAATATCAGTGCCTGATCAGTGGAGGTCAGAGTTCCAGAACGCACCAAATTTTTAGAAGTTTATCATCTTCTAGATTGTAAACTCGTTTGAGAATAGCCTGTCTTACTTTTTGTTTCTGTAAGTCCAATTTGTTTTGTTACGCGCTACTTGAATATGAGAGCACTATATGAATCAATAAATACCGTATTTGCTCGATTATAAGACGACCCTGATTATAAGACGACCCCCCAAAATCTGAATATTAACTTAGGAAAAAAAGAAAAAGCCTGAATATAAGACGACCCTAAAGGAAAAAAGTTTTACCAGTAAATGTTAATTCATGTAAACTATTTTTTTTAATAAAAGCTATGATTGAGAAAAATATTTTTTTTGTTTTTATTTCTTGTATTTTCCAACCTGTCCCCCAGTTACGCACATCTGCCCCCAGGCTTGCCACTCCAATATGGCACTGTGGCCCATGATATGCTTTTTAACCCTCTATATGCCACTGTGCCCCATGGTATGCCTTTTGACCCCCTATGTGCCACTCTGCCTCCAGAAATGCCTTATACCCCTATATGCCACTCTGCCTCCAGAAATGCCTTATACCCCTATATCCCATTCTGGCATTTAGGGGGTTAAAATGCATATTATGGGGCAGAGTGGCATATAGGGAGGTATAAGGCATTTCAGGAGGCAGAGTGGCATTAAGGGAGTTAAAAGGCATTGTATAGAGCACTCTGCCTCCAGAAATGCCTTATACCCCTATATGCCACTCTGGCATTTAGGGGGTTAAAATGCATATTATGGGGCAGAGTGGCATATAGGTGTATAAGGCATTTCAGGAGGCAGAGTGCTCTATTAAATGCCCCCTTAACGCCACTCCAGAAATGCCCTATGCCCCCATTTAACACACACACACACACCCTATACCCCCATTTAACTAACACACACACACACACACACACACACTCTCCCCTCCCCTCTCTTACCGGTGCTTCCAGCCGGGGCAGCGGGTTGACGTCGCCTTCTGCTGCAGCCGGAAGGAGGTGGAGTTGGCAGCGGGGGTTTGTATCCGTCCGTCGCGTATACTTTCCCCGGCTGTCAGAGATCAGAGTTCCCCGCACCGGTGCGGGGAACTCTGATCTCTGACAGTCGGGGAAGGTTTGCGCGACGGACGCAGACAACCCCCGCTGCTAGCCACACCTCCTTCCGGCTGCAGCGGACGTTGTCTACGCGGATCGCGTAGACGTCAACCCGCTGCCCCGGCAATACAGCAGGAAGCACCGGTAAGTGTGTGTATGATGGGGGGGGGGGGGTGAGACAGGAGGATCCAGGTCCCCTGCAGCGGTGCGGGGGATCTGGATCTTAGTCTCCTAATCAGACTCTATTTGAGGTCTGATTAGAAGACGACCCCGATTAGAAGACGAGGGGTATTTTTCAGAGCATTTGCTCTGAAAAAAACCTCGTCTTATAATCGAGCAAATACGGTAATAATGATAATATCTTTAAACAAATGTCACTTGATTTTGACAGTGAAGCTGTGCATTTTTTTTACTAGTTGACTTTGTGTAATATTCATACAAAATACAGCAGAATAGTCACACTGGCAGTAAAATGTATTTGGCTTTTAACAAAGAATTAAAATAGAGGAATGACTCAGCACACAGCATTATCTAAGGATGACTAAATTCTCACAATCCCCTGTGTCGCTATGTTGAATAGAGTGACGTATGACAAAGGAAGCCATTCTCTGCCTCTGGCATGATATAAACTATAACAATGAATCGAAAATTGGAAAAAAAAAAACTTTTTTCAAAAGTGGTTTTTCATATAAAAATAGGAACTGGAGATCCTAAAGTGAGAAATGTTACATTTAATACTGTATCACCGGACCGAAGCAAATGGCTTGCTATTTGTTTACATGTTCTTATATAGATTATATCCATTAGGAATGTCCAACGAGCCAAACTGCAAAAGTGGGAATGGCTGCCCCTAGGCATTGACCTGATTTACACTCATAAAGGAATATGTCTGCCAAAAAGAACATTTGTATCTAACTTTTGTGATAGGATCGATGCACACTGGGCAGTCTAACATGGAACATGCAAACATAAAGGGACACTGTCACGGAGGCGGATAGTCCGACCGACTACCTCCGCTGACTTCTGTAGCCTGGGACAATACATTCTTTCCCCGGTTTCTGCTACTAATGCCTCTCCCTGTGCAACCCAGCATACTGCTTGCTTTTGAGATGATTCATTGCATTGTCTGCTCACCTTTAAGCCTTCAGAAATAAGACTGCCCTTCATTGGGTGATGCTAGAGGAGGCCCCTGCCGGCGACCAATAGAGTCGCTTGTACGGACCTTTAACTCCCGAACCGCGAAGGAGTGCGAGCACCTGTAGGGGCCTCCTCTAGCATCAACCAATGAAGGGCAGTCTTATTTCTGAAGGCTTAAATAGAGTTTCTCGTACTGACCTGTAACTCCTGACGCCAAAACTTCCTGGCGGGGGGAATATGAGTTAAAGGTCCATAAGAACTTCACCTAACATTGACTTTGCCATCAGTACCAACATGGACTATGAAGACTAGATCACCAGCCTCTCCCAACAATCTGTCCACTCGGTCCACAACATGCCAAACCCGAACAACTGGGAGACTGCATACTGATCGGCATTCTGGGTCTTGGCGGTGGATTACTTCCCTAGCATTTTCTTTCCCATCTGCACTAGAGGTCATTCACCTGGCTGCTTGGTGAATCTGCCTGCTCCAGTAGTGCCAGATGTAAACTGATCTCCCCAACATCCGCACATAAACAGGCAAACATATTGGGTTGAGCAAGTCCAGAACTAGTCTCCCTTATTTCCCCTACTCCACCTATTGCAACTGACCAAGCTCTGTGCACTATTAAATTATAGTTACTTGATGAAATCTTTTGCAGATGTCAGATGTTGGGATGTTGACTGTGTGTTAATAAGGAGCAGCCTTAACCGTAAGGAGCAGTTGGCTGCGATCTACACAAATACACACGGTCCTTTGATAAAGGTCCATTTACCACTGGATGTTGATAGACTGATACTACCCTACATGAGACCATTATCTAAAAATAAGGATCTATTTCCCAACCACTTAACACGAACTTTTAAAAAAAAGAAAAAAGGGGAAAAAAAAAAAAAAGACCATAACAATGCAAAATGCTTATTTATGGTTTTAAATAAGCAAATGAGAAGAGATCGAATTGTGCCGATTGTTACACAGAGATAGCTCCTGAAGATCATTTGTCATTTTTTATTTCAAAACAAAAAAACACTTAGAGGGTCCTTGGGGACACACGTACATTTGTATTATTCCATGCCATTAAGTGAGCACATTTTCTGCAACAAGAAAATGCATTAGCACATTACAAATAATGGCTGTTCTTCATGTGATCACGTTTTTGTAAAGGTACACAAAATATGTACGTTTAAATGGTTAGTAACTTCATTTGGAAAGAGGCAACTTGTTTTCAGTCATGGAACATCAGCATAAAAAGGGTCACTTGTAAAATTGTGTTTTCACATACAGACATACTTAGAAATAATTATTATTATTATTAACGCTGAACATGCGGCGGCCTTAGATCTCTCTCTGTTATCGTCTTGTAATAACAAGGAGAAACTTATGAACCCAAGTAGATCAGTCATTGTCTTTCAGAGCCATGCCATTATTAGTCGGCTGTGCTTGTATGAGAGTATCCTAAAATTATACACTGTTGCTGGTGTTTGATGGTAGACATAGACACACTTTGGCATAAAGGCCAAGGTTCATATCCTACTTGTATCAAGGCATAAATATTACAGGCCTCCCCAAAATCCTTATATAAAATTTAACAACCTGCAGTAGCGGTAAAAAAAATAAACTTTACATTGTAAATCGGCAGAATCCCAGGTCTCAAGGAGAGATAGAGCCTTAAGTGTTTATCTTGTCAATATGGAATCTGCATGAGAGTTCCAGGATCAACTCGTTATTTTCCATTACCTAGGGCCAACCCTCTACCACACATTTGGGGTATATAAAGTAAAAAAAATTAATGAAATAAAATCAAATGCTTTTCAATAAACAATACTACTCAAACAGTAAATGGCACATTTATTTTTGCAGAACAATGCTCCTTGTTCACCTCTCCCTCCATGTATACCTAATAGCGGTATATATCGTCTGGTATTACAAAAAAAAATTAAACTGTGCAATTGCTAGTGTTCCATTAAGGTAACGACCATGGTTGTACCCTGGAAAAATATTTTAAGCAATGCAATTCATGCTTAAAATATGTTTTTACCATTTAATATACATAAATATTTTAACATAAAATGCAAATCAAGCGGTGTATTTTTCTTCTCCTTGGTTCTTTGTTTTGTGGTAATGGATGTACTCATTGTACAGCTCTTTGAATACTTCTCTCACCCCCATTTGTAAGGATGCATTTAAGAACTTGATATCACGGTCAATACATAGGTCCAAAATGTGGAAGATTCCTTCAGTTAAATGCTTCTTCACGGCAGGCTGCAGAGTCACCTAAATCAGAAAAATATAGCCAACATTTAGCGATAATACCAAATATGAGAGGAAAAAAAAGTTTTTTTTCTCTATGAGGCCATGGCAGGTCCTGCATGGCTGTATGAGAAGCACCAGATGTGATCTTCTCACACGCGGCGTTTTTCCATACAACCGCACAGGTCCTGTTGGGGCTTCTACAGCAGACCACCACAGAACACTGCCGCTCTCACAAAAAAAAAGGTAGGCAAGTTGAAGGGGTGTTATAGGGGCTGATGGGGACATGGCAGGTTCTGGTAGGGAGAATACAGAGATTAGTGCAAGGTGATCTGGTGGAAAAGAGATAATATGGAGGTTGGTGTTGGTTATATGGTAGAAAGGGACATGATATGAAAGCTGGAGCATGTGACTTGGTGAAAGGAAAGAAGATATGGAGGTTGATGTAGATCAGGCCTACACAGCTCCAGTCCTTGAGGGCAAACAGGGCACAATTCAATCTTAGCTTAAAAGTACAGACATCAACAAAAATTTACTAAACTAGATATATCTTGTATACATGAAAGAATTCAAATAATTCCTGGCCTGTCTCTTGCATATCTTAAAGTATTGACTTTTTTTTATTATTATTATTAATTTTTGGTCATGTATTCATTTATCGGCAAGCCTTGGTGGTTGATCATACTCTGTGGGTCATATGTATTGTGTATATATAACTATTATTTTGTTGCAGAGGATAGCTGTGTTAGTTCAGTACCATTGTCACGTTAGTACAGAAACTAGATTAGACAAAGATTTAGGATTTCCGGCTACAGTGTCATAAGGCACTTTTGTGTCTTGATGTCTAGTGTTTCCTTTTTGAATTTTGAACGCTTGTGTGGGATTCTGATTATCTTCCTTGATTAAGACATTGATTCCGCAACACATTCTTCTCATATGGACCTAATGAGTTATTGCACCCCCCTTAGGTTACATTACCTTATCAGTCTGTTTTGCTTTTTTCACCCAGACAGTGACTCTTACAATGCTACTAAAGTGTGAATTGTCCTGTTTTGGGCCTATAAAACCCAGGCACCCCTATACTGGAGGACCTTAGCTGGGTCACCTACCCAACGCTAAGTGACTCTGTAATTAGTAGAGAGTATAGAATGTGGTGAGTTAGCATATGGTGTAAGGTGATGTTAGATTATGCGAGCTTGTGTGTTCATGTATGAGAGTGTGTGTTAAAACAAGTTTGCATGGTTAAATGCACAGAAATCCTGCACCCAGGTGCCAGTAACCACAGGCTCACCTCTGTACTTGAGTACGCTTTTATTTTTAAAATCACAGTAATCACAGCAAGGTTTTTTGCTGGCAGCAGCCCTTAAAGATGTATTCGCTAACTTGGTTATTAAACACACAATTTAACTTTCCAGCTTCTTTGGAAATCTTTGTATAAGGCTGCTTGTTTCTCACGGGTGGGGAGAGGTAGAAAAGTCATTTGGTCTATTTTCCCGATATAGACTCAGACCTTAATCAGTCTCATCTCATCTTTAAATTTATACCTATCCCATGCACGTTTAAATTGCCTTACTGTGTTAACCTCTACCAATTCTGCTGGTAGACTGTAACATATCTCTAAGCAAAGTAAACACTTGCAGCAAAGTAAAGCTTTCTTACATTACAACTAAGCCTCTGGCCCTTCATCTGAAATAAATTCTCATGTCATTTGTTATAATACTTAAGGATACAAAGTAATCTATCTTCCATTTCTGCTTACCTTCTGGAGTTCATTTACATACTGCGAGACTATAAAAGCAGAGAACACAGTGAATTCCTCGGTCTTTGCTGCTATGTGGGTATACATGCGCTCCGCCAGCCGTGCACACTGCATTATAACTTCACATTCAGGAGCGGCAACTGCAAAGCCATCAAGCAAAACAGTAAGACCGCAAGTATGTCGTGTTTAAATTGCCATCATATAAAAAAAAAAAAAATCACTTTCTAACGCCAAGTGCCAATGGTTGGTTTATTAAGAAAACTTGTGAGTGTCAAATGCTCGCTAGTAATCGCTGTTATCTCCCGGTATCCTTCCGATTATCACTGGTTATGTCTAACGTTATCAGCCTCTTAAACTATATTAACAGACTTGTGGCAAAAAGTACTAAACTTAGACCAATCATTATTTTTCCTTGAGAAAGTGGTTTCTTTTTACATACTCGCTCAGTCAAGCACCATTTTTCTTTGCCGCCTAAATTATTTAGCCTTCCATGGTTTCTCTTGTAGCACTTTATGCTAGCCGACAGTGTCATCCTCACATGCATTTCCAATACTTCTAGTAGAAAAAAATAGGGCTGCTCTCGGACATAATATTCTTCTAAATAGAGTACGGCTGACAATGAATCACAATGATATAATTACCTTTATCTCCTCTCTGCCTTCCCTCGTGCATCACAGATAACAGTAGTCTATGAAAACTACTCAGAAATGATGGAACTGCTTTCAGCATAGCCTAGAGGAGGAGGAAAAAAAAACACATTAAAAGAATAAAGAACACAAAATTATTGAACTAGTCATAGAGTGAGAAAAAGCAGCTTCTTGCTGGTTTGGCCCAGGAAAAATACTTGATATATGAATATATAAGTAAAGACGAAATGAACCCGTCTGTTCAGTATCTTTTTTTTAGGATCTATGAATTTTGACTTTTCCAAACAGGGTCATAATATGATATTTAAATGTTTAGTTTTTTTTACATAGAACATACATAGCTACCTTTGAATGACACTGCAGTATGGAAAAAAGTACTTCATGTGCTCCCAGGAACATGCTGTAGTAATCGTCTGCCTTCAGGTGATCCAGCGGCACTGTTAAAAGAACGCTGAATGATAGGGTAATGTGGTGCGGGTTTGTCAGGAAAGATTCACCCCGTCTTAACAACAAGGCTAACGACTCCAACACGGGTACTACTATAGTGGGAAGCAGCGAGCGGTCTTTACATGCTTCTTTGCACAGAGTCTGCAAAAAGTGAAAAACAAAAGCAAGGTTAGAAAGATACTATTTTTTTTGGGGGGGGGGGAAATCAGACCACTCTTTGGGACCCCAAATCCCTCTGTGCCTCTTTCACTCCCTAAAGTCATTGTTTAATAAAACCTTATAATATTTGCTGGGTGTTCCTCTACAGCCCTAAAGGCCGCAGTAAGGAAATATGTAGAGATAAAGCAAAAAATGTTTATGCATTAAATTGTGGAAATAAAATACACTAATCCTCTTCTACGCAATCTACCACATCACTACTAATAGATTGTAGAGTCTCACAAACGTTCTGCCCATTAGTCACAAGCAAAATGATTCCTCTCTGTGTTTAGTAGGTGCTAGGAGGTACAACGATTTATTCAAAGTTTGGCAGAGCAAAACGGGTAGATCCACTAAAGCTTTTAAGTCATCAGATCTGGATTTTCATGAACTGTTAACATGGACGGTGGTTTCGCTACTATTGTTAAATAGCCTCAGGTGAATATAAACATTACTGGTTAGTGGTAATAAAAACAGTTCACATTCACCCCTCATATGTAGACAAAGTTAGTAGGCTGGGTTCCCTCGTCAAATACTCACTTCCATACTTTCCACAACAATCCCAGCTGATTTTAGGACTTACCACTAGAGCTGTAATGATCTGGGGAGCAGTAAACCAGAATAATTTCCCACAGTCTCCATGTAACGGGCAACTGAGCAGCAGCTTAATCAGAGTGATGCTAGCAAACGGCTCCTGCAAGGCAGACACATACAAAAATCACATTGATGAAGGAAAGTGACGAATAAGAAGGAAAACCCAAAACGGCTGGGTCAGCCAGGAGTAGAGGACATCTTAATTCCAGGGCTGCAACAACTAATCGATACAATCGATAATGAAAATCGTTGCCAACAAATTTCATTATCGATTAGTTGAATGGATTTTTATCGATTATAAAATGAGGGGTTTTTCAGAGCAAAAATACTCCTCGTTTTATAATCCGTTTCAGTGTGACTCACAGCAGCGGGTACTACTTACCAGTCCCTCCCTGCAATCACTGCCGATTGGCCCCGCCCACTTCTTCCAGTCCCTCCCTGCAGTCACTGCCGATTGGCTGTAAGGAAGGACAGGGAGAAAGGGGCGGGGCCAATTGGCAGTGACTGCAGGGAGGGACAGGGAGAAAGAATGGGGCGGGGCCAACGTGCCGATGGCTCAAGAACTCATCTAACTGGTGACTATAAAATTAATATTTGGGCTGCTGAAAGTTAGGGGCAGTTATAGTTAGTGGGGTGTTTACGGTTAATTGTGGTTGATGGTTGATGGGGTGAAGTTCAGGGTTAATTTAGGAGCAGTTATGGTTAAAGAGGTCTTCTCTTCAGGGTTAATTTAATGCTGAGAACTGAGGGTTAATTTAATTAGGTTAACTTAAGGTGCAGTTAGAGGTAAAGGGGGGCAAACTGAGGGGAATCTAAATCCTGGGGGCAGTGAAGATTAACCGTGTATTTATTTATAAAAGTATTGTGTCTGTGAATGAGTCTGCAAATCTACGAGGGCACTAGGGCATATCAGGGGGTATACGGTATACAGAGTGACATATCTGGAGGTATAAGGCTTATAGGGTATATAAGGCATATGTGGGGACGGTGGAGTGGCATGTCTGGGGGTATGTGGCATATCTGGGAGGCGGTGTGGCAAGCCTGGGCTCAAATGTGCATAACTGGGGGGGCAGGTTGGGAAATAAAAACAAGAAATGCATTTTTATCAAAGTTTTTATTCTGCTGTTTGTTTTTTACATCCTACGCTACTTTATTAAATTATTTTAAATAAATGAAAAATGTAAAAAAAAATTATCGGATTAATCGAAAAAGTTAATCGGCCAACTAATCGAGTATGAAAATAATCGTTAGTTGCAGCCCTACTTAATTCTTTACAAGGATCGTGTCTTGCAATTGGTAGAGGAGCCAACAAGGAAGGAGGCTGTACAAGATTTAGTATTTACACATGGAGACTTGATTGGGCGTCAGTCATCATCAGTGTGGAGAACATAAAGGACCGAGATTGTGCTGCAACACACTAAAACTAAGGTTTTAGAAAGACTGATTTTTCTAAAACAAACAGATTTTATGGTGAGTCTATGATGGTCTTTAGATGGAGGCCAGGAGAGGTGCAACTATTTCAGAGATATTCGGTTTAAGACAACAAAAAAACTTTGCATTAAACTTGATAGTTAGACTAAAATAAAAAAGAAGCAACTGTGGTACCTCGCAGACAAGGGAAATATATTGAATGAGAAGAAGGTAGCTTTTTAAGAACTATAAAAGACTCAAAATGAGGAAGATGGGAGCAAATATAAAGCTAAGCTTAGCGAGGCAAAACGCATTATTAGATGCACCAAAAGAAACACTGGGAATAAGTTTGCCGGATTAACAAAAAGTGTGATAAATCCTTTAGATATATAAAAAGGAATACAGTGGGATGTGAAGGTGTGGATACCTAGCTAGCACAGAGAAATAGGGAACATGCAAACCAGGTGTGTTCACAGAGGATAAAGACCCGACTGCATACACCTAAAGTTATTGAAAGAGCTCTGGAACATCCTGGCAAAACCATATAGCAGACTTATTTAACTAGTCACTATTGGCAGGAATAGTTCCAGGAGACCGAAGTTTGCAACTGTAGTATCCCCGTACGAAATGTAGCAGGGAAGACAATTACAGGAGCAATAAGGCTTAAGCGAGTAGTTGGAAAATGAATGGAAATCATGCTAAATGACAAGATATCTGGAATTTGCATGATCAAAAACAGCATGGCTTTACTACAGGGAGACCCCGTCAAACTAACAATTTATTTTTATGACTGGTTAACTAAGATAACAGACCAAGGAGGAGCTGTTGATATCGCCTAGATTTCCGTAAACCATTCAACATTGTCCCCATATAGTCTCTGGATTAAAATGTCAAAAGAGTTGAGTGACAGACGGTAGGATTTCCAGGTGAAACAAATGAATGGCAAGCGATTTAGGTAAATTGGAGGGATGGCTGAGAGTGTGGTAGTAGTTTAAGGTTAATAAATGTAAAACGACACACTTTGGACATTTCCTGACAGTGTCATTTCTTCAGTGTTATCACGAGAAAAGATATAATAAAATAGTGCAGACTAATCATACTAATACATGAACACAGAATAGAAAGTTCACCTACCTTATAATCTTGTTTCCACAAGTTAGTGACTTCGAGCCATTGGAGAACAAGCTTCATCATTACGTAGAATTCTTCATCGCTGCAGCTCTGTACCATGCGGGAAAATAACTCCGTTAACTCGCTCTCTACGCGTTGAATTATATGGATGCCCACCCAAGGGCCTGAAAACACAAAATGTACATTTAACAAGACATGTAACGTATTCCCAAGCCTTCTAAAGCATGCCAATCAACGTTTCTATGAAAATAGGGTCTTGGCAACCGTATAGTGAGTGGGAGTTATTTCAAACAGAGATAACAGCATCTATTGTCATTAACTAAACATTTACTGAGAAACTAGAGAAAACTTAAATTAAGATATTTTGAGATATAAACATAAGAGTCACTATGGATTACATCAACATTAAAGGATAAGTGAAGCGCGAAAAAGTTTCTTTAAAATTACTTTAAACACTAATAAGACAGGGACATGCCTTTTTGGTCATATCTGAACAATATTTTATGCAATATGGATGCTATACTACAGTTGTCCTTTAATGCAAGAAAACTATTTGGGAGTCACGCACACAAAGACTGAATCTTTACCATAACTTTTTACAGTTAAAATTTTTTTTCGAAACAAAGATTCTATAAGTTTGGTTTCAACAGAGATTTTCCGTTGAATGAGAGTTTTAACAGCAGTATCATAAATCACTGTAGACCTGAAAACGCTTACCTTTCAAAAGGTTTTTCAGCGCACTGAATATTGAGATGATTAGGCTTTCTTGGGAATCACGAATTTCTTTCACACCTATACAGATTGTCAAGTAATGCAAAGCAGCTCTCAAAAAGGTAATCTGGTCCTCCGCGCAGCAAAGCTCTCTCAAAATCTGCGAGCAGAAACTTTTGTACAGTTCAACGTTCTGAAGTTCCACTTTGTCCCTAACATCTGTGTGCGTCGTGTCCATCAGCGACAAGCGGCTTAGCTCAGCTTCAAGTAGGGTTGTAACACAGGACACCAGGAAGGATGGCAACATCTGAGTAGGCTCACTGACCTTCAGGCATTGATGGAGAACCATGCCCATTTTCACCACAGCCTCTTGTAGCAGAGATGACAGACTCTGAGTCCTGTGTTTATTTAAATGCTGTTCCTGTAGGCAAGGTTTTATGAGCTTACATAAGGTGTTGAGTGCTATTAGAAGCAGATGACCTATGCGGATGTTCCACTTTGGGTCTTCTGAACCCGGTATAGAATGTACCACAAAGTCTAAAAATTTCTCCAGGTTCAGGAGGACACTTTGTTTCCTTTCTACAACCATGCCAAGGAAGCTCTCCAGAAAAGACTGCGCAGTCTGGATGAAATCGGGCCACTGCGGATTCATTTCAGCGCCGTTGGCAAATTCCCAGCTAGCCTTCAAAAGCGAACCAACGGCAATTTCTAGAATGTCACTGGCATACAGCAGTTTGAACACTCCATTAGAATACCTTCCGCTAACGAGGCATGTCAGGAGCTTACAACAAGTGGACGTTAGACAAAGATTCCCAAGCGCACAGCCTGCTCGAGTTAAAGAGAGTAGTAAGAGAAAACAGCGACTTTGATCCGAGGGGGACAGACTATCAGGTTTCAATGCAACAATAAATTTAATAACCCTAACAAGGTGAGCGATATCTGATTCAGACAAACTTGGAGAGGTGCCTGACCGGCTCATTGACAATACAGTCTGCGCTGCAGTTTCCATGTTATCCCAACACTGGGAAGAGTTATCGCTTTTCCCTCCTTTTCGGTTAGAAGAAAAGAAATCCTCATGCCACAGAAGGCTTTTCACAGAAAGAAGATCAAATGTATGTCTCAGATCTTTTCGTGTGCTTACGGTACACTTTTTGATTACGGCTGTTACAAAAGCACATTGCAAGATACGCATTTCCGGAAAAAAATCACTACTCAGAAGGCTATCAGATACGGTTTTGAGTGTAATCATTGTATCGTGGTCTTCCTGGTCTTCTTTATCAGATAAAAGTAATAAATCCAACAACATTGCTGCAACCTGATGAGTGTCCTCTGGAGAGATATATGGATGGATGATCAAGAGGTTTGATATTACAAGATACCAGTGAGCAGCAGGAAAACAGTTGGCATCGACAGCACTTGCACTACCACACCAAGGTTCACACTCTTTGGATAAAAAGTCATTTTCAACATGTAGTATGAAAGAAGAAGTGGAACGAAGAGCTAAGAAGTCTGTTTCCGTCATGGATCTATTTTGCATTAATATGTATTTAATTTTCTGAATACACAAGAGTCCTAAACAGTACTTGCTCACAGGACCTTTGGCGAGTGTCACCATTGTCTCCCAACACTCTTTGTCTTCAAGGAGTAATGACAAGTCCCAGCCTTCACCAGGATACTCAACAGCAGTGCTAAATTTATCTAGCTGTGACGTGTATTTGGTACAATTCAACTTGGTCATAGTATCCACTTCTAGCCAAGTGTAAATAAGCAGAAGAGTGACATCACAGAGTTTCTGGAGCCAAACGGAGGATACTGCATCTACTGAATGATTTTTAATGAGATTAAGCGAGGGCTTTATAAATTCATCCATCATTTTCTTCATAAGATTTTGGAAGCGTGCAATAACAGGTACTGGACTGTTGTTATCCATGCTCTTCATATTAAATATCAAACAGTGCAATATAGAACCGAGTGAAAATAGTTTCAGCGACATGTCTGCATCATCTTTAATACCTGGTAGGATAACAGTATAGCATTTTTCCATTACCATGGACCAGATGTCCAAAAGTTGGTTTGGGGGCAGCTCAAGAAGGAGCTCTGAAAGTTTTTTAGTTAGTCCAGGAGAGAAAACAGGCTGTCGTAATTCATCGGTTGCTGGACGATATATAACTATCAAAACTTCTTCAAAGAGTTTGGGGAACTGGCGAAGCTTAGCATATGTTTGCAGGAGGCTTACTATTAGGGTTTCTTGGGCTTTCCTTACTCGCGAATCTAAAATGTCAGCATCAATCCACGCACACGACACAAGGTCATCAAGATCTGGTTCAACAATCAAGTGATTTAACAAGATTAATGTTTTCAGACAGCGGAACCAGGCAGACACAGAGGTGCAAGGGTTGCACACAAGCATCTCTGACAACTTTCTGAAGAAATTGTACTGAATTCCTCTGTGCCTAATGCGATCCACTGCAACGTTGTATATGTCATGACTCAGGACAAGATTCAGGATCTGTTCTAAGGCAAAAAGACCCATGCTCCAACTTGGTTGCTCTGATGAACTCTCTGCTTGCTTCAAAACTGATGACTGGAGACACTCAAAAAGTCTGACCAGCATATGGAAACAGACCAGCTGGTTTCCATCTTTGCAGTAGGAGTCTAGAAAAAGCTTGTATAAGAGAGGAACAGAATTAGCTAAAACTGAAAAATAGTTTTGTTTATCACAAAAACTAGAATCTTCCAGCTTTGACATCATGGAACCAACAGGTTTTAAGAGTGTTTTCACGGATCCTTTTTTCTTTTCCACTTGGTCCACTTCCGAAAGCAGCTCTTCCTTGTATGAAGACAAGAGTTCTGATTGGAAGAGTCCCATCTGAAGAACTGTCTCTAATTTACTTCGAATATCCTTGCTCAACTGATGGCGTACGCGGCTATCATCTTCTTTGCCCCAAGAACGAGTGTTCAGGGAATGTCTTAGTAATAAGCAGGGCTGAAATAACTGTGACAGCACATGGGTAAACACTCTGTTTGGGTTACTCTGCTGCCTTTGTATTTGCAGGTACTGCGTAAAAGACATCTGAAGGACATCAAATAACGGAGCTGTGATCGATTCTGCCGAAGCCAAATAATGGCAAGCCAACATAGACACGTTTCTGAGCAGCTCTACCATAAGCTCACATTTAGCTGTATAGACAAAGGAGAGAGCCGGAGTGGAAAGAATGCCTTGACAGCAACTAAGCACTGTGCCAAGGCCTGCACGGGATCCTTCTGTAGCACAGGATGAAGCAATACATTCATTTATGACCTAAAATACAGAAATAAAGCACACATTAAAAAGGTTATCCTCCATAAAAACAACATATACCCTCAAATAAATGAAAACATCTATAGACTATGAGGAAATCATTTTTGTTTTCCATATTTAACATTAAATGCCACGGAAGCCATGCAGCTTCAATGTAATAGAAATATATAGCAAGATAGGCACGTCATCCTGTATAAGTGAAGACCAAAAGTGGAAAAAAAGCTCTTGAGTTTTTACTGCAGAATAAAAAAAGGACTAGATGGGCCGAATGGTTCTTATCTGCCGTTATGTTTAAGTTAGTTTTGGTCAACGTGACGAATGCAAAAGTGAATAGGCTGCTGCATGGATGGTTCCTTATATTTCCATTGCTTTGTTCTGCGTTAAACTAAGGTTAGAAAAGTTCCTGTTTTAGGAACATAGAAATTAAGAAAGGTACTTTAGACTCTGCTCTAGACTGCCATGATTAATATTCCTCTACATCATTGAGCTAATAATGTCTACTTATTATTGCCTATATTTGGCAAGTCTTTTATGAACGAGTATCCTTTCAGCCTATTGTTACAACAGTCATGGGAAAGAAAAAAACACTGTATAGTATTGCATGGAAGAATTATTTTTCTATGAATACCCGCATGACTACTGGATCCTATTCATAAACCATGTCGGCTTTGTGTCAGAGCTTACAAGTTCTTGAAAAGGATTTTATAATAATACTTAACACTTTATTAAAATAAATCCTTAATGTGTTAAGTACGTTGTTGTGAATCTCCGCATGAAGTATATACACAGGTGTCAAAAACATTGATTATATTAGTTCTGATGTAATACAAACACATATCTATGTAACAGTGTTAAATGTTTTTTTTTTTTTTTTTTTATTAAGAGATGCAAAAAGAGAGTGGAGTTATTTCACTAAAGGAGGAGATAGCAGGAGAGTTCTGGTTTAAACTTCCAGAACATTCTATGTATTATAAAGAGCCATGCCTCGCTAATTCATCTATATGAACGAGCTCAGCATTTACAAAAGGACAGCTAAACCAATCTGGGAAACCTCACATATTTAACTATCTTTTATAGCAGCCATCCAAGCTTTTTCTGGAGCAGAAGTTTCCTGGAGTTGACCATTCATAGTGTAGTAAAGTGAAGTCAGGGAGATAAAACTAACTTTTTACATTTTAGTGAAACGCATCCAACTCTTTAGTAAATACACCCCTACATGGTATAAGTTAACATTGAATCACCTGTGCAATAGTGAATCCAAGTTTTACAGACTTCCCCTCCTTCCCTAGGCTCTGCAGCTTCTTGCTATGCAAAATGTTGTGTAAGAAGCTCCAAAGCTTTTGCTCAAGATCCTCCTCCAGAGCAATTTTCTTCGTGTGACACCCAACCAAAGCATGACTCACCCAGTCAAGTAAAACCTGCGCAAAAAACCCCCCAAGAAAACAGATAAATTTGATTAAAAAAAAGATGACTTTTCCAACAGAACGATCATAATCACTATACAGGTACAAATAATTCTGGTTCAAATAATATATGCAAATCCATACCCAAGTCTACTTCCAACATCTCTATGTAATCCAACACATCTCTATAAATCTATAGAAAATATAAAATGCTGCTTGCATAATATGTAATCAGCCACAAACGAACATACCTGCACATGGAGTTTATTTAAAAGAAAAGATCTTTAGGTTTGATCTCCTATCTGCCTTAAACATAAAAACGTATTGAATGGAGAGGGTAGTAGCAGATTGTCCTTCACCAAGGGAAACTTTTAATAAATGTGTTCCAATGGGCGCTGCAGACTATATTCGTGTTTACCTGTTCTTTGTTAGGAAGGATGCACTGGTTAGAGATCCATGCAAAGTGGGCCAACTTTATTTTATCTTCCCACGGTGTCTTGGAATTCTTTAGCTTCAAGTGGATCCCAGAGTAAACTGCAGCCATGATCAGTTTTCTGTAATGAACACGTAATAAAAACAAAACGGTAAGTCTTGATACCCAGACTCAAACTAAAATAAAGGAACAACAAATAATACTTAATATGAATAAATATCATTCATAAAATCTCAAAAAGTAAACAAACATAGCTTTATAAGTAAGTAAGCCTAAAACAAATGACACCGGTAAAGAACGGTGTCATTTGTGGTTTACGTTTTTTTGTTTTTTAATGAAGCCTTTTATTATTTGTAATACTTCACAAGCAGGATACATTTAATGCCCAGCAATAACGTGGTTACTTTAAAACTAGTGACTCGTTACTAGATGCGAATATATAAGGACTGAACAAGCGAAACACCCCTGAGTTGTTCATAGATCTGCCATCTAAACTAACCTTGTTTTCACAGTAAATCCATACAGCGATGATCACGGTGACAGCACGTGTAACGTGTAGCTGTCTCCACGGACGGCGAAACACAGCCCTCTCTGATTGAAGCGCACACCTATGACGACATCGAAGACCAAGGTGGTGATTGGTCGGAGCGTGCAGGAAGGTGGTGCGTCACCTGCGCGCTCGGTCGCTATGCGCCAGTGTCGTCCTGTTCTGAAGCTCGGCTTTTTTTTTTTTTTTTCTTTTTCTTCTTCCTTCGTTCGTTTGCTGTGAGTCATGAAACCGCAATGGAGTGTACTGGGGGTCGGTTTGTATTACTACGCAAAGAGTAGGATCGAGAGCCGCTAGGTAAACTATTCAAGAAAACCTGATCGGCGCCAAGGCACCGACTGGTCACACCCCAAAGCACCCTGTACTTGCGGGTGGGAAATCCTTGCGATGTGCGGTGAGTCCGTGACCAGTGGATGTAATGTATGGACTGGGGGGGCCACGGTGTCTAGAGCGCCGGGCTCCTTCCTCTGTGTTCCTGTCTGCTGGGGGGACGGGGGGGGGGTAATAATGCGAAGACTCCTATGTGCTGCTGCTGCCCGCCCGCCCTGTCACATAATGGGGGTTTTGTGAAAAGGAGCTTGGCTTTAGACCTGTCATGTGTAAATATCAGCCTATTTCCTGCACTTCATTATAATTTATTATTGGCGCCCAAGCCCTATAGCCCCTTGCCTGTGGTAACACTGGGTCCATATCTATTGTAAAGAAAAATCCTACAAAAATAATTGGCGCTAACGAAAATCTAAAATACAGGATTTCTGTTTACATATTACTAATCAAAAATACTGAAAAAAGTGTAATTTAATGCCCCTGTTCTTGCTTATTACCCTTCTTATGTCTTGTCTGAAGTAATTTGGGCGGGTAAAAGGCACTTCTATGAATTAGTACTTTGTTAAGGCTGTCTATTGCAATGTAAGGCAAAACTGGGTAACAGGTTACTTTACAGAAAAGTAATGTTTTTTTTCTTCTGCAAACTGCGCCGTCCGCAGGTGGTTTTTTAGCATGTGAAAAATCTAAGGTATATATATATATATATATATATATATATGTGTCTAACAATGCACACTGTTCTCGTTAAAGACAATGAAGCGTGTACGCACAGAGCAGATTCAGTTGGCTGTAACTTGCTACCTCAGACGTCGCCACTACATCGATCTAGAAGGGTCCCTGAAGCAAGGACTGCGACTAAGCCAGACCGCAGAGGAAATGGCGGCTAATCTGACAGGTAAGATACTTTAAATTTCCATTGGACAGGAAGATTCACGCTTATTTGTTTCTAACTCTACTTACGATGGAAATAAAGTTTATTTTAGGGTAATGCAGGGAAAAAACTATTGAGTTAAAGTTTCACGGCAATTTAATGTCGTGAGAGAATATCTCTTTCTCCTTGCCTTGCTAAGGCGGTCAGAACTAATGAACTGCTGCCAAAACAGACAATAGCTTTTCAGGCTGTCTTACTGTACCGAGCAAGTGGCAGGTAAGTTGGAAAGCCTCCCAGCAGAAGTGGTAGAGTTTAATACAACGAGGGAATTTAAACTAGTATGGGGTAGACACAAAGCTATACTGAATCTAAGACCAGTCTTTACAGCAGGAATAATGAACCAAATGGGTCTTATCTGCCATCAAATTCCCTGACAGCCCCACTAAAGAAGAATACCAGTACTTCAGTATGCGTTCTTCTAAAATAATATAATCAGGTCTTATCTGAGGTAGAAGCTCCACACCTCTGAGATTTGACAATTCTTGCCACTTGATAAGCTGCCTGAAGTAGCCACTCGGTGGCAGAAAAGCGTTCCCATTGATGGAAGTGGCCATGAGGGTATGAATCCCACCCAAGCATTTCCCGAAGGGACTCAATGGAAAGGGCCCTCTCAACTGTTTTATATGCGCTAAAGTGCATATGATGGCTGGAGTGTCCCTTGAAGTCTATAAACATTTAAGAATAAATTGTAGAGTTCTGAAGTATATAAAATATATTCCCTTAGACACAGCATGGATATGTTCCCACCGATATTTACATTGGTACCTATATTTTTACGACAATATTATGCAGGAAAGCCAGTTGTAACTTAAATAGTTTTTTAGGGCTGAAACAACTAATCGATAAAATCGATAATGAAAATCATTGACAACGATTTTCATTATTGATTAGTCGAATCGATTTTTATCGATTATAAAAAGTTTTTTTTTCAGAGCAAATGCTCTGAAAAACTCCTCTCCTAATATAATCCGACCTCAAACAGAGATCAGATTATAACACTAGAATCCAGATTCCCCTCACTGTCGGCCGGTGGGTGTCCATGCGATGCGCACAGACAACTTCCGTCTCTCCTCTCCACTTCCGCTCCTACGATGCAGTGGCAGCATCACATGATGTGGAAGTAAAGGTGAGTAACGGAGGCTGTCTGTGCACATCGTGCAGACCCCCACCGGCTGACAGAGAATCAAGATCTCCTGCAGAGGATCATCCTCTCTGTCAGCTGGTGGGGGTCTGCACGATGTGCACAGACAGCCTCCGTTACTGCCCTTCACTTACGCTGAGGCTTCTATGAAGCTGCGATGAAAGTGCCTGTCGGCAACGGAGGTTCACAAAACCCCAGGGAGTCGGGAGAGAGGCAGAGCGGTGTATGGGAGGGAGGAGGAGGCAGAGTGGTGTATGGGTGAGTTATAGTGGTGTATGGGGGGTATAATGAATTTCCAGGTAGCAGAGTGGTGTATGGGGGTGTAATGAATTTCAGGGAGGTAGAATGGCATATCTAGGGGTTAGAGTGGTGTATAGGGGAGGTAGAGTGGTGTACGGGGGGTATAATGAATTTCAGAGTGGCATATCTGGGGGAAGCAGAGTGGTGAATATGGCAAGTGACATATTGGAAGTTAAGGCATATCGATATTAGGCATATCAGGGGGTATAAGGCATATCGATATTAGGCATATCGGGGGCATAAGACATATCTGGGGATAAAAGGTATATCAGGGGGCTCAGTTGCATATCACTGGCATATAAGGAGTATAAGGCATATCGGGGGCAGAGTGGAATCTCTGGCATATAGGAGGTAAAAGGCATATATGGGGTCAGATGTGCATAACTGGGGGCAGTTTGGTAAATAAAAGAAAATATAAACAAGGCATTTTTCTCATAGTTTTTATTAAATATGAAAAATAGTTAACATATGAATTAATATTTACTAATAACTTTGTATTAAAACCTAGTTTGAGAAACACTGTGTTTGGGTTCTTGTAGCTTTTTTTATTATGTCAGTAAAATAAGAAGGTGAATAGAGAAATGCCATTGCGATAAAGAGATGAAAGTTTAAATTGTACGGTTTTTATTACATTATTTTAAATTAAAAAAAAAATAGCATTTTTTTTTATCCGAAAAAATTATCGGCCAACTAATCGATTATTAAAATAATCGTTAGTTGCAGCCCTATACTTTTTTTATCATTTAGTATGCATTTAGCAAAATAGATCATCGATGAACACACTTACACATTGACGTAAGTGATGTTATGACGTAACTAGTTAATTATGTTGACTTTCTGGTGGTTTCTTCAGTGGATGCAAATAAATGAAAGCACTTAAGCTTTCTTGGAAGGAAAAGCTACTTCCCTTTTTACCAGTCTTATTACTGAGTGCATATGGAAACGGTTGGCTCTATTTTGCATAATCCCCTAGAATGCCTTCATTTTTAAACATTGATCCACAGAGACTCTGTTTCCAGCCACTTGCTGCACACTTTATGCTACTATATAAGTGTGCATGTATTCATTGCCTTACGTATGTTTGATCAGAATCTGAATGGAAATCCAGTTGACTTGCATACAGTGACTTTTGATTCCCTGTGTGGGATATTGCAGCTGAATGCAGGCACTGATAAATTAGGAAACTTGTCTTTGAGATAATGGAAACTCATTAAAGACAATAATGATTTTTGTTGTGTTTACTTCCACTAGTCCAAACAGAATCCAGCTGTGCCAATGCAGTATCTTCAGCCCCCTGCCAGGTTGAACCTCAGCAATATGAAGTGCAATTTGCCCGGCTACGGAATTTCCTTTTAGGTGAGACCTTTTACGTATATCGTGTTACGGATGGTTAATACAATACGGCATCCTTTAGGAGTAGCTAGAGCTAAAGATGTATTGTAACACAACACAATCATATTTGCATGTGCTGTTTATTTTTGTTTCTGAATGTAAAACTACTAGTGATGGCAGAATCCCACCGTAACTTGTCTGTCAGAGCAGGTCTGTCCGTATGCATGTACGTATATATGTTTTATATGGTCCCTGTAAGTTTTTCCGTATGTTTTTGAATCTTTCTTTTATTAAAGTCTGGTGTGAAATGTTTAAACTCACCAAAGTCAACCCCGTTCCTTCACTGACTTTTTTCTCAAAAGAGAGTTGAGTGAAAGTTTACAAATTCAAGTATGGCCGCTACCAGCTGCTGACGTGATATCAAAACTGCAGCTAATGACACTACGTAAATAGGTATACTGTTTGACTACCTAAGTCTACGTTAATGCCATCATGTAGTGCACTCTGGCAGACTGTTTGGACTGTACCTATAATAAATAGTGTTTGGCTTAAAGCTGTATTGCTCAAACATTGTTTAAGTTAAAAGAAAAAAAATGTAATTATAACATAATGAAACACATAATGAAACACGTCTTTTAAACAGGGCTGGGATACAAGTTTGAGATCTAGCACTTTTTTTGGGTTTTTTTTTTTTTTGTTTTTTTTTTTAAAACACCTAATCAGCTCTGGATTATTTCAGACATGAATATATTGCCTGGTGCTGGTATCTAATTACTGGGGGGAAAAGCAAGATTTCGGAATGATAAATTAACAGCAAATTTAGCATACAAGCTTACATTAGTTTTGGATGTCAAAGCTCTGATACACATGGGTGTCCATGGCTTTAATCTTCAAAACATATTTACAGCATGAAGGATACAGCTACAAGAAATCTCTAACTCATACATATTGTCTCCAGAGTAGTCTTATGTGCTTTGTCTTACTAGCTATTTCAGGTTACTGTCCGTCTCCATAAATAATTCCTAAATTACATTCACCTCTTTTACTACCTCACTGTTTTAAAGGCTATGGAATTATCAGCTTCATGAATACATTATTATTTTACTTTGTCTTTTTTCACTTGATTTGGCAACTCATCGAAGCATCTGCTTCACAGCCAAAGTAATTGTGGCAATAATAAAATAAAAGCAGAGCAGGTAATTTCTAATAAGCATTTCTTTTCCCTTCAAAATCCTGCAGAGGTAGACACAAGTGAGAGCCGTGAAGTAACAAACCTCCTCTACCCTCTGTTTGTCTACCTCCACTTGGACATGGTGCAGAACTGCCTGAAAAGTGCAGTGGACAGCTTCTACAGCCGCTTCCATGGTATGTTCTTGCAGCAGCCAGCCCAGAAGGACATCATCGAGCAGCTTCAGACCACCATGACCATGCAGGACATCCACTCCAACTTCAAATTGAGAGCTTTTCTGGATAATAAGTATGTGGTCCGCCTCCAAGAGGACAGCTACAACTACCTTCTGCGCTACCTCCAAAGCGAAAACAACACTGCCCTGTGCAAAGCCATCACCCAACACATCCAACTGGATGTGCAGCCGGCCAAAAGGACCGAGTACCAACTGTATTCAAGCGGTGGGTCATCGTCACGTGGAGAGAGCAACAGTCTTGATCCACCAGATGTCCCAGCTCCCATTCTGCAAAACGAGGTGGCGCTTGAACAGTTACAGGACTGTATAAAGCGTGTGAAAGATGGCCCACCCTCACTCACCACTATTTGCTTCTATGCCTTCTACAACACTGAGCAGCTGCTGAACACAGCGGAGATCTCTCCAGACAGCAAACTGTTGGCTGGTGGCTTTGACAACTCTTGTGTGAAGCTGTGGAGCCTGCAGTCCAAGAAACTAAAAGCTGAGCCACATAGAGTTGATGTGTCGCGTATTCGGCTGGCCTGTGATATGTTAGAGGAAGAGGTATGATGATATACGGCCTAGAAGTTCAATGTTTACATTGCATTAGAAGGATAACCCAAAAGACGACTCACACCTTAATCAGTCCTTGCTTTAGATTCATGACAGTATGTTTAAATTCCCTCACTGTATTAGCCTCTACCAATTCTGCTGGGGAACTGTTCCTCTTACCTACCACCCTCTCAGTAAAGTAAAACTTCCTGCCATTCCTTCCCAAGCCTTTGACCCTATTTAGGGTTTTAGATTATGGTTATGACTTCTTGAATTAACATTTCTCCTCATTAGAAATAAACATTCATCCTGTACTTCGTGTTTCTATCATATCTCCTCTTTCTCTTTTTTTTTTTTTCTTTCCTCCAAGCTATATTGGTTGATCTCCCTTAGTCTTTCCTGGTCATTTTTATCCTGCAAACCATTCACCGTTTTAACAGCCCTACTAAACGTTATCTAAAATGTTGATTTTTCTTATACAATATATATATATATATATATATATATATATATATATATATATATATTACATATATATATATATATATATATTACATATATATATATATATATATTACATACTGTTACTCCTTGGATGTGTCAGATATTGTTACACAAGCACTTGGCCTTTTGAACATTTAAACTTATGTTAAAGAGTTCCAGGTATGTTACTTTGGTGTGTCTTCTGTTCTTACAGGTTGAGGATGATGACCAGGCAGGAACAGAAATGAAGATACTTAGGGGACACTGTGGGCCGGTGTATAGCACACGCTTTCTCTCGGACAGCTCTGGACTTCTGTCTTGCTCTGAGGATACATCCATTCGCTACTGGGATCTCAGAACCTTCACCAATACTGTACTGTACCAGGGTCATGCATACCCAGTCTGGGACCTGGATGTCAGCCCCTGTAGCCTGTTTTTCGCCAGCGGGTCTCATGATCGAACAGCAAGGCTTTGGTCATTTGACCGGACGTTCCCCCTGAGAATATACGCTGGGCACCTAGCAGATGTGGACTGCATAAAGTTCCATCCTAATTCCAACTACCTTGCCACTGGGTCCGCTGACAAAACTGTGAGGTTGTGGAGCTCTCAGCAGGGGAATTCTGTAAGGCTGTTCACTGGGCATCGTGGCTCAGTAATGGCCCTTGCTTTTTCCCCCAATGGTAAGTACTTGGCCTCAGCTGGTGAAGATCAGCGCTTAAAATTATGGGACTTGGCTTCAGGGACACTTTATAAGGAACTAAGAGGACATACGGACAACATTAACAGCCTCACGTTTAGTCCAGACAGCAGCCTGATTGCTTCTGCGTCCATGGATAACTCTGTTCGCGTGTGGGATATCCGAAATGCCTATTGCAATGCCCCTTCAGATGGCTCATCCAGCGAGCTAGTTGGTGTGTACACGGGGCAAACAAGCAATGTTCTGAGTGTTCAATTTATGGCCTGTAATCTGCTCATGGTGACTGGTATTGCTCAGGAGAATCAGGAACATTAGCACTGACACATAGGAAGCTTAGTGTATTAAGGATTAGTTCAGAAGGGAAATGTAAGGACTACGGATAAGATTTGCGTGAATTTCCTGTGCGAGAATTTTCTTTTTTTTTTTTCTATTTTATTTCCCTTGGCCATTTCAATGATGCACTGAATGCTAAGTGTTTTTCTTTCCATTAGATATTATAATATGTGTCTGCATGCAAGCTTGTTTTTTTGTTTCATTCAGCATAAGCGTGAAGACAACCTTTTCTATGTGGTCAAAGTTTATAATTTAAGGAGGCAACAAATAGTTTGTCCTTGTATTCTAGCTTTGACTTTGTGAAGCTGTTTATACCTCCTTTATTTTGTTTGTTGGTACTTTATTCCTACAAGACGAACTGTAAAAATAACTAGATAAGAGCACATGTACATGATGAATCAAAGTGAGTGAGACAATGCCCATTTATCCTCAAAAGTTGTCCAGCGGTTCTTCTATAGTCCTTTTTCTGAATATTTAAAATCTGTAAGCTGCTGTAAGTTTGGCATCTCAGAACAGAATAAAAATGGTCAAAATATGAACACTTGTCTTTACAACGATATGCAAGTAACATACAATTGCCTCGTGATATTACTCCAGTTGCAGTTACCAAGTCATTTGTCACGACAGACTCGTTTTGTTCTACAAACAATTGATAGTCATCCTAAACCTAGTTTCAGAGTGTTCACTTTATAGCGATGTTCAAAACAATCCAATCCAATCTAGAATACAGTGTTGGCAGCTGGTCACATTATATCGCAGCTATAACCGTGGAGTTTATGTGTAGGAAATGATTCTGTTGCAAAGTGGCCCGATTACCATCGCCCAAAAAAAATGTATTCGTTTGACCGCTGGACATATTCCATTGTTTGTTGCAATTAAAAAGTGTTAAGAAAACCTTTGAATCACTGAATCGCTATTGACACATAACTGCCTTTGAGCCTAAACATTGGAAAGGGTCTATAAAGCCGTCTTTAATGGTATCTTGTTTAAGTAATGAGACTAGCATTATAAGATCTGTGCAGAAAGCCCGATTATAGAGCTAGAAGCAATTTATTACTCTGTTTTACATATTGGAGGAGATACATAGTTAAACAGACATTCCTTTTTATTATTCTCCTCCAGAATGTACTCCAGATCAGATATGCCTCTCAAAGGCACTATTTTATTAGGCTTCTATATACTTATGACACAGTCCTAAAATAAGAGGGAGAACTTTTTCTCTCTGTTATAGGCCAGGTGCTCCTTGGTCCTAAAAGTTTTTTATTTCTACAGGGAAAAATATTTATCCTGTATTTTTTGTTTTAAATATGGTTTTCTGTGTAATTATTTTCTTATCGTATAAAAGGAAGGACTTGAGCCTCCAAAGTCCAATATAATTTAATGCAAAAAGCTATAAAGAATTAATATAAGCGTTTATAAGAGGGTAAAAGAAAATACGGTTCTATAGACTGAAAGCTTTGTGTTGTATATGTGTGATATACTTCATACTTTATTTAGGTAGAGAATACTGCTCAGGTAATGAGTAAGCCTACCGTTGTATTTGGTTTTTAGGATGGATAGGAGATTAATTTTGCATTTAGAATAAAAAAAACAGCATTGTCAAGAACTAACAATGGAGAAAAAGATCCTGTTATACTTACAGCGACTGAAAATGAGACTTTCGGAATAAACTTGCCTATTATCAGCTGCCACATAGTGAGCAACAGTTACTTGTTAACAGTATGTGTCCTTTATATGTATATAGCAGCTAGAATATACCACTAAAGCTGAGAACGTGTTCAAGAACATGCCTAAAGTTTTGCATTACGTGCATAAAAATATACATTTTGATATCACTTTTTTGCCACATCCATGCAGTCTTATAGATCTTTACAAGTGCAATAAAAAAAGAAAAGAGAATCGTACATAAATCTTTAAATGTGTTGCGATTGAACGCTTTCGCTAAATTACGTAGATGTATATTTTTCTTCTTTGTGTTCCGTCAGTGGTCACTAGTTGGTTGTGGAAATATGGAAAACATTAAAGGAATGTTGTCATTTTAGTCTAGTCTAAAATTGGGGGGGGGGTTAATACATGAATGTCTGTTTTGCATAAACTCCAATGCATTTCACAGCTTGGGTGTTTATTTTTTTTATTATTATAGAACAAAATAGGATTTATGCGTTTGTTTTTTGGGTTTTTTTTCCCCCTCTTCCATTGTTGCTCCTACGTAACCAAGAAGCGTGGGCACGTACACTTCTGCCTGCACGTGCTCACTACTGCTTTGATGGGAGCTGGAGTGAGCATGCGCGAGAAGCAAATTGCCATCTGCTTCCTTCCTTCCTTCAGCAGAGGCAGCTGGGGAGCTGTTCAGTTTAATAACTGAAGAATAACTGCAGAGATTTGCATTGAGTAAAATGCACTGAAGTCCAAAATATTAGATGGACAGCTATCTACTTTAACGTGAAAATAGGGCTGGAGCGCTCATTTTTAAAGAGATCTGAAACAAACGTCATGCGTACGTCCCTATAAGTTTAATAATATAGGAGTCAGACACTTCAGTAAACTACCGGTATATATTTTTCATTGTTTTAGTATATAGTAAAGACCTGGGTCCATATATTTTTTTGTTTGTTTGTTTGGGGGGGGGGGGGGGAGTTGTGTTTTTTCATATATAAATTTGGTGCCAAGTGTAAAATCCACGCATTACCCGCTCAAGGTCTGACGGATGCAGGGCCACTACTGATCGCAATGGTGATTTTTATTGTACTCTGTATAGCGTTTGAAGCACTACTGTCTGTACCATTAACTCCCGTGAGCTCACGTATGAACAACATAAACCTACGGCCCATCCTGTGTCAAATTGGTTCTAAGTTTCCCATTCAAAACGTGCTTGATTGGTATGTACTCTGTGCAAGTTGTAAAATAAAACTGGTTGCAGAGTCCCTGGAATAATGTTTGGATGCAGCATTTCCTATATGTGTGTGTGTATATTATATGTATGTATAATATATATATAATTTCCACTAATTAGCAGTGACCATGAACATTTCTCTGCAATAGAACTTTATCGATGCTTAGATTTTGATCTATTACAGTAATGACTAATTGCTGTCACTAAAAGGATAATCATATGTCTTGTATAAATATTAAAGGGCTACAGTCTGACTTTTGAAAACCCTGGAGGCTCGATCGCTACCGTTTACTGTGAGTTTGTTTTTTTGGCACTAATCAGATTCCTGAACAAATGCCAACATTGTTGGAGCGTGTTACAAAATTGTAAGCATTTCTTCAACAGCAAGTAAGAAAATGTCATTAAATGCAGTGCTTTTTTTCCCCTTAGAAGTTTGAAAATCAAGTTATTTCCAATGCGCTTGTTAAAAACGATGTTTTCTCACCTTTTTTTTTTTTGTATTTGTGGTTTCTAACAAAACATTAAGTTTCAAAATAAAACATTGAAATTAAGATGCATTGTATTTTTATTTTTGATTCCTTAAATTGAGTGTTTTAAAGAGAAACCATATCAGCCGTAACGGTACAAAGTGCACAGTAGTATCTATATATTGAGCATGCCACTTTGCTAGCAAATGTATAGGTGAAGAGAAAGGTAGCTGGTGGATTTACTAAACATTTGGGTGTCTAACATGTTTTCTCATATTCACATAGATTACAAAAAATGGTATATTTGTAATCGTACTATGATGCACATTTGTGTTATTTCAATAATATATATACCCTTTTATTTCCCTCTGTTGAGCAGGCTATCCAGAAATATGGGATGCCCTCTACCATACAGGATTGTCTACGGCAATGTAGTCATTAAAATGCTAGCAGAACCCAAAGGCAAATATAAACTTATTCTAAATTATGTTTTGAGATTCGCAATCTGCTGCTTATTAATATTCTATTTTTTAATGTTACAGTTTTGCACCTCCGATTAAATTGAACCAGCAAGTGCTTGATGATTATGGATGCTGTTCTCGTATTTGGTAGTTTGGTTCCTCGGCCACGCCAGTGATACTTTGCTCTACTTACTCTATCTATTAAACTAAGGTATACGATCTTTATGTCTATACAGTTTGTGTACCATACTAGCTGACCAAATTAACCGGCTGCTTAAGGTCCTCACTGATCTATGTGACACCAAAAAAAGATGGGGTACATCCGTGTGATATACTCATGACTTTAAATATATATATATATATATATAATTACATTACTATAAACTATTTTATACAACTAAAAGCACATATTAAATACAACCCTTCATTTATGTATACAGTTCATTTTTACAACGTACGCAGTTTACGGGACTTTAGCTCGCCAACATCTCCAGAAAAATCACGTGTAAATATTTGTGCAACTATTTATTTTTCCCGCAACAAACATGGCAACTAAAGAATGGTTCCGCTCCTGACAACGCGATAAAATCCGCGCTCACTGCTACCTTGAGAGAAGATGTCAGAGTTCTAAACACATGATCAGCAACACAACCCACGTCAAAATCGCCTACTTCGGTCAAACCGCGGACAACAAACGTCACAAAATATTGTTCTCTTGGAGTGTGATAAATGTCTTTTTTTATAATCACGAACGCTCTTATTTTTTTTCATAATTTTTTTGTGTCCGACATGGTCTTCTCTAGTTTGTAGAATTATAGGCGCAAAGCACGCTGGGTGGTTGTAACGTCAACACTTCAGTCAATGAAAATAACTTTATTTAAACCTGCCGCGTTTAAACTGCTTACAAATACACGCTTTGCACTTTTATGTAATTAATTGCAGTTTATGAGTTTACTTATATTTGTATGTTATAAAAAATAAAATGTTTCTATAATGATTTTCAAATCTAGTGGCTCATTGTTGTTATGTTTAGCACATTTAATACAGCAGCTAACTTGGAAAACACAATTGTTATTGATAATATTTATAGTCTTTCATGCCATCCCAGCTTATCTAAAATGTGCCAAATTCTGAGCTGCCATGGTAGCAACACCTACATCGCTTTTAGCTCTGCCCAGTCAGTATGTGCGGTAGCCATTAAGCAACCTGAAATTGAGACAAGATAGCCAAATAACAGGAGAATGTCTTGGCTATCTTGAGTCTAAGACGAGACCATAAACTGATTAAGGTTTATGTCTCTTCCGCAGTCAAATGGGGCAGGCTAATGGTTCTTATCTGCCATCAAATTCTGTGTTGCCAAGACTACTGGCGATGAGCTCCTGCGTAAGCAACAAAAAGCTATTGGTACTTCCAACCGTTGCACACATGCAAATATATATTTTGCATTTTTATGTTCTGTAGGGACCAATGACGCACGGTAGTGTTCTAATGGAGGCACTTTGTCTACCAGTGGTACAAAGCAGGGACACAAAATTATGACACTTGTTATGATTACAAAATTACAGCACATAAGCTCCTGTTCTGGGATTTTGTCCTTACCCCATTATAAATCAAAAAATACTAATATAGTGATTCTGAACACAGAACGTTGCAGATAGTTGGAAAAATATGTCCATGGACTTACTACATAAATCCTGATGTATACTTTAATTTTGTTAAACTGTGTATACTTAACGATTCGCACATGACTCCAGAATAGTTTAACTATATTTTATTAGTATTTTTAGGAAGCGATAGCAGTTGGTTTGGTTTCATCCTGTTGAGCTATATTCATACCCGGAGCCTTCCCTTGCAGGACGCGGCCAGGACTGCACACTGATGTAGGTGGCCGTCGGTGGGCGGTCCCGCTGCCGTCGGGGGATGTTAAAGGGAAAAAGGGGCGGCTTGACCTAGAGGAGCAGCGCTCACCCAGCAATCTCCGGGTTGAACCCGGAAAGTTCCCATGTATGGCTATATTATTGCCTGAGAACTGTCGGGGTTTAAGTCGAGGGCCCGAGTCTCTGGGGTTTTGCCCCAATCTCCGGGTAAAAGTGCAGATCCTCAGGTCTTGAGCTGACTCCTTCCTACTCTACACTGCTATGGTCACCAATACCATTATGTTATGGTTGATATCCCTCTTTGAATGCGTGGCTCAATTAAGTTTATTTTTTAACATGTCAAGGTTTCCGTGAGGACCATTGTTAGAGCCATTTGTATATCACATTTGCCGACTTCCTACATAGAATGACACAATGGGCTGTTAAAGAGTTAATATTTAAAGAATGTCAGGGTCAGCTCATTTGAAAAGGTCCCATGTATGGCTATATGTTGTGCAAGTTAGAACAATGCTAACCTGTTCAGATCTACGAGAAACAATTCTAACTTTGTTGGATCTGAACAAAACAAACCTACTACACATCTGTCAATTTCAGTCCCTGTAGGACATATCTGTACATCCTTTAAACTCACGGCAAGAAGCCCATTAGGACGTACTGGTACACCCTGACTTTGTAGCAGCGGCAGGGAGATGTCCACAGGAGATCAGGATGTCTATTGTCAGCCTGGACTCTCCTCTCTCGGCAGAAGCCAGCATCACCCATACATATTGCAATTGGCAATGCAGGGCTATGGAGCTCTGCTTGGATCAGCACAGACAGGTCAGAAGGAGGAGAGGGAGAATAATAGTTTCTCCCCCTTCCAAAAATGAAAAGAAAAGTGATTTGGACCCTAGTAATGCCACCATGACATCACCGGCATCAAAAATGTATAAGAGATCCCCAAAAGGATAAAATAAAAAATAGCCCTTCCATTATAAGTAGTACATTTAAAAAAAAAAAATCACTACCCCAAACATCTTATGCCAATAGTATTAAACTATGCAATATAAGGTTAAATATAAAGCACTGATACATAAAAAATATGTATGCGAGGTATGTTGCTGAGAATAAATTGGGTCATTGCTCAGCTGTGGCACTTACAGTATAGAAGAAAGTTTAAGCAAGATTGCAAAACATGAGATTTTTCTTTGTTCTATTGTTATTTTATTTGTATGATTTTAAAAGAAGGCTCTACTTCAAACAACAAAAACAAATTTGTGCGGTTTAATGAAATATGGAAAAGGGGTATCAAGGTTTAACAAAAAAAAAGTTTGCTCCTTAGCTTATAAAAACCCCTGGGTGTGAAGGGGTTGGAAGTGAAAACGTTTTGCATATGACAGGGAGTTTTCCACACCCGGATATCTAAGTGGCACATAGTAAGATTGCCTCTTGACATTTAGTCAGCTATGCTGTTTTTATTATCTAGTGCAGCTGTTTAAAACAGATTAACACGAGGCATTTATACCATTATTTAGAGATGCGTTATTCCAACACTACTGAAGCTTTATGGTCATATTTGTAGCATGTGTTTTTTTACAGTTGTTGGACAGGGTATGTCAATATCATGTTATATTAAATCCAAGACGCACAGACAGCTACTTATACTTTTCATAATTTCATTTGCCATACTTCTATAGGTGTGAGTGGTGAGTACTTCCAATGCATTAATTCTGTATAATGATGACCTCTGATATATATATATATATACATATATATATATATAAGAACACACACATATACATCAGAGGTCATCATTATACAGTATTAATAGCATTTATTCATACCTATAGAACTAGTACGTTTGTCCAAGAATACCAGTCAAAAACATTAATGTGTGCAACCAGACAGCTATAGGTGACACCACACACACATACCTCCCAACTTCTACCCGAATTAAGATGCTGGGGGGGGTGGCACTTGGGAGGTAGAATGTCACTCAAACTGGCAGCACTACTGTGCATGCGCACAATTCTGTGCATTCACTGACGCCCCCACTCCTGCCAACCTATAGCTCTGTCTCGAAAAGTGGGACAGAGGGAGAGCTCTGCAAGACAGCGCTATAGGATGACAACATCAGGACTGTCCCACGCAAGGAATCCGCAGATCTCTAGTTCCAGAATTGGGAGCACTGTACGAAAACAGGACAGACAAAAATATCATGGATTATTAAGAAAAAAAGGGATAGCAGTGTAAAGTTAGAAAAGTAGACAAACGGAATGATCTGCCGGCAGGAATGTTGCCATGGTGGTAAAAACTCTTTTCAAACTGTGCACTAGAATTTATTTTTTATAATTTTCTCCCATTGCGCGCAACCTGACACCTGCATATAAAATCTAATGTTATGTAAAGCTGTATATTGCTTTCTTAGAACTTTTTGTACTGTGTTTTATATTAAAGGGCATTATCAGCATTTCCATTGAAGATAAATTCACTGATAAAGATCAAACTGGATCTTTTAAGGAGTTTTTTAAGTGGCTGAGAAAAAAAAACCATGTACTTTATCACCCTCCTCCAAAAGCAAGTCAGCTTTTTGGAAGACAGTTCATTGAACTATATGTTATCTATAGTGTATAGTTGTTTCAAGGAGGAGAGCCCTGTCTTATCTGGTCATTCAAGAAGGCCTGTTTGCTTTGTATATACACGTGGAGCCTAAACTAGGCAGAGCTGCATGTCACTGCGTGACCCTGCAACATTAAGCTAGAGGCTACCCGGTATAGATATCGGGTGTCTGGAGCTCTTTCCCAGGAAAGGACCCAACAACTGTGCTGACAACTTTGTGACTATTGCCAACTAGGTACGCTATAACTATATAATATATGACCAAAAGTATTTGGACACCTAGCCATCACACCTGTATGAGCTTGTTGGACATCCCATTCCAAAACTTTGTGGAAGCTTTTCACAAGATGTTAAGGGGATTTGAGCCTATTCAGTCAGAAGAGCATTTGTGTTGGACGAGAAGGCCAGTTCACAATCAGAGTTCCAATTCACCACAAAGGTCTTCAGTCGGTTTAACGTCAGCGCTCTGTGCAGACCACTCAATTTCCTCCACACCAAACTTGTCAAACCATGTCTTTATGGACCTTGCTTTGTGCACAGGGGCACAGTCGTGTTGGAACAGGAAAGGGCCTTCCCCAAACTGGTGCCACAAAGTTGGACGCATAAAACAATCTGCCCTACAGTAAAATTAAGGGGTCCAGCCCAAACCCTGAAAAACAGCCCCAGACCATTATCTGCCCTCTAAAGCATGATTCATCACTCCAGAGAACACATTTCCACTGCTCTAGAGTCCAGTGGTGGTGTGCTTTACACCACCCCAGCCAATCCTTGGCAATGCGCATAGTGATCTTTGGCTCCTCTTTTGGAGTATGTTGAGGGAATTTGTGCCTATTCACCTAGTAGAGGATTTGTGCACTGGGGCACAGTCATGCTGGAATAGAAAAGGGACTTCCCCAAGCAGTTCACACAAAGTTGGAAGCATGGCATTATCTACAATGTCTTGGTATGGCCCCTTCAGCATACCAAGACATTTTGGACAATGCTATGCTTCCAACTTTGTGGGACCCATCTACTGTCTGGAGTAAAAAGTGGTCTTCATGGACGACTTGCGGCCAAAAAACCCTACCTACAAAGTGGAAGCAAGGCCGAGTGACTAAACTATTCACGAAAACACAGGAACTAGGGTGCAGAAAATGGCAGCAGGGGCTCTGGACTGAGGAGTCAAAATGTAAATGTATGTTTTTATTGCAGAAGGCAGGTTGTTCACTGAAGGCCTTGAGAACAGTACAAGAATGAGTGTTTAGGGGCAACAGTGAAGCATGGTGGGTGTTCCTTGCATCTTGGGGCTGCATGTCTACAAACGAAGTTGGGGATTTTCTCAGAATGAATGGTCTCCTCAAAGCTGAGAAGTACAGGCAGATACTTATCCACCATGTAATAACACCAGGAAGACATCTGATTGCCCCCTAAATTTATTCTGCAGCATGACAGCCACCCCAAACATACGGCCAACGTCATTCAAGGAGTCCTGGAAGTCATGGTATGGCCCCCTGAGCTCAACTTCAAGTCTTTCTGGGATTACATAAGGAGGAATAAGCAAATGAGGTTGCCTAAATCCGCAGCATAAATAGTTGTAGCAATACAGTTATATAGGTGGATGTACATTATCTTTTTCCTAGAGAGCCCTGCATACTCTTCAATACACCGGAGAACTGTTTTGTATAAATAATAATTGTAATAATAATAACAACATAAATGATACTTTTAATGCAAATAATATATTAAATAATATAAGAGATTATTATGACGCAGATCCTCCATGCCTTTCAACCTGCGTTTGAATCTTTTGGGAGAGAAGGTTGGCTCCTCCCACATCATAAAGGGAAATAGGCGTGTTGGGTGATGTGGGTATGCAGGAGGAGGGGTAGGAAAGGGAAGTAGTGGCAGAATGAAAGAGTCCTGGTAAGGGAGAACCTGATCGACCTGAAACCAGACAGGAAAAAAAGTGCATGCGGCCACCTCTCGTGTCTTTTATGATAGGCATCATGACATTGCAAAACATTGCAGCGCACATCCAGCGAAGAGGGGAGGAGTACATGCTTATCAGAGGTCTTCAGCAGCACACAGAAGAGGGCAACTAGGCGGTATCAGTGGGCTATCGGGGGAGAGAGGTGTATAGCCGGTGTTAATCAGTACTAAGCCGGCACAGTCATCATTACCACGATTACTGTCAAGAAGTGACGACCACGAGGTGACCCTAATACCCCTGACCTTCAGATCTGTGAGGGCTTCCCTGGGAGCACTATTCCTAGCTTCTATATCGTATTACGTTTTGGCCCTATGGCGGCTCTTGTTGCTGTGAACGCTAAATGAACTTTTGGCTAGTTGTGTGCTTTGCATCAGGTAGTATTTACACTAAAACTAGCCCTTTCTCATTGACGGTGATTGGGGTCTACAAGACATGCTGAGCACCAGTCTGTGGCTCACACACATGCTAGGTGCCTCAGGGGGCAAACCGCTGCTCATGCATAGACTGACCGTGCACACTGCATGCTGCTCATACAGGACTATCCAAGGCTTCAGAACTCAGCAAAAGATCCCTTTCCCAGCATGGAGAACAGGGGTCTCGTGTTTCATTTCTCAGAGGACACAGTCCTCAAAATACCATTCAGTGCCCTCCAAGCCCACCGCACCTGGATCTCTTCTGCTTGGGAGGCGTTCACCAGGTGCCCCTTGGGAATTTTTTGCAAGTGCCATTCTTCACCGGGATGCTGGTGCCATTCTGCGCAACAGGAACCTCAGGTGTTACAGCACTTCATCCACATCTAAGACCGGGACCCCAGGAGAAAATAAACTCACAGAGAAGAACCTTGAAGAACCTGGTGTACCCAGTTCAAACAAGCAAAACCTGGCCTCCCAGGATATGAAAAGACTGCTTGCGCTAGCTCATTCGGAACGATGGAGACTGTCAGGTATATATTTTGGAATGAAATCCGAAACTTGTAATTAACTGGTGGAGTTCAGTTCATCTATAGTATTCTACAGAACTGAAATCAATGCCAAATACCGGTGAGATGTGTTTACAATAAAGGGACGCAGTTGTAATTATGATGGGGCAGATCAATGAGTTTGAGGTGTACAGATCCAATTACTCCGGCAATTGTGTGGTCGGTAACATGGGTTTTAATTTATGTTTCTACAACTTTTGTCATTGAAGAGACCCCCAGATCAGCCAATATAGCAATGTAACCCAGGGACTTTGTCTATAGGAAAGAAAAAAAAAAAAACAGATTACCCAATTTTAAACCGTTTAAATGGTGCACTCGTTAATCCCAAACTGGGATGTAGGGTTAAACAGTAATGTCATTCAACTTCACTCTCTAACAGACGTTCAACCCTGCATGATCAGGCTGAAAGTCAACAATGTTTTAGTCTAGCCAGCTGGTAAGGACACAGTGGTTTAGAACTGTTGCATTAGTGTTGTGAGAATTCTTGGCGCTTGCCATTATGCGGTGTATTGCAAAACTATAATATATGAACAGTGAAAAAAGATCATTAGGTTCAATTCAAATATTATCCTAATTAATGATATAGCTGCTAATATTACAAGGTGATTGTGAACAGACCCACAAATAGAAAACATTTGGAAAAACAAACCATGTTATGAATTTTTGCTTCCCAAAATCATTGAGGTTGGTTTTGAAAACTGTGTCCTGAGGTTCTTCTAATACCTCTAAATAAGCCGTATTCAGGGTATTAAGGTGGTGAGAAATGCGAGATGAGAAACCCCTCATCGTGTCCCTGTGGACACACCATGCCACCCGTACAGGTATCTCTTCTACATTCAGGTGACCACGTTGGCCAAATATTTTCCCCAGCACATATCATTTTCACATGCTGCTGAAAAGTACTTAAATAATACCTTGCAGTAGGTGAGATGTATGTTTATAAAATAAAATAATTTTAGGTACATATTTAACAAATGTGAAGAAGCTTTATCATTGAAAGCATTTAAACGTTACTGCTCGCAAAATGTTTTATTTTTTGTCCCTAGAAGATGTAATGGGAAGCAATTAACAGAAAATACATTTTTGAGTACTTGTGATGCGTACAGTAATGGAGGAAAAAACATTGCTGTCAGATGAAGCACATATCTTTTTTCTGGGAATGGTTATCCGAGGCTAGCTGATTTATGTGCCACCAGAGTATGTACTTGCATGTGGAAGAGCTGTACGCTATTGTCTGGATACATTTTTTTTGTTCTTGTAAATCATACCATTTGTAAAACATGACAAGTGAGGCGCATTACATCAAAATGCATCCTGCGTCTTTCTATTGCTTTGATTCCAAATAATTGCGTTTTACGTCTGTAGTGTCCTAGTAAAGGTCTGCCTGATGTCGTGGTGCCCCTAGACTTGGATTTAAAAATCATGTGGAAAAGTGGTGGATTAGTGGAATAAGATTTTTTATATTGCTCAGTAGGGAGGTTTATCTTGAAATGGCTGCTTTTTCACAAACAATGAAGGAAAAATAATATGCAAGGACACCAAATAGGTAAGCCTGATTTTCAGAGGGGCCATGCTAAATTGGTAGATAATTAATGTTTATGGATATGTATAATGGCTTTGAAAAGAAAAGAAAAAAACAGCCATAAAACTTATTTTCGGCTAAACATGGGCGCACTAAATGTGTGTATATAGTGACAAAATAATTCAGTCCTCTCTGTAGCAGCGCTGGTCTCCAAGCACTCTGTAGTCTGGATACCTTGGAGCTTTTGGACAAAGGCCCAGCTTAATAAAGCAGTTGAGGGTAATTGTTTCTGTCAATTTCCTGCCTGTATCCTTGGCAACATACAGGTAATATCAGCCCATCAATACACAGTCATCTTACCTTATGAGTAGACACGGCAGACACAAAGCATATCCTAGGAAGTCCACCACAAAACATGGTGGCTTGAGGAAACAATCGACAGAAACGTTGGATATGCGTGAACCTGAGCTCAGGTGGACTCAAAACAATCTTTCCTGTCAAGTTCGGGGCAGAGTCCTTTTGTAAGCTTCTGGGTTCAGCCAGCAATTGCCTTAACTTTACTAGGACTGCTGCACAGTCCACGTAAATGAGGACTTGTCAGGCCTTTAGGCGATATTACATCAAGAGCACACACAATTTATTATTTTGTATTTTCTCCAAAACTCGGTAACCAATATACCATCCTCCCGTTATATAAGCAATGTATTTGGATACGGCATCATTTATTCTTTGGATGATTTGCTCTACCATACTTAAGAGTGTCTATTTTGTTTCCAGCTGCCATAGGGTTTCTCACGGTGTCCAGCGTTATCACTATGTCTGCACCATTTTTTCTGGGTAAAGTTATTGATGTCATATACTCAAACCCAACCGAAGATATTACATCCAGCCTCACATCTATCTGTGCCTTGTTGAGTGGTGTCTTCTTGTGTGGAGCTGCTGCCAATGCTACTCGTGTATACCTCATGCAGATCTCAGGTATGAAGTAAAGGTCTAATATATTTTTTCTTTTGAAAGTGTTACTTGCAGTGGGGGCAAAAAACCAAGGTCTCACTTAAGTCCTTTCAAGACAATTTTGCAACTAAGTACATTTACTTGGTACTTTAATATGACTTTACTTTTTAAAATATAAGCAAATGTAAAAATGTGTTCCACGATTCCTCCGAATTGAATAGAGCCCCATATATCTGGCAACCTACCCCTCAGTTATGTACATCTGCCCCCAGGCTTGCCACTCTGCCCCCAGATATGCCTTGAAACCCCTATATACCACTTTGCCACCTACATATGCCTAATACCCCCTTATATGCCACTCTGTCCACAGAGATGCCTTATATGCCACTCTGCCTGCTAATGTGCCTTATTACCTTCTATATGCCACTCTGCCTCCCTGATATGCCACTCTGCCCCAAGATATGCCTTATAAACCCTATATGCAACTCTGCCCCTCAGACTTACCAGTGCATCCCAAGACTTGTCCCCTGTGCTTCAGACTCCCTGGTGTCTAGTAGGGTAACCAGTGGACGTCTGCGCGATGCACGTAGACAACCCCCCCCCCCGGATGGTCATGTGCTCCATCATAGAAGTGCCGGGCGGAAGTGGAAATTGTCTGCGCGCATAGTGCAGTCATTCACCGGCTGCCGGAGAGGACGATCCAGGTACCCTGCAGTGCTGCGGGGGATCGTCCTCGAATATAAGACGAGGGGTACTTTTCAGAGTATTTGTTCTGAAAAACATTGTCTTATATTCGAGCAAATACGGTAGATAGAGGTGGGTAAAGGGGCAAAAGCATATGGTGTATTCAGCAGAATTCCACTATGTATTTGCAACAGGGTCATTGCAGTTATTTAAAGGGACCTCTCAGCTATCATATGCCTCAATGTGTATGATGACTGGAGTGTGCCTTTAAGACAGAATGTTCTGTTGGAAAGGGAAATAGCGTAACGGGTGGGGATTTCAATTAATAGAGAATGTTTTGTAATGAATGGCTTTTGTAATTGATGCAATTTGCAAGAAAACAGACAGCACTGCAAAACCACTTCCATTTTTGCGCAAAATTGTATCTTCCTTTTTCCCCCCTTTCTTTTTCATTTTTATTATACTGTTTGGTAATGATATCAAATTTTTATGTTCAGCGCAATACCCGTGATTTAGAACTTTTAGACTTTTTTTTCCACTGTGAGATTTGTATTTATGTGAAAGCATTTTGTGAATCATTTTTTTAGATTTTTAATTTAAATAGTCTTAACAAACCTGATAACATTGTGATTTTGTATTACATGCCAGAATACATAGCTACTAACCAAGACATGAAAAGTCACAGGTCTACCTCTGCGTACAGAACAGCAGATTTGTGTGTGGATTAGTTCAAGAACAAAACTTGCTGTTGACCTTTTTTTCATTCAGCTATGCTATGCCTAAACCAAAAACAATATGAACGCTTAAAAGTCCAGAACTCATGCCATTTGCCAATACACTGGTGTCGTTTTCCAACTAAAGATTAATCGCGTTTGTCTTTCTCAGGACAGCGTATTGTACGGAAGCTTCGGTCATCCCTGTTTGCCTCGGTCCTGAAACAGGAGGTCGGATTCTTTGATAAGACACGGACGGGAGAGCTCATAAACCGTTTGTCTTCGGACAGTGCTCTTCTTGGCCGATCTGTCACGGAGAACCTATCTGATGGTCTTCGAGCTGTGGCTCAGGCCTCTGTTGGAGTGGGGATGATGGTAACTTCATGTTGAGATATAACCTGTAGCATATCACAAAGAACGCTGTTTTTTTCTAAATTGTGTTAAAATCTGTTTTGTTTTTGTGTTCTTTTCCCATAGTTTTTTGTCTCGCCTCAACTCGCAGCATTCGTTTTGAGCATTGTGCCTCCACTTGCCATTGTAGCTGTAGTGTATGGAAGATACCTTCGAAAACTTTCTAGACAGACTCAGGATTCACTTGCAGAAACAACTCAGGTGTGTGTTTTATTTGCATTGATTCTATAATTTCTTTTTAAAATCTATACAACTAATAAGAAATCTAGAAGTGGATGAGATAACCATTTTTCATACAAATAAATGTAGTTGGTGCATCATTACTCATGTTAAGGATTTTTAAAGAATATTTTTAAGATTTGTTCTTAGTAGGGTCTATCTGTAGACTGTTTCACTGACGCACAGTGGGGAAATGTGTGGAGACACAGTTGAGTGATAGATGTACCATGAAATAAGGTACAATTTAGAGTGCTATGAAATGGAACATTACTTGAAATAATAATGCTTCACTCAAATTAAATTCTTAACAAAATATAGTGTTTGATTTTTTTCCCCCATGAACAGTAAAACATTACAATCATCATTTATGGCAGTAATTGTCTATTGTGTGCGAGAGGACTGCAAACAATCTCTGCAGTTAAACAAATCTTGACTAATGCTTAATGAGCTGCAAGCCATCATCGTTTAGCAACCCTGCTGGTATTTAGACAGTTTATGCTTATATAATTTTAAGGTTTTTCGAAATACAAAGTCCAATAACCGTTTTAGTATTGATCGAGAACAGATGGTCAATGCTAAAAGGCTAGTGATGAATACACTTTTTTACTACTAAATAACTGCAGATGTTAAGTCAGTGAATATTGTACAGAGAAATGGACGGTGATCTGGACGGTGAGGGTTGGGAGAATACAACATTACATGAAAGGATGCTTTAAAGAAATGATATTAATAAATGTAATGTGTTGGTGATAAAAATAGGCCATAGGTCAATATTGTTATATGTTGGGTTGGGCTCTGCAATTCTATTGTAGCGTTGGTTTTGAAGGCCAGTTGTAATGATTCGCTGTTTCGAACACTTATACAACAGAAAAAGCTAATTAACTAAATGATTACTTCCTTGTCTTTCTCCCTTAGTTAGCTGAAGAGCGCATCGGTAACGTTAGAACGGTCCGAGCCTTTGGGAAGGAGATGCTTGAAATGACAAAATACAACAGTAAAGTGGACTACGTGCTCAGTTTGGCAAACAAAGAAGCTCTTGCTCGTGCAGGGTTCTTTGGAATTGTGAGTAGTGATTGTTAAGCACTCATTTAACACACTTGCCATCTGGTTTCTGCTAAGAGAAACATAACAAATGCAAGAATGATTTTTTTTTTTTAAATGCAGTGAATTGGGGATGTCTCAAGTGGATTCCATTCATGAGACCTTGGCCCCACGTCAGCTATACTAATTTACCTAGAACACCCAAGAATTGCAAATCCCCTGTGCTCTTTTACATAAAAACCCAATTTTCTTACCTAAAAGCTCGTTGTGCAAGAGGGCATTCCCAATTTCTTAGGCTATTAGCAGTGATTTTCTATTGGCCTGAGGTTCTCAGTGCTGTCCCTCACTTAGGGCCATGAGCACAGGTCTGACTCTCATGGATCCACCTGTGCTGATTTTGATGCTATTCTTAAGACAGCGTATGTTACGTTTTTACTACATCTAGCACTTAAGCTATGTCAAGAAAGCCATGGTCTGGTTCTAAATGTCTCTGTAGAAATGCATTGTAAATTGACGCAATCCCCCCCCCCCAAAAAAAGCTACACTAAAGTTCACGCTTAACCTGTTTAAAATGAGAGCGTCATAGAGACAAATAGATTTTAAAGTGATGATAGTTTATAACCATCTAATATGAACATAAAAGCGTCCCTTTAGGAACTCTGATGTTTGTTTTTGTCTTACAGAGTGGCTTATCTGGGAACTTGATTGTACTGGCCGTTCTTTATAAAGGTGGAATCTTGGCAGGAGCTGCACACATGACCGTCGGGGAGCTCTCATCCTTTCTGATGTATGCCTTTTGGGTTGGCATAAGCATTGGAGGTAACTGTTGCTTTCTTGTGGTTGGTGCCACCAGTTAGATTGGTGACTTTGATGCATGCCTCAAGCACATGTAGCAGGGCGCACCGGCCTATCTATTTAAGTTTTTTTTTTGTTCATTTTATTCAGATTTAATTATACAAAAAGAAAAACAAAGATTAAGATACGTATTTTAAGATAAAATATGTATAAGAAGGCTGCAAACAATCTCAGTGATAAGGTGGATATTTCCTGATGCTTAATGAGCTGCAGATGGATTATGGTCAGCTGCTGATATTTACACGGGTTATTGCAGATTCATAGTTATGCTCCTATAATTCAAACCTGCCACTTAACCCTTTGAATCTGTTAGTAATACAAAAAGAAAAATACATGTACACCGTTTAACATAAGGTCATCAATGATCCAGGTAGTGTGATGCATATACAGACCATGCTGTCGTATATTTTAAGGTCTCAGCTCATTCTACTCGGAATTAATGAAGGGCTTTGGTGCTGGTGGACGCCTTTGGGAACTTCTTGATAGGAAACCCTGTATGCCTTTCAACGGTAAGCATTGTATATCTCATTGTTTAATTTATTTTCATTTTTTTTTCACCATGATCTCTAATTTTAATAAAGAGACAATGTTACATGATCTAGCAACTGATAACTACAATCATATCTGCTTGGGCCATCGACATCGTATTTAATCTTTTTATGCCCTTTTCTCTCGCAAGGCCATACATCTGCATCGTATGATAACATGGAAGTATGTGGCCACATGTTTCTTTCATAAGTCAATCGATGTGTCTCCCAATGTAAAGATATGACCAATGGTCTTTTATCTTCTGTAGTAACAGCAATACTTTACCCTTTTCATTAACTAGTTTAGTATTTTGAGGTTATTGCATTTAAGTGCATTATTAAGTTTACGGTTTAGGAATCTTTAATGACTCGTAGCCCATTGCTTCTGGCAGGTGTCTCATTCACAGGGACTTGCCGGCATATGACATCTGTATACTCCTTTTTTTTTTTTATTCTCCTTTTAAGAAAGTTTGGCATTAATCATTTGTTAATTGTTTTTCTATTTAAGAGGGTTTGGTATTGAATCCTGATGTGTTCAAGGGCTCTCTGCAGTTTCGAGATGTGAGCTTCATGTATCCAAGCCGTCCTGATGTTTCCATTTTCTCTGGCCTCAATCTGTCCATCCCGTCGGGGTCAGTGATGGCAGTAGTTGGCCCAAGTGGATCTGGGAAATCAACTCTGGTGTCGCTGCTACTAAGGCTGTATGATCCTGACTCTGGTACATGTTTTGTTTTGGTCCTCAATCCCATAATTAACCATGGGCATTATTTTCATGTTTTCTATGTAGTCTTTTGCATGTGCACACCATAGTTTTATACAGAGATGGGGATATATAACAGACTTTCCACATATAAACTACTGCTGATAAATTTAGATATCTAGGATCCAAAAGTGAGTCTACAGTTATTTAAATGCCTGAGTATTTCTCACTTGTCTTAATAAGAAGCATACTAAGTGCTCCACTTAATTTGATGTTTTTATTTTAACATTTAGATGGTTACGTTAGTCCATGAAAGTCCCAATCTAGTCAAGTACAATCCATATAGTGACACAAAATACAATAAAATAGTATTGTCTCCTTCTATGGGTGTATACATTTCTATAAATTGTTAGCGTTTCATTTAAATTAATAAACATTTTGTAACAGACAAAATATTTAAATGTTGGCCAAAGTAATGAAGTAATAAATTATCAGTAAGAGATATATTCTTAACCAAATTTACATTTGTCATTTCTATTTTTTTTTTTTTTATTTTTTTTTGAAGGATCCATTTATATTGATGGCCATGATGTACGGGAGTTAAATCCCTTGTGGCTCAGATCTAAGATTGGAACCGTAAGCCAGGTAGAGTAATTTTTTTTTTTTTGTTGATGTGCGTCACATGAAGGGAAATCAATTGAGCTAATTCACACTAAATTTAGAAAAGGATGATAATAATAGGAGTCTTGAGAAACTTTACATTCGCTGAAAATTATGATAAAAGGATTGACATTTTTGAATACATGCCTGTTTTATATCAGTTTTTCCAAATACAAGCAATATTGGTTTTTTTCGTGCCAGGAACCTGTGCTGTTCTCTTGTTCTATCTTTGAAAACATTGCTTACGGAGCAGACGATCCCTTAACAGTGACAGAAGAGGAAGTACGCAAGGTTGCTGACATTGCCAATGCCCTGGGTTTCATTGAAGGCTTTCCCAAAGGATTCAACACTATTGTGGGTGAAAAAGGAGTACTGCTTTCTGGTAAGGTTTTTTTTTTATATAATACATAAACGATGATGATCTTTCATGTCTTTATTGAACACGCCCATTAAACAGTCACAATGCTGGTGGAAAAAGTGGACGCTAGGGTTTAATAACTGGTCCAACCCTCATTTGGCAGCAATATCCTAACACAAGCTCTTCTAGAAGATGCAGATCAGACCTACACAACTTGCATTCCTCCTTAAAGAACTGCTTAAGCACAGCCATATTCTTAAGATGTCTGGTGTGCACTGTCATTCCACAGCATTTCTAATGAGTTTTGGTCTGGGCTCTGACTGGGCCACTCTAAAAGGCTTTTTTAAGCCATTCTGTAGTAGATTTACTTTGATGTTAAGGTCATTGTCATGCTGCATCGCCCAACTGACGGAGTGCCACCCTTACCTTATACTGTATGACACCTTGATAAACTTAGGAATCCATTAACCCTCCGATGATGGCAAGCTATGCAGCAAAGCAGCCCCAAAAAATGATGCTCCCTCTGCCATACTTCACTGTTTGGATTATATTTTTATGTTGGCACGAGGTGCCATTTTTAGACCATATGTAGAGTTGCAAGTTTTTCCTGAACAATTCAACCTTAGTTTCATCAGTCTGCAAAACATTTTCCGGGTAGCATTGTGGAGTGTCAAGATGCTCTTTGGCAAACTTCAGGCACACAGCAATGTTTTTTGGAGAGCAGCGGCTTCCTCTGTGGTGTCCTGCCATGGTCTCCGTGCCTGTTCAATGTTTTGCGTATGGTAGATTCATGAACACTTCTCTGACATTGTCAAGATACATTTTTTATTAACCAGAAAATGTTATATTGTTTCACTACTTTTATTTGGCACATGTCTTTATGGTTTTTTTTTTCTTTGTTTTTTTTTTCCTTGTAATAATTGAAGGTGGCCAGAAACAAAGAATTGCTATTGCACGGGCATTGCTTAAGGTAAGATAGTTTCAGACACTTGCACAAGGACAATTGCCAACAAAACTTTAATCAAGCTTCTGTTTCATAATAGCTATAAACTATATGTACTGTTCAACAGGTTTTTGTTCTATTATATGACCGTAAGAGTCACCACCATAGTGAATGCCTGCTAAGTGATAGGTTAGGCACATGTCTGGGCCCTTACAGATGTTAGGGCCCAGATGGCCTATATTCACTGACTGGGGCAGTAGGAGGAGCATGTGGAAGGGAGGCAGGAGGAGTACAGGATGAGGCCACTCAGTGGGTCGCTATCTTGAGGTTTGTATTGGGCCCCAAGATTTCTAATGGCGGCCTTGTAATACCTAGTAACATCAAAGAACTAAGGTGTTCAAATCTCCTCTGGGTCGTTCATTTCAAACGTATGTCATTAAGTCTTTGAGCCACAGACTATAGAGCACAATAAGTAAAATGAAGAGCACGACTGCGAGTTGTTGTCTATAGCACTAAATTCATCTGTGATCCTTCCCTTGCGGCTTGAGCACAAATAATATAAATAAAGCATAAATACTTATATGCATCACAAAAATCAATGCTGATTTGTAAATGTCTCTCATCGCATATCTCTCATTAAGAGGCCAATAGGTGTGTTAAATGTTTCAATGAGAAGCGCTTCTTCTGTTTCATAGAATAATTATGTAATCCTGCATTTCTTTTCTTTAGAACCCCAAAATTCTACTTCTGGATGAGGCAACAAGGTAACATTTAAAATATTACTTTATAAGTTTAAAATATTATTTTGCCATTACGTTACAATTCTTTTTTTTTTTCTTTTGTTTTGTAATTGAGTGGTGTGTTTGTTTTGAAAACCTTGGTACATCTTTATTTTTTTTACCCATAGTGCTCTGGATGCTGAAAACGAATACCTAGTCCAGCAAGCATTAGATCGACTAATGGAAGGGCGGACGGTCCTCATCATTGCTCATAGATTATCTACCATCCAAAATGCCGATTCTGTTGCCGTCCTTGACCAGGGTCAGATTGTCGAGAATGGAAAACACGAAGAACTGCTAAAAAATAGAGATGGTGTTTTTAGCAAACTTATGGAGAAACAAGCATTTAACATGCGAAGTAGGCATCCTATTCACAGAGCCCAGTCATGATAACTTTTATAAAGGAGCCAAAACATATGTTATGGTAAAAAAAATAATAAAAGTATAGTATTTTCTACCATTTTTTTTTATTAATCAGAATTTTTAAGTATTAATAATATACATTGTTATAGCAATAACTACATTTATTTATGATCACCAAGCACAAAATAGGATACTTTTCTGTATGTTGGATATACACGCATTACTGTAATTAATATTGCCTGATTTATGGACTACCATTAAAATAAATGCTAATCAGTACAAAAGGTAGTTATGTACTGTGGAACCTCTGTAATTTCCATATTTTACACCAATTATGTGTATTTATTAGAAATTATATACAAAATGATAATGTTCTTGGTTGTTTTGGAGGAGATCAACCAAATATGGTCAATTGGCAACTTACTTTGCAAGGTTCTCCCAAAACATTATTTGATGTTCTACTATGGTTCTGCTAGTTTCTAGTGATCAGACACAAATATGTTAATAACAGATTGCAGTACACTTAAATTATTTGTTCTGTAGCTCACGTTTTATAAGAAGCCTGTGACTAGGATTCTTTTTTTTGTTATATTTAGTGTTTTCCCAAACACTTGGTATGTGTGGTGCCACTAGTTTTCCCTTGCCCTTAAGTGCTAATAACCAGAAGTTCAGATCAGAGATCTGTTTGTTAAAGACGCCATAGAGGTATAAGGTGAAAGTGTTGTTTTATCAACAGACATATGCTTTTGTTTCAACTTCAGTTTAAAGACTTTCTGAACGGGAGACTAAACTAAGTTGTAGAGTATTTTCTTATTAGTTAAATTTGTACTTTAGAGGTAGTTTGCCTTTTTTGTTTTTCTAAAAATCAAATTAATATTCACTATAATGTGGCGCTGCAATGAAATTGTGTTCCATTGGGTAGATAAAATAATCAAATCAATGTCATGAGCTTCAAGATTTTGCTGGTATAGAGATGAAAACCATCAGATATTTTCCTCGCTGCTTATTTGATATGTTTTATACATTCCCCTGATAATCCAGGACAGTATCCCCGTTTGTCATGTCATTTATATAGATCCAAATTTTTATTTTAAGATTTTTGGTATTTAATAAAATTGGCCATTTACAGTTACAAGCTGTTTTATTAAATGCCAGAAAGAACACCCAATTACGTCTATTTATGTATTTTCTTTGTGTGCAATTTTATATTGGTATTTGTGTTTGCTGCTGGGAATCTCTTACTGCCAGTACAAAATTGTGTTTACATACGTGTTAAACAACGTGTATAGATTGTGAACTATGTAATGTGCCAATTGGAGCTTGAATCATTCTTTACTGCAAGAGTTTGGTAAAACACAAAGGAAAGTATGTATTTCACTATGTTATATATGCTTTGTAATAAATATTTCTATAACATACATCTATTCTATTGAAATACCAAAATAACTAGCGATACTTAAGTTGGAAACATTTTACAAATCACTAATGCAAATTAACAGAAATTTGATATTTATGGAATAGTAGTAATAATTGTGTAAAGAAAAAATACAGTGCTAAATTTTTACTATTCACTCAAATGTGTGTAAAAAAAAAAAAAAAATACTTAACAAAACTTGTGGATACTTTTATAAATGGATTGTCGCACATAAATTAGTATGGGAAGTACATTTTAAAATGTGTACCACTGGGTTATCTTCTGTATTAACAACTTCCTTCTATGTCTTCTTAGTAATTTGCTCTTGGGACACTATATGGCCAAAAGTATTGGGACACGTCTCTTAATTATTGCATTCAGGTGTTTCAGTCAGACCCATTGCCACAGGTGTATAAAATCAAGCACCTAGCCATGCAGTCTGCATTTACAAACATTTGTGGAAAAATTGGTCGTAAAGAACTCTGTAAATACAAGCATGGTACTGTGATGGGATGCCACCGTTGAAATAGGTCAGTGAAATTCCATTCCTGCTAAATGTTCCACGGTCAACTGGTATTATTGGAAAGTGGAACAGCAGAAACTCAGCCACAAAGCGTAAGACCACGTAAAGTCACAGTACAGTTGCCAGCTCTGGAACAGGGGCAATGTTTTCTGTTCTATGTTTGGCAGTCTGATGGGTGAGTCTGGGTTTGATGGATGCCAGGAGAACGTTACCTGCCTGACTGCATTGTGTAAAGTTTGGTGGAGTAGGGATACTGATCTAGGGCTGTTTGTCGGTGGTTGGGCTAGGCCCCTTTCTTCTAATGAAGGGAAATCTTAATGCTTCAGATTACCAAGGCATTTTGGACAATGCTATGCTTACAACTTTGTGGGAACAGTTTGCGGAAGGTCCGTTTTGTTATTTCAGGATGACTGTGTCCCATTGTACAAAGCAAGGGCCATATAGACATGGTTGGATTAGTTTGGTGGGAAAGAACTTGACTGGTCCGCACAGAGCCCTTCGCACATCTTTGGGAAGAACTGGAACGGAGATTGTGAGCCAGGCCTTCTCATCCAACATCAGTGCCTGACCTCACAAATGCTCTACTGGATGAATGGGCAAAAATCCCCACAGAAACACTCCAAAATCTTGTGGAACGCGTTCCAAGAAGAGTGGAAGCTTTTATGGCTGCAAAGGGGGCACTAACTACATATTAATGTCTTAGGTGTTTAGAATGCAATGTCATAAAAGTCTCTGTTGGTGTAATGTTCAGCTGACTTTTGTCCATATATGCTCAGAAAAATATCCCTCCTTTTGTATTCAAGGTTGTCTTATATTCAAACCTCAAATAGAGGTCTGACTACAAGACTAAGATCCCCCGCAGCGCTGCAGGGGCCTGGATCCTCCTCTCTGGGTGCCGGTGGACGTCTGCCCGATGTGCGCAGTCAACCCTCGCTGCTACCCGACAACTCCGCCTGGGCTTCTATGACGAAGCGCCGGCGTGAGATGACCTTCCGGTGCTCTGTCATAGAAGCTCCAGAGTGGCATATAGGGGGGTATGAGGCATATCTGGGGGGCAGAGTGGGCATATAGGGGGTATAAGGCATATCTGGGGGGCAGGCCGAGGGGCAGATGTGCATAACTGGGGGGCAGGTTGGCAAATAAAAGGAAATAAAAACAAGAAATGCATTTTTCTCAATCCTAATTTTTATTAACTATGAAAAAAGTTTACATGTGAATTAATATTTACAAGTAAAACTTTTTTTCCTATAGGGTAGTCATATTCAGGCTTTATTTCGTAAATTAATATTTAAATTTTGGGGGGTCGTCATAATCTATAACGCTAGCAAATATGCTATATTGGGTATAAAATCACGGTACACCCACGACATTGGTTAGATTTTGTTAATGCAAAAGTAACATTAATGCACATTTTCAGTGGGTATTGACCATACAGTACTGAAATGAACCTCATAGTCAAGACTTGTATGCCCCTTGTGGTAAACGGTAATGCGCATGTTCCAATTTAGACCCCATAACATCCCAAAAACATGGTAAATCTATATATGTGAGACTTGGCTATATCAAGTAGATGTTGTTGAATGAAATATTTGATTTTGTTCTGTACTTCTGTTGAAGAAAGCAACTGCAATACTGTGAAAATAAAATGTGTTCCATTTTTTCACTTTCCTGTTTTGCTTTTTTTTTTACACTAAATTATAACATATATATACATGATATACTGTATATAAAATGGTTTTAGAAAAAAACCCCAATATATTTGCTTTGTGTGTGTGTTCAATAAATGAGAAAGTGGGAAATTAAAGTTAAACAGAGACAGCAAAAATGCTAAAAGCTCTTGCATCTGCAAGAGTAAGATAGCGTAAAGGGGTTAATTACATTTGTGATTGCAATGTTTCTGCTGTAAATGCCTCACCCTAAAAATGTATAATGTATTTTTGTATGTTAAGCAAGCTTGTTTTTTAATGTGTTTTGTCCACAAAATTGACAAGCCACCTGGTGGCGTGGCATAGGCTGAGCCAGACCATCAATTCTGCCCTTTGAGCTGTGTAGAAGTGGACCAGACTTGTCTGTGACCATTTGAATGTTTGTATGTACTTAATTAGCTAAATTGCACTCATCATTAATATACAGTGTTTTTTTTAATACCCAAACTGTAATTAAAACAAACAATAATTAGAAGATTGTTTGAGTGTAAAATAATACACTTGGGATGTAAAAAACCCAAGGCATAATATAACATTGGTGGCACTGTACTGTCAGTAACTGCGGAAGAGAGGGACTTCGTTGTAATTATTTTTGAGGTCTTAAAGGTGTGTGGAAAAGCAAGCAGGATGCTGGATTCCATAGGGAGAGGCATTAGTAGCCACTTTGGAGGTTCTGCCACTTTACAGATCTCTGGTCAGGCCTCACCTAGAATATTGTGCACAGTTCTGGAGACCCCATCTCCAGAAGGATATTGACACATTGGAGAGAGTTCAGAGGAGAGCTTAAAAAATGGTAAGCGGTTTGCAGGACAGAAATTATCAGGAAAGGTTTAAAGGATTTTAATATGTACAGCTTGGAGGAAAGAAGAGAGAGGGGGGTGCAATAGCAACATTTAGATAAAGGGATTTAACAAAGTACAACAGGCAAGCTTATTTGAAAGGAGGAGCAATGTTAGAACAAGGGGTTAGAGGTTTAGATGTAATGTAAGGAAGCTCTAATTTACTGAGAGGGTAGTAGATAAATGGAACAGTCTCCCAACAGAAGTGGTAGAGGCCAATATAGTCAGGGAATTTAAACAAGCATATGATAGACATAAATCTATCCTCCATATAGGACGAGTGTCAGGTTGTTTAGTGTGTGTTAGTGCGAGTGTCAGGTTGTTTAGTGTGTGTTAGTGCGAGTGTCAGGTTGGTTAGTGTGTGTTAGTGCGAGTGTCAGGTTGGTTAGTGTGAGTGTCAGGTTGGTTAGTGTGTGTTAGTGCTTGTGTCAGGTTGTTTAGTGTGAGTGTCAGGTTGGTTAGTGTGTGTGTTAGTGAGAGTGTCAGGTTGGTTAGTGTGTGTGTTAGTGAGAGTGTCAGGTTGTTTAGTGTGTGTGTTAGTGAGAGTGTCAGGTTGGTTAGTGTGTGTGTTAGTGCGAGTGTCAGGTTGTTTAGTGTGTGTTAGTGCGAGTGTCAGGTTGTTTAGTGTGTGTTAGAGCGAGTGTCAGGTTGTTTAGTGTGTGTGTTAGCGTGAGTGTCAGGTTGTTTAGTGTGTGTTAGTGCGAGTGTCAGGTTGTTTAGTGTGTGTTAGTGCGAGTGTCAGGTTGGTTAGTGTGTGTTAGGGCGAGTGTCAGGTTGGTTAGTGTGAGTGTCAGGTTGGTTAGTGTGTGTTAGTGCTTGTGTCAGGTTGTTTAGTGTGAGTGTCAGGTTGGTTAGTGTGTGTGTTAGTGAGAGTGTCAGGTTGTTTAGTGTGTGTGTTAGTGAGAGTGTCAGGTTGGTTAGTGTGTATGTTAGTGCGAGTGTCAGGTTGGTTAGTGTGTGTGTTAGTGCGAGTGTCAGGTTGTTTAGTTAGAATTAGTTGCTGTTTATGCGAGTCACTACCAGAAAATTGTTAATAGCAGCAGAGATGATTCGAACGGCCCCAGTGTTCCTCTCTGTATTATTAATAACATGCGGCTAACTGTTCTGTATCACCCCCATCCCACACTGTCCGCGGGAAACGCCAAAGCAGCTGCTGTCCAATGACTCGCCTGTACAGGACGCCTTCTCACTGATGTCATTACCAGCGCGACACGGGGGCGCGTCTACGTCCCACATTTCCTAAAGCGGGAGCGACGTTTGAAACCACATCGCTGGTTTGACGGAATCGTGATGTTTCCGTCGCCCCGTACCCCGGCCGTGGTTACGGCGCGTCGCCCTCTCAACCCCCGTGCACCCAGCGTTAGGAAGAGCCTGGGACCCGGAGCAGTCGCCACTCCGTCGCCCTCGGGGCTCTTCAGTCCCGCGAGTCGCCGAGTCTCGTGCAGCGGCCCCCGGTGAGTGATTGTACTGGGAACCCTGCGCGACTTTTGACTTCCTGATCGCACGGAGGCAACGTCTGTTAGTTATGGATGGTAACTCACATGATGCTCAGCCATTGAAAGGCTGTGAGAGCTCGGGCATTAGTGTGCCTTGCCTGTCCTTGGTGTTATTGTGCATTTGACTGCAGAAGGGGTTAATTAACGAATGAGCATGGAGCAAGAAGCGGTTGGCTATATAATGCATAGTTAAATCCCTGTGTCCTGAAACTTTCCTCACCCCTTAACTTATGCATAGTCAGCTCAGCCCTTTCTCATCCAGTTGAAACCACAATGATAAAGAATAGTCTCTATAGAATATATACAGTATGTTACATATGTATTTGCTAGTGACAACTGTTGCTAAAATATAAGCAGCGCACTAAATGTATAGCAATGGATCTAAATGCCAAGCCCGTATCACAGTACATAGAGGCACTGTAACCATCCCTGCTGGAGGTTGGCGTAGCCCCCTTCTGCTCTGCTCTGTTCTGTACATTAAAAGGAACACTTGCCATCATTTTAATACGTATGATAGTTGAGATGATAATCCCCCCCCATATGCATTTGCCCACATCCCAACTGGATTTCTTGCAGGAGTTATCACTTCCTGTCTTTTTGCTAAGATCAAGTGACTACCCTCTTGGTTTAAGGCTGGGTTGCCTGGCGCCCCGAGGTCCTTACGTGTCCCCAGACCAAGGTCCACGTCTGAGCGCAGTGCGTCCATCCCTCCTGCAGGCCTTTTGGCTGGGGAGGGAAAGGGTTGCAGATCTCTTCGCGGAGTGTGGACCCGAGGGCGAGGGCGAGGGCGAGGGCGAGGGTGGGGGGGGGGGGGAGACCTGGTGTCCACCGTGGCTTCATCGTCCTATTCTTGGCAGTAGGTGCCACTAACCTCGGGGTTTCAAAAAAATAAATATATTTTAAAAAGAGCGTTGTGTGGCTAAACACATCTCCCTACATATGAAATACTTAAGGCCAGTCAGCTCCATCACTGGCTCTGGAAAAAAAAAAAAGTGCGGGCAGGGGTCTGTTGAGACCCCTGGCTGCATCTGTGAAAAGCTGTAGCATGTAAAAGTATTCACAAAGTAAGAGTGTCCCTTTTAAAATAACTTTATTAAACCTTAAGCATTGCATGTTTATTACAATGTACTCCTCTTTGTTTCTATTAGAGCGACTCCTTCACGAGTTCTCCTTCATTCAGCTGCAAGTGACACCGTGAATTACAGTGTTCAACTCTTTGGGTCCTCCCTCCCTGTAAAAGTTATGGAGCCCTTGACAAGTGCTGATCGTAAGTTTTTCTTAAATTATTTCTTGTTCTATGGATTTGAGGTCTGTATCCCTAGAATTTATTTTAGCCATTAAGGGTTTTTTTTTCGTTTCTTTCTTCATGTCTGAAATCCCAGACATGGGATGTAGATTGATGTCATTGACTGCATTTCACAGCTGTCTTCAACTCCTGATTAACTTAAGCTGCATGGGAACTTTATTTTGGTTGTGCTTTTTACCATTGTTTCTTAAGTAGCTTAAAAAGAGCAAAGCAGGGTATTAATTCTGGAAACTTCTGCTAGTTTTGTACTTATTCCCCTTTCTCTCTGACACTTCTCTTCTGCAGCTGACAAACCTCTGTCTGCAAAGATCCATGAGGGAGGATGGGCATGGCTTGTCTGCAGAGATCGCCTTATAATCTGGAAGATTAGTCAGACTTCATCAACCAAGGTCCATTGCAAAATTCTGTCAAATATTTGTGTTTTTCATTTTGTGGAAAAAATACTTTTGTATTACAGAGGATAGTTTATTTCTCGGGGGGGGGAGACACAAAAAACACCCTATATCCTCAACTGTAAATACATGTGCCTTCTATGGCAGATGGTGAATAGTAGCATTGTTATGGAGGTCTTTTATATGGCTAGATCATTCTAACAAATAAATAAGGCATTTGTAAATGATTCTTCTATTACTAAAAACATGTCGCATATTCTGTTATTTTTTTTCCATTTGAAATGTTGTATTGAGTTGATTGCCGTGCTGTTTTTTTTTTTTTTTCTTTCATTTTTTTTTTATACAGCTGATGGTGTGTAAAGAGCTGCAGCTCCCACCTAGTGCCTTCCCATACTCTGCTGATTTAGTAGACATCTCTATCTACCCAGTGGATGGTGCACCTTCACATGTAAGTCACTTTGTCCTTCAAACATAATTACTGGCCTAGGACAGAAGAGTTCTCGTTCTGTAAAAGTTGCTTCCCAACAATTGGTTATATAAATGGGGAAAGAAGGGGAAAAATAGCCTCCTTAATGTATCACAACCCGCAAAGCTTTATTCTACAGTGGCATGGTGGCTTGAGTTCACTTTTACACTTCTAAACTGAAGTGATTTCTTAATACTTCTTATGACAGGCTTCCATTTTCTTTTCTTGTATGGATAGCCATAATAAAAAGGTATTGCTACATACTATAATATATCTTCACATATGTTTATAATTTACATGCAGCCATGCATAGTTTGATGTACCTAGAGCTTATATTTACATTTATGTAATCAATTTCCCATTCTCTGTCTTTAGTGCGTGGCAGTAATGGCCGCTACCAGCGAAGGCTCCATCCGCTACTGGCCGAATCTTATGCATGAAGCTTCTTACATGGAAACGCACACAGACTTCGGAGGTGCTCTTTGTGCATTTTTGACAGCTGTTAAGGTAGGTCTGCCAGAGGTTCAAAACACTGTTTATAGTTTTGGAATGCCACATTTCTTTCACAATGAAAAGAAATTCCACATTTGTATAATGTGGTAAATGTGCCACATGAATGCGCTTATATTGTAATAAAAAAATAACTGTTTCTGAAAAAGTAGCACATTATAGGCAGCATACATGTTTAACAGATCAGACAACCTCATTAAGACAGGAGTGATCTGTAAAATAATTTATTGTAGGTCCGTTCATAGCAATCTTTAAATCCCTTTTAAAGGCATGCCTAGGTAGTCTTGCAATCTATTGCAATTCAAGTAGCTGATTAAGGTATCGTATTCACCAGATTTGCTCCTCGTTAGGGTTTTATCAGACTTCTGATGTCAGGTTTGTTTTAATACAAGTTCTTATTTTTCTTTTTAGGCTGGCAGTTTTATCCTCTCCTCCTCAAAGAATCAGCTGGTACGGCTCATTCCAGAAACATCTGGAAAGATCCATCAGCGGGTCCTGCAGCAGGGTCAAGGAATGTTGTCTGGCATTGGTCGCAGAGTTTCCTCTCTCTTTGGTATATTGTCCCCCGGTGTGGAGTCTGCTGTAAGTTTTTTGAAACATGCTACAATCAAGATTGGGAAGGGCATAAACGGTTTATATGGTTGAATACTTTCCATTAAGTAAATATCTCATTCTATCAGACTATTTATGCAATCTGTAGATACAACATGCACACACACAAATATTATGTGTGAGACTTGTGCATCTAGATTTGTAGAAAATTGCAAATTTAACTGTTTCACAATTCATACAAATTCCCGATAAATAGGAGGGACCACCAATGAAACAAACAAAAACTAAGCAGAAAGCTCTGCATTTTTTATATGATTTTTGGTTTTTTTTTTTTCACTCACACACTTGCCTACACTCTCATTTACTGTCTCATGTTTTCTTGGAATGTCTCCCTACCTTCTCCGCCGACCTTTTCCACGTCCCTGTATCTGTGCCTCGCAACTCTGCTTCTTATCCTTAATCTTCTTGTTCTTCTGCCTTCTTTATTCATCCGCTTCTCCATGGACAATGAGACATGACCTCTTGGTGAACTTTCCCAAAATGGCGGCGCTTCCAGGCACCCTTTCCCGACTGGATGAAGCATCAGGAAGTTCACCAGAAGGCTTCTTTCGGCAGAGCCTCCAGGCACATGCTCTCCCCGATTCCGCCAATTGCAAGGAGAGTGTGTGCCTGAAAGCTATTTTGCGAACGTACACAGAAGGTCATGTCTATAGAGAAGCTGACTAAGAAAGAAGTTGGAAGCACTAGAAGATGGGATGTAATAGAAGAAGCGGCATGCAGAAACGGTCGGAGGAGAAAGTTGGGAGACATCTGAGATGGCGTGAGAGAGTGAATGTAAAAATCCCCCTGATTGTCGTCCAAAACGAATGGACACGAAACGGAATTCGGTGTCGGAAAACGATTAGACAAAATATTGTCCTAATCGTTCTTGGTCCATTTGCACAAGTCTTTTATGAATACATACATAAAACTAAACAGTGAGTCCTGCAGACACTTAAGATGCTAATTGTGTGTTTGCTTATGAATGCAATAAACAGTTTCTCAGTAGCCATAATTAAACCTATTTATATGCAATGTATGTGGATTCTGTGTACCTCTTTATCCACATTATTTTTACACAGTACTTTACAAGCAATGCCAGTATTTTTTCCTCTTAAGTTCTCAAGAGCAAAAAAAATAAAGAAATGAAAATAAAATCTAAAATAAAAAAATGCTTTACCCTATCTGCTAAACTGTTTATCTAGAATGCACTAACAAGCTCACCAGTGTAGTTTAGCTGTCTATTAATGTTTATTATGGTCTGCCACTTTACAGAATAGTTTATACAGTTTAATGTCAGATTGTTACTTACATGAACATGTTATCTGTCGCAGCTATGTAGTGTCTTCTGGGACAAAGGCGATTGCTTCTACACCCTCACTGATTCCAACATTAACAAATGGGAGATGGATGATGCCTCAGAGTATCATGTTCTAAGCTGGGACATGAGTAGAATACTCAGAGAACATATAATTGATGCTATTTGGGTGAGCTTACATTTTTAAACTTTTTAGGTTTTGTTTATTTTTTTTTGTCCACCATATTAAATAAAATTAAAAAAAAATCCTATCGTTTTTAGGGATCAGAAAGCAACTATGAAGCTATTCGAGGTGGAGTGAATATAGAATATTTGGATCTTAATCAAAATTGGTGAGATATAATTTGTATTTTAATGGTTTTGATTAGTGTGTTCAGTTGGATTGCAATGCTTTTAGACTTAAAACTAATACGTGATTGAAAAATCCTTGAAATGTTCACTTTCAAAGCTCTGGCTAGTGTATTTCCACCAAGAACAATTATACTCTAGTCTCGGGCAAGTATCGCCTGAATTCTTGTTAAAATAAACCAAAAGAAAAAAAACAGAACGTTTCCACATTAAAAGTGCATATGTCTTTTTTATATATATATATATATATGAACCCATTTGTTGCATGGTAATTACTGGTTCTGTGATACAAATGTATGAATTGGTGAGTTTGTAAGAATGTGATTAATATTTCTGATCTCTGGTTTCTTTTATCTTTTAGTGATGGTTTAGTCATCTTGGCTGTTGCCTGGCACCATGGAGACAGTCCCTGTCTGGGTTATTACACTCTCATAACAGTGAATGATGAGGGTTACAACATATCTGATGAGGTCATTGTAGAAGTAACTCAGTTTAACCCCCTGTTTCAGGTGAGGTCACTTTTTTTTCCTTTTCAATATTTAGTTTGTAAGGTAGTGTTTTAATTGTCAATGTTTAGTGCCTCTACTTTTAAGGGAATACTTTAGTAATGACTCTCTTACTCTAATCCGTTGCTAATCACTTAGGCAGTTATTGCTTCGGATGCATGAAGAGCTATTGCCGATAGTGGCAAGAAAAAGTAAGTGAACCGTCTGGAATTACCAGCATTTATGTATAAACTTTGTCCTAAAATATGATATGATCTTCATCTAAGTAACAATAATGAACAAATACAATATGTTTTAACTATTAACACAAGTTATAGTATTGTTGTCCATATTTAATAATACATAATTCAAGCATTCAAAGTGTGGGTTGGAAAAAGTAAGTGTAGACCTAGACCAATAACGTCAACAAAACCTAACTGGAGTCAGGAGTTGGAAAACCTAGAGTCCAATCAATGAAACGAGATAGGAGGTGTGTTTTAGAGCTACTTTGCTATTCTCAAGAAGCATCTGCTGATGTGAACCATGCCTTACACAAAAAGGAATCTCAGACAACCTACAATCAAGAATGGTTGATTTGCTTAAAGCTGGATTACAAAGTAATATCGAAGAGTTTACATGTTCAACAGTCATAGAGTCAACGGAGACAATTTAGTACTGTGGCTACTCTACCTATAAGTGAGCACCCAGCCAAGATGACTCCAAGGGCATAACACAGAATGCTCGACGAGGTAAAAAAGAACACCAGTGTAACAGCTAAAGGAAATCATTAGATCTGGTTTATATCTCTGTTCATGAGGCTACCGTATGCAGAACATTGAACAGTCATGGAGTCCATGGCAGGAACCCACGGAGGCAGCACTACTGGGAAAATGCTTTGTGGACTGAAGAAACTAAGGTTGAATTCTTCAGGAAGAACACACTACTCATGGCATAAAAGGGCACCAAAATACCAACGTGAAAACCATCATCAACGGCGGTGGAGTGAGCAGCGTGATTTAGGGCTGCTTCATTGCCTCGTGGCCTGGAAAACGTGCTTTTATCGAGTTTCTGAAGGTATCATCCATTAAAGACCAGTTATAAAACCCAAGGGTCTTCTTACTTTTTCCACCAGCACTGTGAATGTTTAATAAAGATGTGTTCAATAAAGATTGTTATCTTACGCACATTGTGTTTTTCTATACCCTTGACTTAGATGTAGATCAGATCACATTTTACGAACACTTAATGCAGAAAAACGGGTAATTCCGAAGGGTTCATTTCCTTTGTCTTGTATGTCATGTATATGTCAGTCCATATAGAAGAAATGGTTAAAGGTTAATGAGTAGAGTTAACTAGTGTTCTGTTTTAAAAACATTTTAGTCAATGGAGCATTACTTTGATTGATGAAATAAGATTCTGTATGCCAATTCATCCTCTGAGCTGTTTTTTCATTCTGCACATTCTAGCGGTCATTTGTACTTTAATGTATATGATAGATCCCTTTAAATTTCAGTGGTGCCTCCTTTCAAATGCATAGGAATTCTGCAGAACCTCCTCTATGCATGTTCCCAGCATCTTATCTATAACATCCAAAAAAATTACAGCTGTTTTGTACCTCAAGAAAAAAGGATCCCTTATTTTTTATTTTTTTTTCTTCAACATTTAATTTTGGTCTCTTGCAGTCTGAAAACACACTCCTCTGCCAACTTGTCATTCCGAATGTCAACAGCCAAGCCACTTGCCTTTACACAAAGGACGCTATCTTTGCCTGCTCAACAGGGACTGGAAGAGGCTCTTTGCCCCAGGAAAAAATTCCATTTGAAACGCAAGGTAGCTGTACAGTGTAAATTTTTTTTTTTTTTTTTTTTTTTGCTGAGTTTATATTCACTTTGGGAATAAATTTAACAGTAAATCCATTAAAATTTACTCTTCAGCTGCTCGAATATTAGTTTAGCTTATGAAGATCAGATTTAGCTACAAATTCTAATGGCACCTCTTCTAGGTCAAACTTAATTACAGACAGGGCCGGCCCAAGACACAGTGCCACCTGGGGCGAAGTTTGAAATGCCCCCCACCCTCCGACGCCACTGCTCATTATCTAGCCTTCTTCTCATTATCTACCCCCCCCTTTGTACTTCACTTACCTTCCAGCAGTCCTGCGGCGAGAGTCTCCCTGCTCTGCCACGGTGCGCGCTGCTTCACTGCTGAGCGCCGGGAATGACGACGTCATATTCCGGTGCTCAGCTTTACAAGCCGGCACAGAGACCGAGCTAGAAGGCTTGCAGAGGAGAGAGAGGGGCGCCGAGCGGGTACTGACAACTTGATAAGCGAAAACCACCCGGTGCCCCTCTCTCTCCTCCGCTTCAAAAAGAAAAAAAGGCGCTTGGGGCAGCAAAGTGCCGCCTCTTCAAAAGTGCCGCCTGGGGCAATTGCCCCACTCTGCTCCATGGCAGGCCCGGCCCTGATTACAGATGCATGTATGGATACTTTTAAAAATGCAAATTATATATAAGAAAACAAATGTTATTTTAACAGAGGTTTTACCATGGAAAATACGGAACAGGGAAACGGGCCTCATTTTTTAAAATGATTTTTAAAAGGTTCACGGGACTTCGAACACATCTATTGCAAATTAAAAGAACGAGAATATATCTGTAGCTCTTTATGGTACACTAAGATACAATTTATTTGCAGGAGATTACATTTTAGGAGCAGGGTCGTGTTCAGGCTTGCCAGTATTTTTTGCTAAAAAGAGTGGTTTGCTAGCTGTTTCTCCCCGTGAGTGTGTGTCCGTGCTGCCGGAAGACCTGGAAGAATCAATTTCATCATCTTTAATTAAACCCAGCAATCAGGTAAGCCACCATACATTACAGAAGCAATGCTTACGAGGGAATTTTAGCAAAGATAGTAGCGTTGGTGTTGGTGTGTGAAATTTTGACGGTGCCAGCACATAATGTTTAATGCCAGAGAAAATGTATTGTCATTTAAGCAATATAATACAAAAATATTTTAAATTACATTCTGCACTGACCTCAAAAGACTGGTCTGTGAGGACAGCATCAGATGTCCTAAGTTTCCACTGTTGAGCTTAGACTCTCTGTTGACAGATTATGCTCCCTTTGTCAGCAGTTGTACTAATTTGTTCATATTTCTTTTTTGCCTTAATCAGGTCACAGTGCAAGCAAACATAGGAAATAAAGCAGATGTTATTTTTTACCAAATTTGATTCTTTGCACTAGATCAAATTATGCAGCTATGATTCCAGATTAGTATAAAATGTTTATTGCCACCTACTTTCTTTCTTATCGGGCTCTGTGATTATTTATCTGTGTTAGGTTATTTTACACTGCTGTGGTTGATTGGTCCAAGCAGTGTTTACAAGGGTCTGGTGAAGGGATGGTTTAAATAAATAATTTAGATAGGACATTGATTAAATATGTTAGTGTTGCTGCATATAGTGGCTAAGCGTAGAATTCACATAGTGATGGTAATATTGTTTTCCTATATTTCTTCTCATCATAGGCCTCTTTCATGGACACTTCATTGAGAACAGAGACCATTGCACATGATGATAAAACTAAATTGCTAAAAGCAGCCTTCTTGCAGTATTGCAGGTATGTATAATGTGGGTTTCTGATTGTGCGGGGTTTATCTGAAGAACAGGTTACCATGCTGAAGGTAGCCACCTCCTAAGCACAAATAGTGTTGCTGAAATACCTCAATATCGATGCATTCAGCAACACCGAAAACCCATCTCAGGATGCACTGTGACCACTTTGGAGAGTGACCACAAGCGCAATAGCAATAGTTGCCTCTCTCAAGATGGCAGAGCCCACTAAAAATTAAACAAGTTCCCAAAAGGGTCCGTCCAGGGTCTGCAGGTTGAATACAGTTAATGCATTCCATTCCACCATGCATGTCAATGGAGCTTAGCTTACTATTCACAACGTGATTAATAAAACAAAAAAATTATAAAATAAGAATGTGGTGACATGTAAAAATTATTCTCCAGTGATATCGCCATCAGGGAAACCATCCATGTAAAGTTAAAAAAGATAAAAGTCCAAAAATGTAAAAAGGTTTACTGTATTTTTCGGTGTATAACACGCACTTATTTCCCGAAAAGTCGGGGCTGCAATCATAACTGCATGTTATACGCCGGTATGCGCAGTCCGGCACTAAGTGTATCAGAACAAAGCACTGGCGCTTTGCTCTGACTCATTACTACACACCAGACTGCACGGGTGATGCCACTGAAGTACCGCAAGCGTTCCAGCATGTAGTAATGAGTCAGAGCAAAGTGGCGGCACTTTTCCCTGACACACTGAGTGCCCGACCACAGAGGAGGCAAGATAGAGGTGCGTGTTATACACCGATGCGTTTAATATGCTGATAAATACGGTATTAAAAAGGTGTATATATATAACTAGTGCTGTAGCTTCACAAAAATCCTGACATTTGAAAATGCCTAAATTAAAAAAATGTACGGTTTGGTGGGGTAAATTGAATAGGACACGGACCCAGACTGACCAGATGTGAGTATAAAAAAAAAAAAAAAGTGCCTTTTAGCCTCCAAACAACCAGACAAACCTATGTATGGGTGGTATCACTGTACTTAGATGTTGCTCTCTCACCTGTCTCTTTAGCTCTCCCCTTACGCTTTCTGTTTCTCTCCTCCTCCTTCTTTTTCTATTGGGTGAGGGAACGACACGTAATCACCCACCACAGATTTACTTACTTCGGCATCAACAGAAGCCTTTAAACTGGGGGTCAGTTGGGAAGGTCAGCTTTGGAATCGTGCAGGAAAGAGTATTGCCCATAGGTACGCCTTTTTAATAAAACTCGGTTCTAGTTTTAAGCCTAGCAGGTACTATGTATCCACAAGCATCTAACTAGTAATACAGTTGGATGCCTGGGTTTGGAAAAGGGTTAGAGCAACTGTCAGAATTTAATGCTACTTTAGTATGTTTCATTTATTTTAATTACTGTGTGAAGCAATTTGGGGTTTGTTGCTTCACACTGAATTACAAAAATTGTTGTGGTTTTGTATGAACAAGAGCTTGTCCTCTACACCATCATGCCTTGTGGTAACAAATGGTGTTGGTTAAGAAAATAAGTGTATGGGCATCTGTCTCTACTGCTGGAGTCTTTTGGATTATTCTCCGGTACGTTTTCTGACTCATCGCAGGCAGGTATAATATAAAGATTTACAACTTTGTTAATTGACTTTTCTTATGGAGGTTGATCATAAATAATGAAAACTGTGTAATACATGAAGTAAATAAGCCAGCGTAATGATGTTTTGCTTGGTGGAATTTGCAGTTCACAATATTAATAGTTTTAATGCACACACAAATGCTCGTAATACTAGTCTCAGCAGTGACAGTAGTGGCATTAGCACTTATAATGCCAAGTGAATTTTAGGAACGCAGACTCTCCCACCTGGCCGTGGTTTTCCTTGCTGTCATTCATTCCGGAGCACTAGCCCCCTCCCGTCTAATGATATTAATACTCCATGTACTATGTCCCTGTAGGGCTTCCTCTCTAGGCACTGGCCCACACTGGAAAAGAGCAGACCTGCATTCTCCGAGCGGTTTCTGCAACCAGATCTTGTTGGACTGTCGGCGGTGTACAGTGTGTCGGTTGCTCTATGCTTTATATCAAGGGGAAGTGAAGACTATATTTGGGTTTTTATAGTGCGTGTCTTAAAAGATCAACCAGCGTGGGTTGTGATGCCAAACACTAAAAAGAAAAAGCAAAGCACTAAATATCTTCAGTTTTGTATTATTTAATACAGATGGTTGAAAGCCGGATGTAATGGTGGTAATTAGGTGGGATGAAGGAGAGGGTTGAATCAAAAATTACTTGTGAAACTTTATACAAAGATGAAATAACCCTTCTATGTCCATATAGAACACAAATGAGACCCAAACACTGTGATTTTAAAGATGCGTGCTTTGACCAGTCTCCCCCCCCCCCCCTCCGAATTCACTATGCACTGTAAAGGGTATTCCATGACAAATGTATCTGCAAGAAAACTGAGCTAGCATTAATGCATACTTTGATCAAGTGACTTTCAAGAAATGTAATTATGCTCTTTTTGATATTACTAATACTAAGTTAAGGCGTAAAAGCAAAATAAATATTTAGTGAGGGACTTTGCAGTATTTTCAATGTCTGGGATATGTTAAAATAGGCACAGTAGCGAATAGACACTACATTTTGTTGCCTTAACATTGCTCAGTGACTGTAGAAGGGTTTCTGCTATTTGTTCCTGTCCCCTGTCAAAGTCTCATTCCCTCCACTAGTGTGGTGGTGTTTTTCTCTCTTGTCAATACAAAAATATTAGTTACTAGTATATAAATTTCAGTGATTTAAAAATAAGGATTAAGTTGATTCAGCAAAGGAGTTAAAATCTGCATAGAAAAAGCATGTGGCTATTCTGAATCTAAGATCAGACCAAGGACTGATTTAGGGTTGTGTCTTTACAGCAAGAATAACGGGCAGATGAATGGGCTCAATCATTCTTCGCTGCTATCCTATGTTTCATTGATTTTTTTTTAAGCTACTTTCTATGGAAATAAAGTTGTATGAGTTGTAAATGTTTAGCACTACATGTTTATGTTCCTATCTTTCTATTTGTAGGAAGGATCTACTGGGTGCTCAGAGTGTGGTTGACGGCCTCTTTCCATCAGATGCTGAGCTGGAACCTGATAATGAATTAGATGAGGCAGTTGCTCAGATTAGTGTGGACTTGATAGATGATTATCCTGCATCTGACCCTCGGTGGGCTGAGTCAGTACCAGACGGTAAAGTCACCAAGAAGACTTATGCTTACCAAGAGATCTTTACATCTTAGTCTGTTAAATCTCGTTTTCTCCCATCCCTTTGAATGTATGTATTGAAAAAGTAAGAAGTGCCGATAATTAAAAAGTCAATTTCCGTGTACGTTTTAAATTATACTTCATTTCTAATTTGGCAAGTGTAAGGCTAGAATATTTTAAGCAGTAATTTTACACAGTAGATGTTTGCTTAGCTGAGCCTATTTACAACTTAAGGGAGCTGAAGCACAGTATGTGTTCCACAGGCAAAATACAGGGGCATATGTTGGCAAAGCAAGCCTCTTTTGGCATATTATCTAAATATAATATCATAGTTTTTTTGAACGACTTGTGCCCTTTTTACAGTGCTGTGGAAGATGGCTCCATATGAACTAATAGTAATAAGTCTGTTCAAGATTGTATGGGAACTCCAGTGCCTATTTTCCAAACCCATTTATCATAGTAATCATTTCTACGAATTAACACAAATTATTGTTCAATTAACTTTTCTGACAAACAATATAAACGTGGACTATGGAACCATGTAAATATATTCCATTTATTTCCTCTGATGCTCAGGTCAGACATGTACTGATCGTGTTATTTTGGCATTTTTTATTTTTTTTTTAAATGGTCTCTTTTGCACTTGACAAAACCAATTGTTATGCCACTTATACCTCTTACCTATTCAGAAAATGTGAAGATGATGATAAAAATTATTGCTTGTAAACCAAGAAAAATTGGGGTGGCTATGGTAAAGATAGTTGTACCCAATGGAGCAGACCAGGGACTGCCTTAACCCTGTATGACCACAGAAGGTGCCAAGGTCCATCACAGCTGCAGTCTAATCTAAATATGACTATTTTTCGTACAAGTTACCAATGTGGCATACTCATTTTTCTTCCAATAACCTTACTTTCTTCCCCCACACACACAGAGGCAGGTGGCTTCAGTAATACTTCCCTCATCCTTTTGCATCAGCTAGAAGACAAGATGAAGGCTCACTCATTCTTTCTGGATTTTCTTCACGAGGTCAGGGATTTGGAATCAACACTACTGCAACTAACACCTTTTTTAGGTTTTGTTTTTTGTATGTTTAAAGTATGCTCCTGCTTCTCATCTAGGTTGGGCTGTTCAGTCGTTTAAGCGTCTCTCAAGTGAGAGGAATTCCTACGGCAACAAGGTTGCTTCTGTGTGAACATGCCGAGAAACTGTCAGCTGCCATTGTTCTGAAGAACCACCATACCAAAGTCCCTGCGCTGGTCAACTCCACCATACAGCTGGCATTGAACAAAAGGATGTGCTCCATTCCTCCAAACCTCACTGCTGCAGATGTGTACTTTAGAGAGGTACTCAAATTTTCATGTTTCTTATTTACCGTGGATGTATGGATACTGGCAAATACAAAGCTCTGGTTTTGTGTAGCTTTTCCACTCTTTATCTTAAAAAACACGAAATGCAGTGCTGCTTTTCATTTTCTGGTCAGGACAGGGTCGTTGTATTAAAGGATTATAGTTCAAACCTTGAAGAGTATTTTTATATATTCATATTATTATGAAATAGCTCTCCTGCACAAATAATTGTCTTCCAACTTTGCACACATAACACCAAATGTGTATCTCGGGGACTATTGTAATCAACCACAGGATATTTACATGACCATTTAAAAACAACACCATGGCATCCCTCTAGATCAGGGGTGGGCAATTAATTTTCCCATGGGGCCACATGAGAAATTGGAATGGTTTTAGAGGGCCAGACCTCTACAAACTCCGAAGCCTTGTCCATTTTGTTAACTTATGTGCTGTTTAATAAAGTTATTCAAGCCTACGTCATTGGTAGAGGTGCTTGAATAAGTAAGGCCTGAATAACTATTAGCACAGCACAGAAGTGAACAAAATGAACAAGGCTTCGGAGTGCATACCGTATTTTTCGCTCTATAAGACGCACCTGCTGATAAGACGCACCTAGATTTTAGAGGAGAAAAAAAAGGAAAAAATATTTTGAGCTAAAAAATGGGCTAAAATATTTATTACAATAACTGAATAAGCTATGAACACAGTAAGACACACGCAGTAAGACACACACAGACACAGTAAGACACACACAGACACAGTGAGACACACTAAGACACACACAGACACAGTGAGACACACACAGACACAGTAAGACACACACAGACACAGTGAGACACACACAGACACAGTGAGACACACACAGACACAGTAAGACACACACAGACACAGTGAGACACACACAGACACAGTAAGACACACACAGACACAGTGAGACACACACAGACACAGTAAGACACACACAGACACAGTGAGACACACACAGACACAGTGAGACACACACAGACACAGTAAGATACACAGACACAGTGAGACACACACAGACACAGTGAGACACACACAGACACAGTAAGACACACACAGACACAGTGAGACACACACAGACACAGTAAGACACACACAGACACAGTGAGACACACACAGACACAGTAAGACACACACAGACACAGTGAGACACACACAGACACAGTGAGACACACACAGACACAGTAAGATACACAGACACAGTGAGACACACACAGACACAGTGAGACACACACAGACACAGTGAGACACACACAGACACAGTGAGACACACACAGACACAGTAAGACACACACAGACACAGTAAGACACACACAGACACAGTGAGACACACACAGACACAGTAAGATACACACACACACAAACACAGTAAGACACACACACACAGTAAGACCTCCCTCCCTAACCCCCCTTCTCAGTATCTCCCCTCTAACTCCCTAACCCCCCCTTCTCAGTATCTCCCCTCTAACTCCCTAACCCCCCCTTCTCAGGATCTCCCCCCCCGCCCCGGTCACTTACCTTAAACTCCTGTGTTGGAAGCGTGAGGCGTTTGTCTCGGGTGCCGGCGCTTCACTGCTGATCGCCGGCGTCTGACGTCATATGCCGGCGCCCAGCGTAAAGCGCCGGCACCCGAGACAAACGCTTCCAACACAGGAGTTTAAGGTAAGTGACTGGGGCGGGGGGGGACACCGGACTCATTGGTGAGTCACCAGGACACTCTTTGCGGGCCGGTCCGAGCTATTCAGCGGGCCGGATGTGGCCCGCGGGCCGTGCTTTGCCCAGGTCTGCTCTAGATGCTTCGCCTACATGCTTGCTTGCTTGCTTACTTACTAATTGAGTAAACAGATCAACCATAACCTATAGCATAACAAAGGTTTTTCTATATCTACATACTTCTAATCCATATGCAGGCTAAATGTGGATAAATATGTATTTTCTCCAATGCAGGTGTCACAGATGGATATAATCTTTGAATGCTTCGTAGACAAAGAAGAAGCAGACTTGGAAAACACATCTATCGACTCTGTTGAATGGGCACATATTGTTGTCAATATAAATGCAATAATGAAGGTATTTTTTCTCCCGTTTTCTTTCTCACAGTCCTTTCCCACAGAACAGTCTAAGGATTTTTTCCTCTCTGTTGACAATAATATAGCTTTGTTCATCATATATTCATTGCTGCTTTTCTGTGTTTTTTAGCTATTTATGTATACTGATAAATCATTTCTGCTCCTAGGATATGCTGCACGCCGCTTGTCAGTATAGACAAAGTAAAAGTTCCCTCTATAAGAGTGAAGAGCAAGAAAAAGAACCTGAGCATATTCCGTGGACTGGTTAGTATTGTACCTCGCTGGAACAGTACTGAAGCATGGTTCTGTAGAATCAGCTTAAGGTCCTTTTCATGTATGTCATAGGGCTGCATTCGCTGATGTGTGCAAGTACAGCATAAAGTGATATCTGGGCAGAAACCTCCAGGAGGGGAGCGCTCTGGTGATTCTTTCTGCTGTGTGTTAATAGCATGTAGCCTTACAAAGATCATTCCTATTACTGTTGAATGCCAAAACCTTTACTAGTAATAATTATTTTTGTAAATTATATGAAACTAAATGGATTTTTGTAGTAACTTTGTCCAGTGTTCTTTGTTTCAAATGGTTAATGTTAGGAGCCAGCATTAACATTATTTAGGAGGTAGGTCTCCCTGGCTCATGGAATTCTCAAGCCTTTCACTTTAATTGCCTGAATTGAACTTTGGATGGACACGGTTTTAATAACAGGATGTTGTATGCTTTTCTCCCATCAACAGCTTCTAGTGGGCCTGCTGGTATCCGCACTGTGATTGCTCGTCAACACACGATAATCCTGAAGAAAGTCTATCCGCAGGCAGATAACAATCTTCGCAATACCCTCATTGAGCAGCTGGTCGGTCTGCTGAATTATTATCTCGATGACTATGTCATACAGCTGAAATCTGTGGATAGACCAACAGACCAAGAGCGATACAGCCTTCTGGAAATGGAATATACGCAAAAGAGATCAGAACTTCTGTCTCCTTTGTGTAAGTGTCTATTCAGTTGTGTCTGAACGGAGTTTTTGAAGTAGTACGTTACACATTGCTTTTATTTTGTTTCCTATCTAGCGTTTTCTTTAGACCATATTAAGCAATGTTCCTGTGATAAGGCTAATGGAATTGGTGAAATACCGTAAATCTTAGTTAGTACCTTTCTTGCCTAATGTTTAGGATGGCCTGAAGCTTTTTCCATGCTTGTTTAAGTTCCACCATATCAGCTGAGAGGTGATTCCATAAATCTACCTCCTTCTTGGTTGAGGAATACTTGCTAACATTACATCTAGGATTGGGACTGTAAGCTTATGACCACTTCTCATTTGACCTCTTTTAGGATCTTATCTGCACTTGGTTTAACACCATAATATGATATAAGGTAATATCATGTTTTAGGATGCTGTGCACGATTTATTTGGGGTAGAATGCTGTAAGTCGATTTCACTATTTCTCAGGTGGTTTAGTTGGTTCTTAACAGCAAGCATGGCATCATAGAGCTAATTCTGGTAAACTTGATCTAACATGCTGCTTTATTTGCAGTAACTCTGGGACAATATGCATGGGCTTCTAGCCTTGCTGAGAAGTTCTGCGACTTTGATATCCTGGTGCAAATATGTGAACTGACTGATAACCAGACCAGATTACAGCGATACATGACTCAGTTCTCAGATCAGGTGATTATGAGCCTTGGACCTACGACTCGTGCGTAGGGGGTTAGATTTTAAAAATGTGAAATGTTCATGAAAAATGTCAAAATGAATAGCATCGCTGTGGGGCAGATCGCCAATGCGGCCATTGTGCAGTTTAATTGAAACCATCAAGAAATATACTGGTAAAACACCATTTGTGAACCATCTGAACTTTTGAAGTGTAATTGCGCAGTGATAAATTTCATGTGTTGCTGTTTATACAAAAAGTGTTGCACAGATTAATGCCCCTAGGCTAATTTTTTTTTCTTTCTCCAAAAAAAAAAAAAAAAGAACTTTTCAGATTTCCTGTTTCGGTGGTATTTGGAAAAAGGAAAACGTGGAAAGCTTCTGTCTCAGCCGGTTTCCCAGCACGGACAGTTGGCTGCGTTCCTGCAAGCTCACGATCATCTTAGCTGGCTGCATGAGATCAATAGCCAAGATTTTGGAAAGGTAAACCCATATTCCTGTTTTCAGTTTCTCCATTGTACAGTCAGTGTTTGCTCCTCTTTTTTAAAATAGATCTCTCGTTTTCCCCAAATCTGCGTTTTGTTGTTTAGAACACAACATTTCATGACGTAAACCAATTTAAAACAAACAATATATGTGTTATAACTTCTTCTGTATGACTAGTCCTACCTCTTCTTTATTTATTTATTTGTACTGGTAATTCTCAGTCTCTACTATTGTAACATAAAAACGTTGTGCTTTTCGAACCACTTTACACCATTGCTTTCCTTATTATAATAGGAACATCCAGTCCATACAGTAACCGTTGCAATAGTAGTCCTTATAGGAAACATATTTGAAACATTTTAGGGTGCTGGGAGCTATAAAGAGCTAATTTTAAAATATCAGTGGCAGTGGAGCCCCTTGGAAAGTAGGTTCCAAATTAGTGCTCACAGAAACTTAAATATAGGTAAATTCATGTATAAGTGAGAAGGTGCTAAATAATAATTAAAAATAAATTCTGTGAATAGGTTAAATGCTGCTCACTTAGATACAAAGTTCAAAAGACTCGTACTTAAAAATTCATATGACATGTCTGTTGATTTTGCTTGAAGATCATGTAGATGCATACCCAAAAAATAACAGCAGTGTTCTCTGTTGAAGTGAAATGTAACACACAGCGATTATCTCGCGTACACTTCGTAAGAGCTGTTCTAGTGTTGGTACGGTTTAGTATATACGGGTCTTGTGACGGCAATTTGTGACTTTTGCAGGGCGGCTCAAATGGCAAGCAATGTGTCCAAAAGCAGATCATCGTGTGTAAAGTTAAGACAGCTCTAGTTTATGAAATATTTTTTGTGCTGATATTCATGCCAGTGGAAATGTGGAACTTTTTATCTATGGAGTCAGCGACCCCGCTCTGTGACTACGGGGACTTCCATTTTGTGGGACTTCCATTTTGTGAGTTTCTGCTGTTCCTAAACGCTTCCACTTTCCAATAATACCACTTGCAGTTGATGGTGGAATATCTAGCAGGGATGTAATTTCACAAACTGACTCATTGAAAAGGTGGCATCCTATCACAGTACCACTCTTTAATTGGACGTCCCCTCCAATCTCCTGCGAACATCCGCTGTATTCTTCACATAAATTGGGTGTTAACGTTACTCAACATTATGGCTTACTTTGTAAGTAAGACCACCAATCCCCAATGCTATTGGGTCTCCAGGTGGATGTAACATACTTCTATGGAGCTTTGGCAAAATGTAAAAAGCAGGCACAACTGGGTTGTGCTCATTGTATTCCTTCTCATTTATCGAACCATTCCTCTAGGCTTCACTCGGTACCTGGATTTTTATTTAGTACTTCAGGACTCTCTTACCCTTAGTCTAAATTTAAAATGATGATAAGCCAAGAGTACCACGTTGTCACCCTTGTCAGACTGTTTTGAAGAAGACTCCGGACATCTGTTGTAGCTCCTTGAGCACCCTTCGATGTTCTATTGACAAATTTAATTTTATCTTTGACCTCTTCCGCAAAGTGTCCGAGATGTCCTCAACCAGGCTAACAACTCTAGCAATGTTTTATTTCCTCCTGGTAAGTTGCACTACCCTCACCTTAGGGGCATAAGTGGAAACCACAGGGCCCTGGTGTGAGAATTTTCCCTGGGGTCCCCAAACTTCACCAAGCAACATATTCTATGTTTGCCCCAAACAGCTTATGAGTGCCTTTCCCCCAAATCAGCTTCTCAGTGCCATCCATCCATGCCTTTTTGTATCATCTTTGCTCCCAGGTCTGCACCATTATTGCCCTCAAACAGCTTATCTGTGCCATTATTTCCCCCAAACAACTTGTCTGTGCCTTATTAGCCCCTTGCCCCCCTCCCTTCCAACATACACTCTAGCACACGTATATATAAACATATACACAAATTACACATGCTTACTCATACTCACTAATACACACACTATCTCACCCCACTTATACATGCATTCTTACACACAAACACCTACACGTCTATGCTCTCACACACGCATTTACACATCCAAGCGCGCTCTCTCTCCCCCACACACAATTACACATCCATGCTCTCTCTCGCAATTACACATCCATGCTCTCTCTCGCAATTACACATCCATGCTCTCACTCTCGCAATTACACATCCATGCTCACACACACAATTGCACCGCTCCTGCAGCTTTCTGTCCTGCTGCTCGCACACTGTGGGGGCACGTGACATAATGTGACCACAATACATGTGCCAGTTGAAAATAGTTTAGAAAGAGCCCTTCCGACCTGGATCGTGGAGAGCCCTTTCTAAACAATTTTGAACTGGAACAAGTGGTCTCAGGGGTCACCCTGGTGCCCCCTAGAGGGACAAGCTCTGTCGCAGCTGAGACTGCTGCGACACCTTAATTTATACCACTGCCTCACCTTGAAGGTCTTGAAGCATATCTACCAAAACCTCGTGAGTGAATTGTGGGTCTGTATTCACAGTGCGCATATTTTGACTCTGTGGGGGCTATGAGAAGGTCCCGGAGACCTACTGTAAGCGATGTAAAAGACACCCGAATGGATGAACTAGCATACATATATCACACACACAGACAAAACAGATGTTCCTGTTTCGAGACTTAATTGGATCATTTCATAAGTATACTTTTGTATGGCAATAGCGCTATATTTGTATTTATTAATGCTCTAACCATTATGTCTTTGTGGTGATTCTTTTAAATTATTTTCGTTAGTGGTGATTCACACTGATGCTGTTCTCATGAATTCTAGTATTTAGTACATTTATGTATGAATCTACCTTTTAAGTTTCTGAGAGTGCTAATTTGGCACCTACTTTACAAGGTTCTCTATTGTCTCTGGTATTTTCATTTTAATACTTCCTCCCTGACAAGTTTTTTTTTATGCATAAGCATATTAATAAATTAATTGGCTTAATGTACTCTTCTCTATATCATATTTCTTTACTCTTGGCAAGTATAAACAAAGAGAAGATTGATTGCCAAGATGGCAAGTAGTAAATTCTGCGCACTGTTGCTTTTTGTTACAATATGGCCTTCCAGGTATACTGTATTTTTGGGAGAGCAATTTATGTTAGTAGGGTTTATATTTATATTTTATAAAAAAAAAAGTTTTTGCCAAAATGGCTTTGGCCTTGGAACGAAATCTTTTATGAGCTTTCAGTGTCATCTTCACGTGCAATTTGGTAATTGTGTTTTGGTAATTTTTTTTGTAATTTTTTTGTATTATTGATATCAGATTAAACTTCAAAACATGTAATTGAAGGGCTATCATGCATTAGCGTGTTAAATAAGCAGCGTTTCTATCGGACATTCACACCATATGCATGCCAAAGCATTGAGAACACACGTTCAGATTTTTTCAAGCTCTTTACTAATAAAACTTGGTAAGTGTTTGTTTTAAAAAAACAAAAACCCACAACATTGGTTTTTTTTCTTTGAAGACTTTTTTTTTTATTGATTACAGTTTATTTTAAGCGTGCTCCTGGTTTTTATACTTATTTCCATTGTTTCAGGCTCACAGGACACTGCAGACTCTGGCCAATATGGAAACACGATATTTCTGTAAGAAAAAAACCCTGCTGGGACTGAGCAAATTGGCTGCTTTAGCTGCTGATTTCCGGGAAGACGTTTTAAATGAAAAGATAGAAGGTATGATGTTGTTCCACACCAAACCCATCCAACTATGTGTTTCTGGACCTTGCTTTGTGCACTGGGGTATAGTCATGCAGAAATAGAAAAGGGCCTTCCCTAAACTGTTCCCACAAAGTTGGAAGCATAGCATTGTCCAAAGTGTCTTGGCATGTCTCCTTCAGCATATCAAGACATCTTGGACAATGCTATGCTACCAACCCCATCGAACACTTTTGGGATGAACTGGGCCAAGTTCAAAGATATCCAAAATAGGACATGGGGGCAGTATGAGCCCATTTGAAAGAAATGGTTTTAAAACAGGTACAAAAGAATAAAAAAACAGCTCTGTCCCTAAGGGATTAATAACTGGTCAATAATGGAAGATAATTAACCCCTTAAGGACCAGGCTGTTTTTTACCTTTTGTACCATTGGGACCGAGGCTGTTTCAACACTTTTGCGGTGTTCGTGTTTAGATGTAATTTTCTCCTCACTCATTTAGTGAACCCACACAAATTATATGTTGTTTTTTTCAGGACAAGAAGGGCTTTCTTCAGATACCATTGTTTTGATCATATTATCTAATTTCCCATAAAAAAAAAATAATAAAATATGATGAAAAATTAAAAAAAAAAACACATTTTCTGACTTTTACCCCAAAAATATTTTACTCATCCAAAAAAGCTAATGAGAAAACCTACTAAATATATTCTACTATTTGTCCTGAGTTTAGAAATACCCAAAGTTTTTGGTTTTTTTGCTTTTTTTGTCTGCACGTTATGGAGCATTAAGTACAAGTAGCGTTTTGCTATTTCAAAACAATTTTTTCCAAATCTGGTAATTCTTCCCCCCATGTGCCATTTCGGGTATCGTTGAAGTTGGCCAACACAATTTACCCCATCAAATCATATATTTTTGAAAACTAGACACCCCAAGGTATTTCAAATACTAGAATTTTAACTCTTTCCATGCACTAATTCTACCACCAGTCTTTGTCAAACTTTGTGGTAGTAATTTTATTTTGTGTTTTTTATCGCTAAAATTGCTCTTCAGGTATGGATTTACAGCTCCTGGTATACAACACTTTCAAACACCCCAATATGTGTTCAACATCTCCCGAGTACAGTCATACACCCCATGCATGGGTTTGTCGGGTTGTTTGGGAGGTAAAACGCCACATTTAGGAAGTGCACATTTTTTTACTTTTACATCTGGTCATTCTGCCCCCATGCCCTAATAGGACCATCTTTGAAGCCGGCTAATTCAATTTACCCCATCATACCATATATTCTTGAAAACTAGACACCCCAAGGTATTTCAAATGCTAGTATTTTAACCCTTTCCATGCATGAGATTCTACCACCAGCCTTTGCCACACTTTGTGGTAGTATTTTTTTGGTATTTTTTTTTTTACACAAGTTGTACTTTGGGTATAAATTTATAGCTCCAGGTATACGTCACTATCAAACACCCTAATATGTGTTCAACAACATCTCTCGAGTACAGTGATACCACCCATGCATGGGTTTGACTGCTGTTTGGGGTTAAAAGGCCACATTTGGGAAGTGTGCTTTTTTTCCCCTATTTTGGTCAGTCTGTGCCTATGCCCTATCTTTGAGCCCGGCCACTACAATTTACCCCATCAAACCATATATTTTTGAAAACTAGACACCCCAAGGTACTTAAAATGGTAGTATTTAACCCTTTCCATGCATCAGATTCTAGCACCAGCCTTTGCCACACTTTGTGGTAGTATTTTTTTTTGGTATTTTTTTCACACAAATTGTACTTTAGGTATAAATTTATAGCTCCAGGTATACATCTCTATCAAACAACACCCTAATGTGTGTTCAGGAACATCTCCCGAGTGCAGTCATACCCCACATGTATGGGTTTGTCTGGTGTTTGGGGTTAAAATGCCACATTTTGGAAGTGCGCTTTTTTTTCCCCCATTTCGGTCAGTCTGTGCCTATGCCCTATCTTTGAGCCCGGCCACTCCAATTTACCCCATCAAACCATTATTTTTTTTAAATTAGACACCCCTTGGGTATTTGAAATGCTTTTATTTAAATTCTTCCATGTCAGGATTTTGGGGAAGATACAGCGCTAATTTTAGCATTTGCTCATAATAATAAACTTTATTTTTTTATTTTATTCTTTTTGGACTTTTTTTTTTTTAAATTTTGCTAGAACTGGATAGTTTCTCTGATGCATAATAATTTTTAAATGTTACCATGTTTTTTTTCCCCCCTTTTTTTTTTTTTTTTTTTTTTTCTTCATTTTTTTTTTATATTTTACTAATCACATAGTGATTAGAAAGCTGGGCTCCATTGACTTGTATGGTTGAATGCAGTACCTGTATTCAACCTGCAAGTGGAGCCAGAGTTCTCTAGAGGGTCTGGAGACCATCTAGCAAACTTTTTCAACTTTATTATTTTTTTTCCCGGGCGGCGGCCATCTTGCGGATGGCGAAGATCACAGCCCGTCTTGGGGTAAGTGTTTGGTGTCGCTGAATGCCTCCTGATCGAGCCATTCCAGCGACACCATTGAAGTTTAGGAGGTGATCGTTGATCGCCTCCTAAACGCTTTTAAAACGGGCGTCCACCGCCATACAATGTATGGCGGTTGTTGATGCCCCGGGGAGGGGCCAGACATGGCCCATGATGCCGATCTCGGTGTTGCTGAATGCCTCGACATCGAGGCATTACAGCAACACCGTTTAAGCTTAGAAAGTGATCGTTGATCACTTTCTAAGCTTGTTTAAGTCTCATGACGTGTCAGGCACGTCATAGGTCGTTAAGTGACCGTTTTGCATGACGTGCCTGACCCGGCAATGGACGTTAAGGGGTTAATACATTTGTGCTGCTTAGCTGCTGTAATACTCATCAAACATTCATATTTATATGACACAGAACACGTTAACCTCTCAGGTTATATTTGTTGAAACAATTACTATATAAAAAAATGGCGTGGTCATTTTTTTTTTTATTTTTTTTTTCAGAAATATCGCAGGAGGAACATTTTCTGCTCCATCAAGACACACTGCCCAAGCAGCTTTTGGAGGAAAAGCAGTTGGATTTAAATATGATGCCAGTGCTGTCTCCTGTGGAGCTCATAAAAGTACGTGCTCGACACTGAATGATGCAGACTTTTCTGGGGGGTTTTTGACGCTACATCTCGTACAGTGGGACAATTCAACACCCATTTGAATGCCCTAGCGCCATACAGCACATGGCATATTATATATCGCCTTCATTTAGGTTATAATATATTCTTTGATGTAAGGATACCCTGAGCTGTTTTACAAATGTAAATGCCAACAATGTATCTATCGCAACCACGTGTCTCAAATTGACTGACTGATATGGGTGGTATGGTCTATAATAGCTACCAAGGCTATTAACCACAATGATCCAGGAATACAAATACACAAATGTATATAAGGGATTTTGTAGTGAATGCTATGGGTACTGACCTTGGGAATAATGTAAATACTTGATTAACCCATTCTTCCCAGCCCTTTACTGTGATTTTCCTGTTTGAGCATCCTACTCTTTAAAATATGATCACATGGGTAGTGAAGATTCCCAGTCAAAGAAATAGATACACACCGTAAAGCTAGCCACTGCTGGGCGTTCAAACAGACGTATGTTTTGCTGACTTATTGTTGGCCAAAATAACCTTGGTTGCTACAGAAATACAGCTCATAATACCCATATCTGTAAATTTGAGAGATACAGTTGATCTGGATGCATCAATAACATTTACATTTGGCAAACCGCCCAGGATAGTTCTCTTGTTTCCCTCCAGTCATTTATTTGAGCCTAAAGTAAATGATAAAGGTTAAAGGGACAGTATAATGCCCCAAATGAAGAATTCCATATTAACCCCTTAAGCACCAGATATTGTTTAGGATACAGGAACAAAGCTATGTCTTTAATTCCTTTTTTTCTTGAAACACAAACGTGGGACCTCTTTACCGATGACATACCTGCTAGGGACATCTTTTCATGATCTGACTCGGCATATAATGGCTGGAGGGTCCTTTTTTTAAGTTTGAACTTTATCCGATCCTCTATATACCCCCAAATTCTTAATTTTTTAGTATCCATAGAGGAAAGGGCGTGTAGTTTTTGTTTTGTGAGAGTAGTTTACTATTTGTTGGATTATATGACACTACTCTGTCAAAGTACCAGCATAAAGGAGGAAAGCTAGTATACGCAGAACGTTACCTATAGATACCATGTCAAACTATGAAACGTGGCACGTGATTATATCAATTGCAAGCTTTGGGCATTAAAAATAACACAGAATTTTTTGTTTTTTCTTTTTATGTAACAGCTATACATAAGTGAAGAAAACCGAAGGGCAAATGAATATGACTTCAAGAAAGCTCTTGACCTTCTAGACTATATTAATGAGGTATGAACATGTGACTATAACCAAGTCTTGTGGTTCTTGACCATTCTTAACTATACTGACTTTGTTATTGTTATTATTAATGTGTGCAGCGCTTCTTACAGTGCCTATATTCAAGGGGAATGACGAGACTAGAATATTTATTCAGCCTCCATTGAGGCAAACGCATGTTGACCACTCTTCGCCACACTGGCCATGTTGATGTACACTCCCTTACACGTGCCACACTTATCCAAACTAAGGCCCACTGTAGAATCAACGAGATTACACTCACATCTCTTTGAGATAAATTCAAGTACATGACACCAATCATGCCTTGATTCTGTCCCTCAATAATTATATTGGCTTATTTTATCCAATAATTACTTTGATACAATAGTAATTGCACAGTGCGTTGTTTTTGTCCCCACATTAATTTGTTTGGCGCTCCTGCTGATGCACCCATGTTTCAATGTATAGAAAAGAAGAGGCTCACAGTCTCCGTTCCAGTTCATCCCAAGAGTGTTTGTTTGAAGGGATTGAGGCCAGTCAAGTTATTCCATATCAGACTCATCCAACCATGTCTTTATGGACCTTGCTTTGTTCACTTCCCAATAATCAAAGCATTGTCTTGGGATGGCACAGTGGAACCCAGATAGAGTAGAGCCATGTTAACGTACTTCCAGGGCATTCATTGCAGTGAAGTTCCTCGTTGAACTCCATGGAATCATGATAACAAACTTGGACTCCAATTCTAGTATCCTCTGGGACACAACATGTAGTTACATGGCATTCATAGGCATGTTTTCTCATTGTCTTACAGTGTATACTGCTTTAAATCTTCATAGTGAGTTATGAATACCTAAGAACTACAACCTGCAACCCTTCTGTGCCTCCAAGTGTAGTAAGCTAAGAATATTAACAGCAGTAAATTCTAAATATAAACGGATCTATTACATGGGCCACTTTATATTTAGGAAAGCTAGGTCTGTGGGTTTTGTTTTTTTTGCCCCCCCCCCCCCCCAGTATTATTACGCGGTTACAATGTGGACATGTGGCATTTCCCTGGTGAACCTACTAGGAAGAATAAGTGCATGTTTAACATAAGTGGACACTATTGTGCTTATCCTGTTACATTTAGGTCCAATGTTTTCAGTACCATTTCTTAGAACTTTTTTTTTCCACGAGTCTGCTATATGTAGCTTTCCCTTCCCATTGACATAAATTCGTCTACATGGGAGAAATTCACAAAATGTGTCTTGAATGGGGATCTTATGGTAGTTTAGGCAAGCAAACAAAAGTTATTCTTTAATGGATGTGTCCTTATACTTCCTGGTACAGTCTTTAGGAAGTGTGTAGAAAGGACAGGATTAGGAACAGTGGATGAACTGCAGTGACTGGCATTGAAAGATGTTTTTGCATTATTCAGGGATGAGGAATCTTCCAAGAGGGGGAACGGGATGATATATTTCTCAACTTGCATTGGGAGTTGGTTTTAGAAGAATGGAACAATAAAACTAACAGTAAAGTCAAGTAAATGGTCAACTTAAATCTATCATTTGCTTTGGGCTCTGTAAACCGCATTATAGATTGTTCTTTTGTTCTCCCAAGGATTTCTTGTTCTACATTTTAGTTTATACTGGTGATGCTCTAATTTGGTAAGTTTAGCATCCTGAACAGTAGTTAGAAGAGTGTGGTCACACTGCATTCATATTCTAAGTCAATATTCGGCATATGTTGTTCACTACCGCACCTACCACTTTGCTTTTTTACCTGTTGACGTTTTTATTTATATTTGTATGAAAGGACGAAGATGTTGACAAGGAAGATCTGAAGCTGGAAATATTGTGCAAAGCAGTAAAGAGAGACGTGTAAGTAATTCAATTTGTAGTACAAATGTTTGTGGGCATGTGTGATCCCTTTTGCGTTATTCTCGTTTTGCACATGCAAATTATGATTAAATGCGTTTTTAAACAAAAATATCACTAGAGATGTAAATCCATTATAAAGCTTTTATATGTCTTATGTTGCAAGCCATTATCACATTATAGAAAGCAGATAAAGCAACATTTTGCTTTTAGCAATTACATTATACCAACTTCATTATGATATATACCTTTGTTGTACAGATGGTCGGCTTCTGATGGGAGGGATGACCCAATAGAAGGAACAAAAGAAACCATATTTGTGAAAGTGCTTCAGAAGATGCTTAATGAAGGTACTTGTTTTGTAATTGTGTGTATGTATATACACTATAGACACTTTATTTCCTATTTTTTTGCATTTATTTCTAATATACAGGTGATTAACCAATGCGAAACAATATTGGTTTAGTCCGCCTGTGTATCTCACGTTTGAGATGTATAGTTTGTATGTGTGACATTTTAGTCCCAAAGCTAGATTTGAAGCCCTGATGCACCTGGTAGGCTGAAAGTGTTTATAGTCCTGAATACAATTTGATGGATTTATTTTAATTAATTGCTAAATAAATTAATCCATTGTACAGCACTACGGAATTTGATATAAAACAATAAATAACAATTAACAAAATGCATACCTCATGTCTGTTACAATTTTGTTCTCAAAACCATTAATGAAGGACTTATATAGTGTTGCCGCTTGTTCGCCACGAACCCCCGAGACCATTGGTCACTATTCCTGAATGTTAAACTGAACACACGTGTGGAGCATTTTACATGTGCGTGAAATATACCATTTAAAGGTGCTCTTCTATCTGCATTTCTCATGTGCCTCAAAAGCTGAAAAGACTTGTTCTGAAAGCAAACTGAGGATGGTTTATTTGCTTAAGAAAATAAACATAACCGCTACATAATTGCCCCTGTAATTGTGCTGCTATTTTTTAGACATCCTTTCAGTTTTCTGGTTGCCATTTAGAAGTACCAATAAATTGGTAAATCTTGAATCCATTAAAACATTAAATAATAATTCAAATTTAAAGGGACATTTCTAGAATATTGCAATATACATTGTGGTAAAATTGACACATGATCATTTTATTTAACCCTTTTATTAGTTGAATCTAATTGATGTACAGGTGCCTCTATGTGGGTACTCCATGTGGGTGGTCTGTGTATCTGCATGTTCATAGTGTATGTGTTAACACCTTTTCTGTGTTATAGGCACTGAACTTGCAAGCTACTTACCAGATGTGGAGACCCTGCTTCAGTCAGATGAGCTTAGCAGCTTGAGGTCCAATTCATACTTTGAATTTGTTCTGAAAGCAAACTATGAGTACTACATGAAAGAACACCCTTGACCCCTTAACATGTTAACAACATACATTCTCTTTTTCATTGCTGTTGAATAATAAAAAAGTATTTAAATGTTGATTTGTGCTTCTTTACATACATACATTCATGCATGCATGCATACATAACACTCATGCACACTTTAACATATTTAATGCAAAGCGCTAAACAGAAAGCCCCTTTAACAGTATTTGCTTGTCTCCCTCTTTAAAGGAAAGCAATACAAGCATAACCTTACCAGAGACGCAAATTGTTTTAAACTCTTAGGAGGCGACAGTATCTCCGACCGATGTCCCATCGGATAGATGAATGCTCAGTTGCACAGTCTTTTGCTTTTGTCTTGGCCATTTGCCTGACAAAACAACTTGATCCAACAGCTGAGAAGGTCAGAAGTTAAATAAGTTGACATGAATCCAGTTTCTAGTTTAAAAAGTCCACATATTCCTAGGATGCCCTCCACCCCTTTCGGTTCTCTTGTACAACTCACCACGTTGAACATGTTTGGAAGAATAGATGTATCAAACGTATTAAGGGAAGATAATTCTGCAACCTTGGAAAAAGGCAGCCGAGCGTCCATGCTGCAGCTGTCGTTACAGGCAATCGTTCCGTTATTATTACCGCTACAGTTTTCCGACTAATTTCAAATTTCTGCCATATGGTTTGATTGGCTATGAGACATTTTCAGCTGTCATGCCTCAATTTGTTGCAGAATGTGTTCACAATACAGCTTTAACCTTATAAATACATGAGTTGCTGTCAGATGTGACTTTTAGTACCCAAAATGGAATTCATGTTTGGTCTACAATCAGGTTTCTTGATTTCACAGATTGGCCCCACGACTAAGCCTTAGAAGCCAAGAGGTTGTTCGCTCCTCTCTAGTGCTCACCCACTAAGCTGCGAATACCCAGTTTCCACTCTGGAGCGACCGGCAAGTTTTACATTATTTAAGATTTGTACATTTCCTAATTTGTTAACCAAGATTTAATAATTTAATAAACTAAGCTAATCATATGAACAGGCGGATTTGGACTGATACCATTAACAGTCCTAAGATGATGCTAAGCTGACACTATGCAGGAGGAATAGATTTCAGGCTGGCATTATATGAAATATTAGATTTCCATTTACATTCTTAAGCGTTTGCACACTTCAAGATGAAGTCTTCTGTGAGCTTCTCCTGCTGTTTAATGAAAATATATGATAACCATTTTAATGCGCAACAAATAGTGCCCATCTGCTGTGAAATCTGGAAAACACTCGTGAAATGTAACTGTTAGCTTTTCCAACCTAATAAGATGGAAGATTTATAACCAGGACAAACTCTTAAAGAGGAAAAAATAAAAATACCATACGGTATCTGTTAAAAGAAGCATGTCCTCTAAGAAAAGATCTCTTCTACCTAATACATCTGTATGCGTATATATATATTAGTGTTAGCATTTTAATATACTGGTCAGGGATTGGACGGTGGTATATATAACATGAAAAGCCATGATATAATATATATATATATATTTTAGGGATTGGATTCTCTTACTGCAAAATTACACTGATTTTTCTCAATAGTTGTTTAATTCAGCCTTCAGTCCTGACCAGTTTAACAGTCCCTGTTGGTAAAAAGCACGCAACATTATTCTTTATCGTCTGCATGGTGTTCTCGGGTTGGTGGGTAAGATTGGTTCTCTCATACATGTTTGTTGTGCTCCTGGTGTGCCTTGGCCAAATTAGAAAATTAGTTTTATTTTTTAAGTAATCCACTCCTGATTTTCCTTATTTTGGTTAATATTTGTTTTGATATTTTTTCTCTCTCTCCTTGGTGAGGTCTACTCAATACAACAGGATTTTGCAGTAGTTAATGCATTGTGACATCATGGAGTTTATCAAGGGAGATATGAAATGGGCAACGCTTCTACAAACTCACTCTCTAGTAAATTGACCCCAAAGTAATGCTGTTTGCTTATGCTTTCTAACAAACTCTGAGACCTGCCAGTAAACGATGAATTCATGTGACACTTTTACTGCGCACACCTGGACTCCGTTCAACTAATTTATTAAGCTTATTAAATGCATATGCAATCAAAGCTTTTTTTTTTTTCTTCTTTGCACTCATCTAGATAACATATAGATTCTTTACCAAATAAAGAATATAACAAAATAAAAAATGTAATACTATTTCAAAACGAGGCAGCTCCAGAGTTATGACATACTGCCAACGCTGATTTTTGTGTAAAGCAGCCAATTGCTGGTAGACGCTCAACAGGAGCACATGCTGGGTGTGTGCATGATGGGATCTCATCAGATGCATTGAGCTGGGAGTGAGTATATCTCATAAACACATCTCTTGCAGGCCAACAGTGCAAATGTGTTGAGGGATTCTATTGAAATCCCTGTATGTGCAGTGGAAAAGACCATTCATTTAAAAGGGGCACAGCTTTTAAATGTGTGAAAGTGCCTATGAGAGCTGCAGTGTCCCTTTAAACCATGTATATTCAATACATTATAGTTTTAGGCATTCATGATGTTGCATTGCAACACAATGTATGAAGCAAACTTTGGTTGTTATGGGAATTTCGGTGTGCAAACTGTGTTGTGAAAGACATCCTCAAACACCACTCTGATTTGATTTTTATGGCAATGCTATTAGTCAGTGTGTGGCTGGATCTGTGAAACTGAGCCATTCGGCTGTTAACCTAAGGCAGTATGACAAGGAGTCAGCCTTCTCTAGTAGATTGGGCTCAGATAACAGAGCTAAAACCAGCGTCTCCAGCTTTCGTATGTAGAGGGGGGGGACCATGGGCGGACGGGGACCAAAGTAAGGGGGGCAATTATAAAACGCTACATATATATATCTCATCTGCATTAGGCAAGCATTTTTAACTAAATAATATGTACTTATCTCTTTGAAGTAAAGACTGTGATTAAAATATGATTTCAAAATAGCTGAACTGGCAGTTAGTTTTCATTCTTTAACATTAGACCCTGCTGTTGATATTTATTAATATTAGCCCCTGCTGCCAATATATTTTACAGTATCTCACAAAAGTGTGTACACCCTCACATTTTTATAAATATTTTATATCTTTTCATGTGACAACACTGAAGAAATGACACTACAATGTAAAGTAGTGTGTCAATATTTTGTGTGGCCACCATTGGCCACTCCTCCATGACGACATCACAGAGCTGGTGGATGTTAGAGACCTTGCGCTCCCCCACCTTCTGTCTGAGGATGCCATTAGATGCCCCTTCAACCTCTGCAGCAATGCTGGCAGCACGCGTACGTCTACTTCCCAAAGACAACCTCTGGATAAGATGCTGAGCATGTGCACTCTGCAACGTGCATTTTCTTTGGTCCACCATTGCGAGGCCTGTTCTGAGTGGAACCTGTCCTGTGAAACCGCTGTATGGTCTTGCCCACCATGCTGCAGCTCAGTTTCAGGGTCTTGGCAATCTTCTTATAGCCTAGACCATCTTTATGTAGAGGAACAATTCTTTTTTTCAGATCCTCAGAGAGTTCTTTGCCATGAGGTGCCATGTTGAACTTCCAGCAACCTGTATGAGAGAGTGTGAGAGCGATAACACCAAATTTAACACACCTGCTCCCCATTCACACCTAAGACCTTGTAACACTAACGAGTCACATGACACCGGGGAGAGGAAATGGCTAATTGGGCCCAATTTGGACATTGCCACTTATGGGTGTACTCACTTTTGTTGCCAAGGTTTAGACATTAATGAGGGGGCAGCAAACTTACACTGTTATACAGGCTGTACAGTCACTCTTTTACATTGTAGCACAGTGTCATTTCTTCAGTGTTGTCACATGAAAAGATATAATAAAATATTTACGCAAATGTGAGGGGTGTACTTACTTTTGTGAGATACTGTATATTGAAAAAATTGGATCTGCTGCGGTGCGTGCTTCTTCACTGCTGAGTGCGGGTATATGATGTCATATTCCGGCGCTCAGCATGAAATGCCGGTACCGCGACCAAGACAGAGGCCTCACGGAGGACAGTGAGGGGCGCCGTGCGGTTGCTGAAAACATATTCAAGAGAGTCCGCTTGGCGCCCCTCTCCTCCATGTGAATCAGTGCTTACTCGTGGCTGCAAAAAAAAAAGGATGGTGTTTCAATGGAGGGGCAGAGCATGCTGTAGGGGGGCCATGGCCCCCTCTGGCCTCCCCTGCCGACGCCACTTAGCTAGAACACAAACTCATTGCTTAAATACACCTTTCTAAAACGTATTATGCTAAAACTGTTTTTTTCTTAACAAAATAAATAAGCTCAATTCGTTTTTTTTATTTTAATTATTATTATTGTTTAAGATATATCAGATTCCGGAGAGCTGTACAAAGGGTAGACGCGACAGAACAATTAGGAGATAACATAATAAGATGGTATACAGAAACAACAGGTGAGGACAGTTTACAATATATTTGATGGGAGTTCCCTTTAAATCGCATCCTGAAATAGTTCAAATGTACTAATGTTGGATTGAGCCAGATGACTTTATAAAGACTGTACTAATTGCATTTGTTGGTATGTATTTTATAACTGGGCTTGCAAGAGAGTGGCATTTGCCGTTCAGTTTGTTCAGAGGCCACTAGTGGTTTTCATCTCCGAAGCACATTGGAGCAGCTGCCGCACTGCATCTTCAGTAGAATTTGGCACTGTGCCAACTGTACTTCCACCCACTTCCATCCCGACCATCCCAAAAACCAATAAAGTTCTACCTCACCATAAGTAGTGTCAAGCCATTTTAGAAATGCGAGAGAAAAAAAACCTTTCTTGGTATATCTATGTATAAATAGATTAAACCCTGGCCAGCTCGTGGGTCCAGTCCAATTTGACCTGGCAGCAGGCCTCACTTTGCAAATTTATCATACTCTATATTTAACACTGTTTTTGCATAGCAAGTTTGTGTTATAAAAGTGACATGTTCTGCTTCTGTTACACAAATCCTTTTTTTTCTTCCAAAAAAACCATACATACTCTGATGCTTTTTTTCAAGTGATTGGTTTTATTTCAGTAAAACACCTGTATTAAGCTTACTTTGTATCACTTAAGCTGTATAAACTATTTGGCAGAAACTATTCATTGCTGAGATCAACAGGCCTCCAGCATTCAAAATATTTAGGTATTAGTGCAATTTGGGCATTAATAACTGAAACAGGACTGGATTCTCAAAAATGGACAATAGGCGGGTATCAATATTTTAGAGGCCTAGTTGGAGGCTTGCGCTCACATTCACTAGACATCACTATACATGGCTCCAGAAGGATTCCAGCTTCCAGAATAATTTGATAATTCGATTAAATAAAATAGTATCTATTTAGTCATTTTTTACCTATCTTAGTGTTGAGGGTGTTGCATTGTGGGGGTCTCCCCCCACAAAATGCTAAGCTCAGTAGGTGTTGTTCTCATATCTTGTGCAAAAAATCTATAGTGATGTTGCCAAGTAGACCTGTGTATTCGGATTCGTACAAACTTTCTTTTTAACCAAATTTGCCATTGTTGTGTGTCTATACAAATCTCCGATAACAGAGGGTCCTGAAGAACAAACAACAAATAGCAACATCTCTGAAATTCTGTTTTGTTCATTTGTTTTGCCTTGTTTCGGCGCTCTTTTGTGGGGTAAAGAGAGAAGTAGACTGTGTCATATCAATGACTGATAGGTAGAAGTAGCCAAAAGGTGGTGGTCTCATTGATGGTTATGGCTGTGATTGATGGGTCCAACAACCTGCTGAGTTTTTTTCCTTACTTTTTCTTTTAACTCTGACCAATCAGCATTTACGAGGGAAAGAGACAAGCATTTGATATATGTGTGCTAATACAATTTTAACTTGTCAGTAGCGGCCACAGACTGATGGGAGTTGGGGTGTGAAACAGTCAGTAACAGAGTTGAGCCTGAGAATGAGGCTCATCTGCCATGCACAAGTGTCAATATTTAGAGCACACAGTGTGTTTCAGTTATTGAAATATTGTACCTGAATTGCATTTAAGATGCACATTTACACTACAGAGCAAAACTTATTAATGGACAACACAAACTATTAAATAAGGCAGGGCGGTGGACTTTTTCCCCAATTTTACAGGTGACTACAGTCAATTTAGAAATGTCCGCAAGCAGGGCCGGCCGAAGACTTAACGCCGCCTGGGGCGAAGTTTAAAATGCCGCCCCCCGCCGACGCCGGCGGCATTATCTACCCCCCCCCGGTACTTACCCTTAAACAGTCCTGCGGCGAGTCTCCCTGTGCTGCCACGGTGCCGGCTTGTAATGCTGAGCGCCGGAAATTCACGTCACTTCCGGCGCTCTGCATTACAAGCCGGCACAGAGACTTCAGAAAGTGCCGCCCCTTCTGAAGTGCCGCCTGGGGCAATTGCCCCAGTCGGCTCCATTGTAGGGCCGGCCCTGTCCGCAAGACAGAATGATTCCAGATTTTGTGGGTTGGACAGGCCCTGTATGAAAAAGTCAGATATCCCCCGGTATACAGGTCACAAAGTATTAAATATTTCCTTCGTTAATTCACACACATATTCCCTCCATGTCCATTAGCACAACCTCTCACGCATACACACAGATTTAGACCATATCCCCATACCTCTGAACTTCTCAGGGCAGGCGACTTGGAGCCAATTGAAGGCGTGATTGGGGGGGACGGATATGTTTAAAAGGGCAGGCAACAGCAAAACAGCAATTTCCAATATTGATGACTACTGAGTCTACTGCATGTGTGCTGAGAGTATATCTCTCTGAGCAACAGGATTGTGGAGCAAACCCTGGCAGCATATGTTCAGGACAATCGCATGCAAGCCTGCTAAACAAAATGCAAATGTAAAGGGCAAAACATAAAGAGGCTGCAGCACTAATGTAATGAAATAATAGTATCAGTTAAAAAGAAAATCATAAATTATTTTGCATTAAATGAGCAGTCATGGTAAAGATATGAGATATGAGTGTTCTTGTAAACTTCTGGTGAGCCTGATGTGTAGAGTTTTAATCTGTGTTCTGCAACTAATTTGCTCCATCATTGCAATAGCACAACCCGTGTAAAGCAATTAAGTGTACCGAAACTGGCACTCGGCACCATCCCCTTTTAACATAACATCTAGTCACTCATGCTTACTGCACAGTCTGCTCTAAATAACTGTAATGTATGTATTTTCTTCTGAATATTTATTTTAAAGTGGACGTTAACCAGTGCTTCAAATTAAACTATATAATAATAATAGTACTTTAATTTATTAATCAAATGTGCTGTAATGCCAACATGCTCAGTCATGCTGTCCTGAATTTCATATTATATGTAGTGGAAAAAACATGAGGCGTACCAACCCTTGTTTTGAGAGCCAAGCAACTGATCTTTTATGGAATTTTATAATGTATTTATTATCTTGAATGTTATTTTGCACTTCTGTTTTGACTTTTATTACGAGTTGAAATGGTGGTAATCAGCATACCTGGGAACTCCTTGGTTTCCCGGAGACCCCCCCCTTGTAAGATGAAGGTAGGAGGCCCCGCCAATGTCTGTGGGCAGTCCCACTGTGTTAGTGGATGTTCCTGCGGTGTTGCAGGATACACCCCATTTTTGGGGTGTGAGCAGGGAGTGTGGTGTGCCACAACTCCGATCCAGCGACTAGGTACTCATGTTTTGTTAGAAAAAAAAAATACCCATACATGTACATACACACCCTCTCTCTGAACCATGCATGTATGAAACTCCAAGTAAAATATTTAAAAGCAATCCAGGCCTTGCCTGTTTCACACTATGAAAGCTATGTGAAATATATCTCACGATCAGCACAGTTTGAGGGATGCCAATGGATTTATGTCATTTTCCAACCTTACGATATAACTACAGTGCTAGGAAAAAGTATTTGCCACCTTCCCAATGTCTTCCATATTTGCTTATTTGTCACATTGAAACGTTTCAGGTCATTTCGGTTGTCTCATATGCTCTTGTTGCACTCTTGGAAGGATTTAGGTATTCCAGCCACTCCTGGGAAGGTTCAGCACTGTTACAAGATTTCTCCATTTGTAGATAATAGCTCTCTCTGTGGTTCACTGGAATACCAGAGCCTTAAAAATGGCTGTGATTACTTTGTTTCTCATCTGTTCTTGAATTTCTTTTTAGATCATAGCATAACGTGCTGCTTGTATGAGACCTTTTAGCCTACTTCACTTTGCAATACGAGTTCTATTTAATTCATGTTTAGATTCAACATGGCTGATTAGGTCTAGTGATAATCGGTTGATTAAGTAACTAAGGGGGATAACTTTTTCAGACAGGGCTAGGTAGAGTTGGATAGCTTTTTTTTTCATTCTGTACATGAAAGCATCAGGTAAAACTACATGTTTTTGTGTTTACTCGGGTTATCTTTGTCTAATATTAAAGTAACTTTCATCTGCTCTGACAAATATGCAAAAATAGAAGAAATTGGGAAGGGGCAATTGTTGGTGGGATCCATACACTATGGCACAGGTTTCCGCACAGGGAAAGAGGTACTTCCAAGTTGATTTTAGCCGATTACTTGCAAGGTGGCTTTAGCCAAGTCTCTTCAACAACTCTGTGGATGTGATTGGCTATCCAAGTTGTCCCAGATATAGGGCTGCAATGACAATTCTGTTGTGGTTTTTTTTATGTAACGTGTATAGTGTTTTTTATGTAAATTTATCAAGATAGGAGCGTGATATTATCTGCGGTTCTTCCTGCTCTTTCGTCTGACTGGGTCCTAGCTGTGATTTCCTGGAACTGTTTGGCGGCTGGGCCCCACAGGGATACCCACTGATCTTTAAGTACCGTCGCTACAGCTGCCTGTTACCCAATCCGAGCGCCCTTTTGGGGTTATATAATCTTTCCAAAGCATACTGTACCTTATCCACCACTTCATATTAACCTTAGACAGGACAAGTTCCTAACAAAGTTTACAAAGTGGTAATACACCTATATAAATTGCTGTGATATGCACACACATTTATTTTGCCAATTCCTTTTTTCTCTCTATATACGTGTTGATGTAGTTTAATATGCCTTTGGAGCAACAATGGAGCCGTTCACTATCTGCTGCCTTAATACCGAGGCACTAGATGACTAAAATGGCTGTGAGAGAAATGGCAGATACCGAAGTCTAGTACAGTGCTAATAAAAATGTAAAATGACTATGACTAGAAGCAGGACGAGATATTACCAGGAAGGGAACTCCTCTGGAGTTTTACCAGCCACAGCTATTTTTAGATAAATTACATTCTAATGATGTTCTGTGGTTGACATTAAGTCTTGAATCATTCAATGTTTCAAAGCAAATTTCACAATCACTAGATGTTCACAAGCGTTACGTTTCCGTGTAAGTAAAAATAAGATCTGAAATAGAAATTAAAGCCCAAACTTATATACTTATAGAAATTAAAGCTCAAAGTTATATACTTACAGAAATTAAAGCTCAAAGTTATATACTTACAGAAATTAAAGCTCAAATGTTATATTTTACTACTTTCATGAAACCACAAATTAACTGATAAAAGCCACATTTTCGGAATCACTCAAGCTTTTGTTGGTCTCCTGGATTGGCTTTCCCTAAATGATGTATTCCATTAATCAGGCATAGGCAAAGTGTCCATACAAGGACATCAGTGTCCGTGGCAAGGGATGTGAAGGTCCATAGAACATCATCCAATTGTCCACAACAGTAAATGTCCACCATGAGCTGCCATTAACACTATGGATTTGTGAACTAACAATAACAATTGCTTCTTTTATTTGTTTTCATTTTTTTATGTACTGAGAACTTGGTCTCATAATAGGGCTATTTTATTAATGTATTTGGTGTGGTAGTCATGTACATGCGATGTGATCTCCTGGTCTCCTTGCATAACATGGTATCATCTAGCCACCATGGATGGATCCAGAAGAATTATGCCATGTACATGGGGTTAATGTCCATTGATCCCACGCTGAGTCCCTAATGATTCAACATATACTGTATATTAAAATTATAGTAGTGGATAATCTGGCACTGTCTCAATCTGCTCTCACAACGATGCTTACTGATAGTCATAGAGACCATAGGGTTTAATAACAGGACAATGAAACATATAGCCACTTGCTATAGTGATTGTAACAGTATTACTCGTGGACTGGCACCGAGTAAGCAGGCGGCACCGGCAGCCAGTTGTTCCACCTAAATCTTCCTCCCAGATCCCCTCGTGTGTGGCGGGATTATCGGGACACGCTAAACATGCCTCGTTCCCGCCCCTTTCCCTGCTCTCTCCCCTCCGTGGGGCTGGCGGGAGGGACGGCCGCTCCACGGATCCCAAGTCACTCCTTTTACGGTTCCGGCCTCTTTTTACCTGGTGCCCGGCCAGACTGGCCATTTATGGGCACTCCGCGGCCAGTCAGAGAGCCCTAGGGGGGCAAGGTCAGTGCCCAAGGGCCTAATATGGCGAGAGAAGGGGAGAGATCAGCCGGTGGACGTCAGGGGGCACAATTATATATAAATACCCCCTGGACAGGGCTACATCCTGAGCGAGCTGGTGAGCTAGCAACCCCTGCACTGCCTGAGACAGACCGGAGCCCAAGGTAAGAGCTGCACTGGGGCCATAGTGGGACAGCTACTAGGGAGGAATCAATGGAAGAGACTTTTTAATACAACAGAAGTGAGAAGATTTTATTACATTTATTCATTTATTAAAAGTAATCATAAAGGGGAATTCATTCAAACCCAGAGCACCTTAGGCAGCATTCCCAGTGTCTAACTAACATTAAGACGATTTAATAAGAGCCATTACATTGCATAAACCTATTATTATTATTATTATTATTTTGTATTATTATTATATTATTTGTATTATCTGTATCTTTATTATTATTTATTTTTATTATTATATATATTTTTTTATTGTATTATTATTTTTTATTATTATCTGTATTATTATTATTATTATTATTTGTATTTAATATAGCAAGCAAACAATACAAAACATATTCAGAATAAACGTGTACAATACGCACCAGAAATAGGACATTAGTAATACATATTTGATTAAAGAAGAGAAGGTTGAAGATTAGAACTCATAGTAGTTTCTGCTTTAAAAGTTTTATTTTTTTTTATTTTTTATACCCCATAAAATAGCTTTTTTTCTGGGTAAATGCAAAGCTTGTATAATATAGTTATTTTTTTGTTGTCTGCCTGAATAATTAATGTAGAGAAATAAAATCAATTTTATTTAATAGAAGTGACACCAGCACAGTAATATCTACTGTAGTGGAAGGGTGAGAGTAGCTTTTGGAACATGTGGGTGGACAGGATTATACATTATTAGCAGTAGAGACAGGGAGGTATTAGGGGAAACTTTTTATAAACAATACTATATAAAAAGGGTAGTGGGTGCATGGAATTACCTTCCAGCTGAGAGTGCAGATAAAGACATGCAGGATAACTGTTAGACTAGATGCATGATTGATTTATAGGTGGCAAAATAAAGGCTGAAATAATATAAAATGGATTATATTCATTAAAAAAGATCTAAATGTGGAGCTCTCACTAGAAAACAGTAGAATGGCACCGGTGATTTCTCAGCACCCAGATTGCGCTTTAGAAATATGTTTTAATATATAAATATATATATATATATATATATATATATATATCTAATATGTAAATATTAGATTTCTGAGATATTTGCTGTGGATTAATGTCCTCATTGTCGAGGTGCAGAGCTTTCAAAACCCCATAGTCTCTTACTGAAGCAGCCCACAAGTGGAATACATGGTATTTAATATAATTTAGTATATTTAAAACCATAATGCTGCTTTACCAGCTGAACGACCACAGCCGGTACGCTTCAGCTACTTGACACATAAGAGGAGGAGTGTTTTAATTTTAGAATGTAATACATATGTTAAAAAGTTTTCCTTCTGTCAATTTGTTTGTTAACGTTTAGAAAGCTACCATCATGTGTGACGATGAAGAGACTACCGCACTTGTGTGCGACAACGGCTCCGGGCTTGTGAAAGCTGGATTTGCTGGGGATGATGCCCCAAGAGCAGTGTTTCCATCCATTGTTGGGCGTCCCCGCCACCAGGTGTGCAAGAAAACGAATTACAAAACATAAATACACATATTATATATTAATAATGTTAATAAGATATTAATTTATTAACAGTTAATGTTTTTAACCGCATGACAAATAGAATATACACGACATGCCTTTCTGTAACTTTGTGTACATCACAAACTATGAAAGGCTTAATATTTCACCATACAGAACATTTTTCTAGTTATATACAGGATGTAATCATTCTTTCTGCCATTGAAGTGGGTTAGTAATATTTGCTCATAAATTATTAATCTCAGAAAGCAGGTCATTTTTATGGCACGTCATCAAAATACTACATTTAAGTCTAGCCCAGCATAAGCATATGAATCAATGAGTCTCTGATTAACTTGTGACTCAGTTGTTCCTAGATATTAATATTATTTGATTTTGACTTAAGCATTCAAGATTCTGTATGAATAAAGGGATTGCTACAGTTATCATTTTTTTTTTATACTTTAGGGTGTCATGGTTGGTATGGGTCAAAAAGATTCCTACGTAGGTGATGAAGCCCAGAGCAAGAGAGGTATCCTTACTCTGAAGTACCCAATTGAACATGGTATTATCACCAACTGGGATGATATGGAAAAGATCTGGCATCACACCTTCTACAATGAGTTGCGTGTTGCCCCAGAGGAGCACCCCACCCTGCTTACTGAGGCCCCACTGAACCCCAAAGCCAATCGTGAAAAGATGACCCAAATCATGTTTGAGACCTTCAACGTCCCAGCTATGTACGTGGCGATCCAGGCAGTGCTCTCTCTGTACGCCTCTGGTCGTACCACTGGTGAGTGATATATTAATGTGTTTGTATATTTTAAACTGAGAAGTATGAAATCAACAAACTAGAATAGTTACAATGTTTAACCTAACACATAGACATCTATATAGACTATCAAGCAATCAATCCAGTACTTTAGTTATATTAACAAGCAATTAATTCAGTAGCCTACATGGCACAAACTTCTAGACTCATTTAACTGTACAATGGAATAGTGATTTCAAAACCTTGATGTTCACACTTTAGGAAGGTATGATTTCATTTGAGGATAGTATGTTCCATATATTTCATAATATATTCTCTTCCTCAGGTATTGTTCTGGACTCTGGTGATGGTGTAACACACAATGTACCAATCTATGAAGGTTATGCCTTGCCCCATGCCATCATGCGTCTTGACTTGGCCGGTCGTGACCTGACTGACTACCTGATGAAGATCCTGACAGAGCGTGGCTACTCTTTTGTCACTACAGGTGAGCTGGTGCTTGTACACTAATATGAACACAATGCAGTCTACTACAGAGCTATTTTATCCAGTTTCTTACCATTTAAATTCAGTTACTTTCTCCCATCCATTGCTTTCTTATTGCAGTCTCTAACATAGAAGTGTTAAATACCATAGTTTATGGTTTATCTGGTGTTATCTACTTTAATGGCCTAAGTGGTCCAATGAAATCAGCATAACCTTTCATCTAATTATCCTCAAATCACAGCATTTACTCCGAGGTACAGAACCCAATTGGCCCACTTACAGAACTATGTGTTATTCGTTGTCATGGCTGGCAAAACAACCGCTGTACTATTTTAGCATTATCATTCTGGCATGTCTTGTAACGTGTTCTCTTACAAGAGAAGATATCACACTCAAACTGCCTTCAGGTCCAGCATAGTGTCTGGAGATATTATGCAGTTCACCATATAATTAGGCCAGCGTATTAATAGGGTAATCGTTTCGGAAATGCCTTTAGCGCAGTTTTGACATTAAACAGACTATCCCCAAATGACCGCCAGTGTACTTAGCAAGTTTACAGTAATTCATTTTTTTCCTACCAGTTCCATTCTTATTGTGTTTTGTGTGGCGCTGTGAATATAAACATATGCACATGTATCATTAAAAAAAAATTCTGCTCCTTACAGCTGAACGTGAAATTGTCCGTGACATCAAGGAAAAGTTGTGCTATGTAGCTCTGGACTTTGAGAATGAAATGGCCACTGCTGCTTCTTCCTCCTCCCTGGAAAAGAGCTATGAGTTGCCTGATGGACAGGTTATCACCATTGGCAATGAACGTTTCCGTTGCCCAGAGACTCTCTTCCAACCATCTTTCATTGGTAAATGATTTGTGTCTAAAAGTAATACTCTCTCGTAGGGCTTTGCACGCTTGTCTGGCCACACTAACGCTATATCTTGTGACTATACCAGGTATGGAGTCTGCTGGTATTCATGAGACAACCTACAACAGTATCATGAAGTGCGATATTGACATCAGAAAGGACCTGTATGCCAACAATGTCATGTCTGGTGGTACCACCATGTACCCAGGTATTGCTGACCGTATGCAGAAGGAAATCACTGCTCTGGCTCCCAGCACAATGAAAATCAAGGTATGTTAGCAACTTTCTTTTTTAGGCTTTAAATAAATGCAATACATTATAATGACTGGGATTAAAACATAGTTTGGATGGGTATTGAAGGTTTATGGCTAATATATCAATACAGATTACAGTTATTAATAGTAATATTCTAATAATATGCTATTGATGAAGATATTTATATATTTTTTTCTCTGTATTCTTCCAGATCATTGCTCCACCTGAGCGTAAGTACTCTGTCTGGATCGGTGGTTCCATCTTGGCCTCCCTCTCCACCTTCCAGCAGATGTGGATCACAAAACAGGAATACGATGAAGCTGGTCCATCTATTGTCCACCGCAAATGCTTCTAAATATGTTCACTTGATCCCTACACTAGCAACCACTCTCAGGTTGATAATGGTCTTTGCCATGGGTGGATCAGAATGTCCCAACACCCATGTAACACCACACATAACAATGTTTGTTATTGTAGCCTCATAAAGAATGTGACTCCGAGATTATATAAAATGTACATAAAGTGTAATTTATTGTAACATGTTTTCTAAGTTCTAAAGCACTGACTGAACAGAAGCAACATGGAAATTTCAAGAAACAATAAATGAGTCATTTCATGCCCCTCTTAATGTTGTCTGTTTTTATTCATTTAGCCTCGGCTTGTCAGTTTAATTTTTCTTACAGTAACTTATTCTTAAATACATTATTAGGGTTTTCATGGGTTTTCTTACACATCACAGTGCTTTCATTGATATGTAACACCCAAACAGGGTATGTTTTTAGCTGGTTAAAGCACATTTTACAATCAGGGTTTACCACAACAACCAAATGCTGATCACCATATAATAATTTTAAGCAGATATGAATTATTATGCAGTGAACACACTAATCAGGCATCAACATGGATCTGCTTTCAATCTCATAATTGCAGTTTACGCAGAAATTTGGGGTAAGGTATTTATAGCCCCATGATATGGGTGGATCATTCTGAATTATTCTTGGAAATCTGAACTTCATTCTTGAATACCAGTACCCACCAGATGACACATAATGTAAAGTAGGGAAGACTAGCGACCTTAAGCGAGTCTTAAAATACTGCATGAGATGAAATCACAATATATTTAAGTGTTCTCATTTACAGTTAAAAAGAAACAAACACATCAAACTCCATCTGTTTTAAACAACAGCCACACAGGTTAATATATGTGGTAACTCTGTGATCTTTCCATAAAAGAAAAAAAAGTTTTTTAGCAATTTCCTAACACTGTTTATTTCTGTATATTTAGTAGGGGTTTTTAACCCCTTAATGACAAAGCCCGTACATGTACGGGCTCAAAATGCAATGTTTTCAATGGGTTTTGGGACCGCCCATTGTCCTTAAGGGGTTAAAGTCTGGCTTCAAAGATTATACATACTTACTAATTACTTCTAGCATTCTGCTAAGACCTAGGGTTTCACAACCCAATGGCTTCTTACACGCTTTCACTGGATCACTGGTGTAATGTGATATCAGCTCCCTATCTCTCAGTGTCTCCTTCTTTGGTATAAGACGTCTGCAATGATTACATATAGGGACAAACATTTCTTTCTACCTGCACTGCCACTCCTTCTTTAATATTATCTTCGCCCTAGAGAATCTACGTATGTGCTTTATGACATAATCTACGCTAATTAAATACACTATCCATTCACCATGTAAAAATAAAGCTTACATTGCACCCTGTAATATGTGCTACCATAATAAGCATTGCATCTTGACAGCTTCTTGCTGCAATCCAGGAGGTAAGCTGCAAGTATATGCCCTTTGGCTATTAATAAGCATGCTGTTTCTGTCATTTATGGCAGAATGGTTCTTAGATATCTAAAATGCACAGCAAACTATTTCAATTTCAAACACTAAAGATATTGGAGCATGGGTTATTTTCGTATATATATATAAAATATACATTACATTTATTTATAAAGCGCCAGCAGATTCTGTAGCTCTGTTACAATCAGTGGAATAATTTAAAATCACAATAACAAATGGGTACAAATAAAGTATCATTAAAAGGAAGCTACAATGTATATATTTGTAAGCAACATTGTATATAATCATACACTTAAAAACTGAATATCAGTGAATCATAAAATGTATATGTATTGTGTATTAGGACTGGTTCAGCAGATTATATATATATATATATATATACCGGTATATATAGTATATACATATGGCGATGCAAAGAAATTTCATTTTTATTTCTACGTGATATGAAAAAATGTTCATAACAGTATGCACCTTATATCTTGATTCCAATACACATTTATGCCTTATTTAGAACTACATTTTCAGAAAAACTTTACAGAGAAGTCGTGCTATTTTATATATATGGAAAAAGTACGATACATGAGATTTTACTGTAGTTTTATCAATTATCGTAGTACAGAAATCTGCGATTTAGAAATGTCTTGAATAAAAGGTTGATTTGAGTTCAGAGCCTGTCCGGCTGCTAAATGCTGAACTTGGTGCTAATCTGAAACAATTAAATGAAATTGGAATTTATTAGCGCCTTCTGGAAAAGAACTCTGCAACTGAAATTAAAGGAATATTCAAATACGATGCTATCATATGCAAGTCCAATGTTCTTAATATTGTAACACGGTAGTTACATTAAAACCTAATTACTTAAAATATATTTGCTGGAACAAGGAACATGTTATGCAAACTCGTGTCCACATTCTTTAGTTATTGGAACTTGCGACATCAGATACCCGACCCTGTGTGGTGGCTAACATGAGCTGCACTAAAGACAGGGCTCCACACAAGGGAAGAAGGAGGAGAATGAAAGTGAAGGAGAGCTGTGTAAGCAGCATGCTTGATAGGAGAGGGAGATTGGAACAGAGGGAGGGAGGGTAAGAGAGTGTATGTGTTTTAATGTATGGTGTTGGAGAGTTTGTAGATGCATGTGCGAGTGTGTAGTTTTAGAGTGAGTGTGTGTGTTTTGGCATATGGCACTGGGGAGGGCGCATGTGTATGTACAGTATCTCACAAAAGTTAGTACACCCCTCACATTTTTTGTAAATATTATTTTCATGTGACAACACTGAAGAAATGACACTCTGCTATAACGTAGTACTAGTGAGTTTACAGCCTTTATAACAGTGTAAATCTGCTGTTCCCTTAAAAATAACTCAATACACAACCATTAATGTCTAAACCTTGGCAACAAAAGTGAGTACACCCCTATGTGGAAATGTCTACATTGGGCCCAATTAGCCATTTCCTCTCCCCAGTGTCATGTGACTCGTTAGTGTTATAAGGTCTCAGGTGTGAATGGGGAGCAGGTGTGTTAAATTTGGCGTTATCGCTCTCAGGCTCTCTCATACTGGTCACTGGAAGTTCAGCATGGCACCTCATGGCAAAGAACTCTCTGAGGATCGGAAAAAAGAATTGTTGCTCTACATAAAGATGGCCTCGGCTATAAGAAGATTGCCAAGACCCTGAAACTGAGCTGCAGCACGGTGGTCAAGACCATACAGCGGTTTCACAGGACAGGTTTCACTCAGAACAGGCCTCGCAATGGTGGGCCAAAGAAGTTGAGTGCACGTGCTCAGCGTCATATCCAGATGTTGTCTTTGGGAAATAGACATATGAGTGCTGCCAGCATTGCTGCAGAGGTTGAAGGGGTGGGGGGGGTCAGCCTATCAGTGCTCGGACCATACGCCGTACACTGCATCAAATTGGTCTGCATGGCTGTCGTCCCAGAAGGAAGCCTCTTCTAAAGATGATGCACAAGAAAGAACGCAGTTTGCTGCAGACAAGCAGACTAAGGTCATGGATTGCTGAAACCATGTCCTGTGGTCGGATGAGACCAAGATAAACTTATTTGGTTCAGATGGTGTCAAGCGTGTGTGGCGGCAACCAAGTGAAGAGTACAAGTGTCCTGCCTATAGTCAAGCATGGTGGTGGGAGTGTGATGGTCTGGGCCTCCATGAGTGTTGCCCGCACTGGGTAGCTACAGTTCATTGAGGGAACCATGAATGCCAACATGTACTGTGACATGTACTGAAGGAGAGTATGATCCTCTCCCTTTGGACACTGGGCCGCAGGCAGTATTCCAACATGATAACGACCCCAAACACACCTCAAAGACGACCACTGTCTTGCTAAAGAAGCTGAGGGTAAAGGTGATGGACTGGTCAATCATGTCTCCAGACCTAAACCCCAGGGCCGGCCCGACAATGGAGCCGAGTGGGGCAACCGCTCCAGGCGGCACTTTTTTTATTTTTTATTTTTAAACTTCTTTATTACACGGAGAAGACAGAGCATACAGCATAAGAACAAAGGTACAAATAGACATGGTGACAGACTAGATGTGTACAGGTACAAGTAATGCACAATTCCAATAATACATACAGTGTAGGTAATATCACCTCCTCAATCACAGAACACTGGATCACAACACAGATACGTCCTGTCCCGCAACGAGCTCAGAACCCCGGTATGGGGCGAATACCTTTTAGGACCTGAAGACAATACCACTCTGTGGTATTGAACGTTTGAAACAGTGACAATCTGGTAGTGCTATCTAGTGTTGCGATAAATGGGGACCAGCGATTGAAAAGATATTTGTCCTTGCTTCCAGGCGGCACTTTTGAAGGGGCGGCACTTTGCCGCCCCAAGCCCTTTTTTTTTTTTTTAAAGCGAAAGAGAGAGAAAGGGGCGCCGAGTGGTTTTCACTTACCAAGCTGTCAGTACCCGCTCGGCGCCCCTCTCTCTCTCCTCTGCGGCGAGTCTCCCTGTTTGGTCTCGGTGCCGCCTTGTAATGCTGAGTGCCGGAAGATTACCTCATTTCCGGCGCTCAGCATTACAAGCCGGCACCGAGACCGAACAGGGAGACTCGCCGCAGGACTGCTGAAAGCTAAGTACAAGGGGGTGGCGGGGCGGCAGGGACGGAGGGAGAGAAAGGGTAGATAAGGGGGGGGCGCGGCATTTTAAAATTCGCCCCAGGTGGCATTTTGCCTTGGGATGGCCCTGCTAAACCCTATTGAGCATCTGTGGGGCATCCTCAAACAGAAGGTGGGGGAGGGCAAGGTCTCTAACATCCATCAGCTCCGTGATGTCATCATTGAGGAGTGGACGAGGACTCCAGTGTCAACCTGTGAAGCTCTGGTAAACTCCATGCCCAAGAAGGTTAAGGCAGTGCTGATGGTCACACAAAATATTGACACTTTGGGCCCAATTTGGACATTTCCACTTAGGGGTGTACTCACTTTTGTTGCCAAGGTTTAGACATTAATGGCTGTGTGTTGAGTTATTTTTAAGGGGACAGCAAATTTCCACCGTTATAGAGGCTGTACACTCGCTACTTTACATTGTAACAGAGTGTCATTTCTTCAGTGTTGTCACATGAAAATATATAATAAAATATTTACAGAAATGTGAGGGGTGTACTTACTTTTGTGAGATACTGCGTTAGTGCATGGTGGTAGTATTTGTGTGAGGATATGGTGTTTAGATTGCGTGCGTGTATTTGGGTCACTATATAGATATCCTGTTACAGTCTATAGCGCTAACTACACAATATACAAACAGAGAGTCAGAAAAATGTATGAAAGTAAGGACGGCAAGCAACTTTTACAAATAGGACTGAGTCTAGCTGAGATTGGTGAGAAGAGTCAATTTCCCTTGATCACAGACTAGCCAACAAATGTACATCTGCCATAAAAGTTACATTACTCTAAGCAGTATCTCAGTGTATTTTTAATTCATAAATAACCATACATACATGCAGGGGACAATCCTAATTAATATATATATATTAATATATGTATAATTTTTTTTCCACACTCCTTAAGATCCCTCTTTATAATCAGATTAGTTTAATTAGTTTTTTCTTTATGTTACGTGAACATTATTTTCTTCTTTTGTAAGCATTATTTCTGGCTAGCAGCCAGGGAAAGGTTATATTTCTTCTCCACTTCATTTGTGCAGCTGCTCCACTGTAAATACTTCATCCTACCCTAACATATCAGATGGAACATAATCTGTGTTTGTGATATACGAGTAGCCTGAATGTATAATATAAATGTAAAACATGTGACCAGGACAGTTCATACACAAGTCTCTTGCTAGGATACAAAGAAAAGGTCCTACAACTGCAAACCCATGCAAGGTTCTCCCAAAAGGGACCACTTACTGTGCTACTTACTGTACATGTAGTTAGAAATACTGAATCAGGTTGTTGACGAGAACCTATTGTCCAATGCAGTGAACACCAAGATTTGCCTAGGGGCCAACCTGATCAAATGATATGAGTGACATCTTTATTTCTCATATATTTCTTGAAACTGTTTCTTTCTGGATCATTATTTTCATGTAGTCGTGATACATACTGGAGATCTACAGCAGTTAAGAGCACTTAATACTTGCCTTTAGGGGAAGCACTGTCACCCCCATATTCTGTACTTTACTTTTGTCTGTATAAATCAGCCAATCATTTACAGGAAAGAGCTCTCACTGAAATCAATGGTGTTGCAGCCTGTGCATGCAGAGGGTCTCATTAGCTTTCTGCTTAGTGCTAACCAGTGTTGAAGAATAAATAATGACTGGGAAAAGGGTGCAACCACAACGCATTGCCAGGATGAAGAAGGAGGATTCGATGCATACACATGTGTGAGTAACGTGGGTGATGTGAGCACTGTGCCTGTCATAAGTCATTTGTAAGGTAAACAAACACCACTTTGTTCCTGATACAAAAATCAATACAATACAAAAATCATGCCCAGTATTAATTTGTTTTCACATTTTTGAGCATTTCTCCACCCAGATTTATCCTGTTTCATTGAAAACATGTAACTGAATTAAGAATGAAATTAAGCCGGTGGGGGGTTGTCTGTGGTATAAAAGGTTGTGGTAGGCTAGGTTGGCCAGGGCTGGCACAAGACATGGTGCTGCCTTGGTCCAAGGATGAAGTGACCCCCCCACACACACAAAACCACATCTATTATGTTATCATGATAAATTCACTCTCTCGCTCTCTAACTCACACTCTCTCCTACAGGGCCACCATTTAAGGGGTACGACGATTACAGTTATAAGGAGCCAGTCTGTCCTAATGAGGCCTGCCCAGGTAGGCAAAGTCTTTCTCCGAAAAAATGTCTACACTGGACCACTAAATACAAGGGGCTGGAGGAGGTCTCAGCAAATCAGGAGAAACTTCATGAACCTCCTGACTGGAGAAGAGTTCAGAAGCCTCTCCTGATTGGCTTCCACACAAGGCTTAGTGTAAGCTGCACTCAGCACTAGGTAAGAAACCCACTGTGTGTGTAATGTCTGGTTATGGAGGGGGTTTAACCCCTTCGCGACCTTTGCCAGTTCAGGACCGTCATGACAAGAAGGTCACTAAATGACCTTTGACGGTCCTGAACCGTCAAAAAATTAAATAAGCTTAGAAAGTGATCAACGATCACTTTCTTCGCTTAAACAGCGTTACTGTAATGCCTCGATGTCGAGGCATTCAGTAATGCCTCGATCGGCATCGGGGGCCATGTCCGGCCCCTCCCAGGGGCGTCAACAGCCGCCATACATTGTATGGCGGCGGACGCCCGTTTTAAAAGCGTTTAGGAGGCGATCAACGATCGCCTCCTAAACTTAAATGGTGTCGCTCAGGGCCGGCCGAAGACTTAACGCCGCCTGGGGCGAAGTTTAAAATGCCGCCCCCCACCGACGCCGGGGGGTGGGGGCGGCATTATCTACCCCCCCCGGTACTTACCCTTAAACAGTCCTGCGGCGAGTCTCCCTGTGCTGCCACGGTGCCGGCTTGTAATGCTGAGCGCCGGAAATTCACGTCACTTCCGGCGCTCTGCATTACAAGACGGCACAGAGACCGAACAGGGAAACCCGCCGCAGAGGAGAGAGAGAGGGGCGCCGAGCGGGTAAGCGAAAACCACTCGGTGCCCCTCTCTCTCTCTCCTCCGCTTCAAAAAAAACAAAAAAAAAACGCTTGGAGCGGCAAAGTGTCGCCCCTTCTGAAGTGCCGCCTGGGGCAATTGCCCCAGTCGGCTCCATTGTAGGGCCGGCCCTGGTGTCGCTGGAATGCCTCGATCAGGAGGCATCCAGCGACACCAAACACTTACCTCTTGGTGGACTGTGACCGCTCCGGAGAGCCGCAGCTGCCGGTGATCTTCGCCATCAGCAAGATGGCGGCGGCTCGGGAAAAAAACCAATAAAGAAGAAAGAGTTCGCTAGATGGTCTCCAGACCCTCTAGAGAACTCTGGCTCCACTTGCAGGTTGAATACAGGTACTGCATTCAACCAAGCAAGTCAATGGAACCCAGCTTTCTAATCACTATGTGATTAGTAAAATTGAAAAAAAAAAAAAATAATTTGAAAAAAAAATAAAAAAAAATGTGCTAACATTTAAAAATAATTATGCAGTGATGTCACTTGATGAACCATCCAGTACCAGCAAAATGTGTAAAAAAAATATTAAAAAAATAAAATAAAAAAATAAAGTTTATTATTTTGACCAAGTGCTAAAATTTCTCAAAAATCTCAACAAAGAGTTAAAATAAAAGCACTTCAAATACCCAAGGGGTGTCTAATATATATAAAAAAATGGCCGATGGGGTAAATTGGAGTGGCCGAGCTCAAAGATAGGGCATAGGTACAGACTGACCAAAATGGAGAAAAAAAGCGCACTTCCCAAATGTGGCATTTTAAATCTCAAACAACCCGACAAACCCATGCATGTCGGGTATCACTGCACTCAGGAGATGTTCCTGAACACACATTGGGGTGTTGTTTGACAGTGACATATACCAGAACCTGTATATCTATAACTAAAGTACAATTTGTGTGAAAAAAAAATTACTATTACAAAGTTTGACAAAGTGTAGTTCTATAATTGGTGCATGGAAAGGGTTAAAATAACAGCATTTGGAATACCCTGGGGTGTCTAGTTTTCAAAAATATATGGTTTGAATGGGTTAAATTGAGTTAACCCGCTTCAAAGATATTCCAAAGAGGAGATGGAGGCAGATTTGGAAATCATAAAACGCTGCTTGTACTTATTGCCCTATAACTTACAAAAAACAGCAAAAAAACATAAAACATTGGGTATTTCTAAACTCAGGACAAGTAGTAGAATCTATTTAGCTAGTTTTTTACTTGCTTTTTTAGGTGAGTAAAAGATTTTTCAAATAAAAGTCATAAAATGTGTTTTTTTCAATTTTTCACCATGTTTTTTTTATTTTTTTTATAGTAAATAAGATGATACGATCAAAATAATGGTATCTGAAGAAAGCCCATCTTGTCCTGAAAAACACAATATATAACTTATGTGGGTACACTAAATGGGTGAGGAGAAAATTACAGCGGAACACAAGCACCACAAAAGTGTCTAAACAGCCTCGGTCCCACAGGGTACAAAACGAAAATTGAGCCCGGTCCTTAAGGGGTTAATTGAAACTGCTTATGTCTGGCAATGAAGGTGGTTAATTGAAACTGCTAATGTCTGCTAATGGAGGGGGTTAATTGTCTGAAATTGCTCTTGTCTGGTAATGGAAGGTGTTAATTGTCTAACATTGATCATATCTGGTAATGAAGGGGGTTAATTGTCTGAGACTGCTTATGCCTGGTAATGGAGGGGTTTGTTGTCTGAAACTGCTCATGTCTGGTAATGGAGGGGTTTGTTGTCTGAAACTGCTCATGTCTGGTAATGGAGGGGTTTATTGTCTGAGACTGCTCATGTCTGATAATGGAGGCGGTTAATTGACTGACTCCTGATGGCGGCCCTGCACTCTCACACGCTCATTCATGCTCTCAATGTCTTCCTGCCTTCTATGCTGACTGCTTCAGTGTCCCTGTCTCACACAACCGTTAGCTGCCTCTCTCAAAGTGCCACCTGGATACCATGGACCCTGGTAAGGGCCGGCTCTAAGGTTAGTAGTGCCGGAGGTGAGGTTATCTAACATTAGTGGGTTTGTGGCTGTAGTTTTTGGAGGGGATTAGGGTATATATTAAGAAATGTATAAGTGAAAAGTTAACCTCAACAAAGTGCAGGTTTTATTCTGCCACTTTTAATTCATTCACATAGGATAATCACACACCCAGTCAGTCCCTTAAAACATGCTTCCAGCAGTGTTCCTGTTACAGTTTACACACACTCTCGGAACTAGATAATGCACCAAAAAACAAGTAGGCAATTTGGATACCACGGCTTGCAATAGACACCTAGTGGTCATCATGCAAAATGCAGATTTATGTTGGTAACTATTACTTCACGTGGAAAACAAGGGAAATAATGAACATTTCCTTAAATTTGTTGAAATGTAGCATGAAAAAAAATGTTGTAAAGTCAGTTAAAATTCTTAATATTAAAAGCACATTTTCTACACTTGATCTTAACATCTTCCCACCACCAGAGCCGGCCTTAGGCGTTGTGGCGCCCTGTGCGGACTACTCCTCTGGCGCCCCCCCCTCTCTGCCCCTTCAAACTACCCCTTCAAACTACCTCTCCCCTCTGCCCCTTCAAACTACCCCCCCCTCTGCCCCTTCAAACTACACCCCCCCTCTGCCCCGTCAAACTACACCCCCCCTCTGCCCCTCCAAACTACACCCCCCCCTCTGCCCCTCCAAACTACACCCCCCCCCCACTTACCTTGTTGTCGGAGTCCTGCGGTGAGAGTGGGAGGCAACCGTCTTCTCGCTCTGCCGGCATTTCATGTTGAGCTCCGGAATAGTCTGGCGCTTAACATGAGATGCCGGCACCGTGACGGAGAGTAAGGGGCGCCGAGCGGTTGCTGAGAACTTCACGAGCAACCGCTCGGCGCCCCTGACCGGGACTTAGATTAAAGCATCGATTTTTTTTTTTTTTACTTTATTTAACATGAATGATGTTAAATAAAGTTTAAAAACAAAAAACGATGCTTTAATCTAAGTCCCGGTCAGGCGCCCCTGCAACCATGGCGCCCCCTGTGTGGTCGCACACCCCTAAGGCCGGCCTTGCCCAACACCCTTACCAAAAAGCCAGATCTTTGGGGGCTAGCCCCACTGGACTTTTCAGCGCACCCAAAATATGGATTAATCCCTGTATAAACCAAAGCAAATTAATGATACCTCGGCCCGACTGCCAATGACATAGTGTGCAGGTGGGCATATCCAGCCGCTGGTCGCACGCTTCAACACCCGGTCTACTGCTGGAGCGCCAGATTGGCATTCACACACAATTAAAACCCATAGGGCCATGAGTTTTATAGCTTATCTAGAGTGCTGAAATTCCTCTAGTTCAGCCTTGAACCAAATATGTTCTTGACTTCCCTTGGTCACATATAGAATCCTACAGCGACCCAAAAAAAATATATTTTAATGTGGTACATACATAAATACTAAATGTATACCACACTCTCACTTCAGTATACACCATCCATCACTATTTAACTCTTTCGCTTGCAGTGCAGTAAACAAATTCCTTGGGCCGAGAAATTGTGTTTCTCTGCCATCCAACTTGTGTTTCACTAGCAAGCGGCACAAGTACTTCACCCTGTGGCTGCCTCCCGATGCCCTGCAGCCTGGCCTACTAATGAACCAAAGGTGCCCGAGAGGCTGGGGCTTCATTTTTGTTGCTAAATATATATATAATCATTATACACCAGATACACACCACCTGTCTCTCCTCTCATGTTTTTGCTATGGACCTGTCTATACAACAATACAGAATCTGCTGACAATATACTTAATACAGTGAGGGAATTTAAACATGCATGGGGGGGGGGAAACTATCACTATCTTGACTGGATAACGTCTGAGTCTTCTTATCAGCTGTTAAATTCTGTTATATAAATAAGACATATACATGCGTGACATTTGTATATGTGTTTTGTGTCTGTGTGTATATGTATATGTATATATAATATATATATATATATATATAATATATATATATATTACACTTATTGTAATATTTAGCCAAATATCTATATTGTCCAGGTGAATAAGAACCTACAGAATTCTCCCGGTCAGGCAGGAAGAGGAGGAGTGGGGGTGGCGCTCTTGGGGGGATTTATATTCATGTGTATTTTTTTAGCCATCCTCCTGCTGCATGTACTTTATGTTTATTAAATAGCGCGACGGGTGACGCGCAGAGTAAACACTGCAGCTCTCCGCCCGGAGGACATGTTGTCGGTAGAGCGAGTGCTGGAAGGAGGATTAAATGCGTGCACGTGTATGTAGACTCTCGTGACCGTTGGTTTTGCAGAAAGAACATCCCGGGATCGCGCAGGAAACGACTGGCTGCCGCAGGAATAAACGTCCTCGCAAGCAGGTATTTGTGACAGGAGCCTGTGCTTCCCCCGTAGTGTGGCTACCGATGGTGATGAGCGCCGTTCTCGTGTGGTTGTGCTTTGAGCCCAGAACCTGTCATACAGGTGGCGACGCTGACCAATTCTGTGTGAAAATCAAACTGGTCCATGGCTGGCATTGAGCTTCCTGCTGTAGAGGACACCCAACTAGTAAAGATACGGGGTAATAGCTCCTGAAATAGGTTTCTGGAGGGTGAGAACACTTGTTCTTTCCCATCCACCAATGCCTGCCATCTGATTGCATATTCCTACTCACATACATGTTTACATATTATATGGAACATGAAATCTTCCAATATACCTTTGGAATAATAAAAAGCGGTGAGTGTTAAGCATGAGGAATGCTTGCTTGGCGTTTTACGTGTGACAGATGGTAATGGTGATTTTTGTTTATGTGTGACAGATGGTAATGGTGATTTTTTGGTAATCTGTGGGTAGCAGTGCTAGAGCATCCGCTGATCCTCCCCGCATACTATTAAGCAGCAGGGAGATCAGTTCACAGCAGTCTGGATGTTCTGTTAAATGCAAAAAATATAATCAAGGTAGAAATCTAGAAATCATTTTCTATATGCGGATGTAACGGATTGGTCTGATTACTGTCGGATAAATACGTAGGAAGTAGGACTGGCGCAACACTGGGATCAGGAGTTATCTAAGGAGATTGAGAATTGGTTTATTTTAAAATCTAATTTCAAATTCATTATATTAATATAGTTAATATTTTTAATACCGTTATGCACAATGTCCGTGCGACCATCCTAAGCACTTTGATAGCAGTCTTATCTTATCATTGATGGCTTTTTTAACCTTAACTTTTTGCCTCACATGATGAATGTCACCCGGGCGTAATGCCCCGCCTCAACCCCCTTTACGTACACTGCTGCACGGGAGACACGCTTTAGTTCATCATAATATCCCTGTCTATATGTAGAGTCAATAACGTTTTTATAATCTAATTCTGTTGCATTCGATATCTAGTATCTACCCGACAATTCGGTAACCATTGCCTGAGAACTCGACGTCTGTCATTGGTGAGGAATTATCGCGTCACATGCAAGCTCGCTTTCAGTTCTCCGATTGGCCACCGATCTGTTTAGGTTTAAATATCCAGACAGGAGGCGGGGCGGTGCTGATTGCTGGGGCGATTTCGGATTGGCCTGAATATTATTTACCTGGGTTTTATGCTTATGATTGCGCTTACCTGCCAAGAACGGTGAAGCCACGCTGTGTGTTGCTTTGCCAACGGCGTCCAACAAGAGTAATTAAGCTTGGTGTGTCCTATTTTTCAGAGTTTTGTATTGGAAGAGCCTACTTCCGCTAGTGATCGGATAAATCTGTACCGAGGACAATGCACTGCAAGAAACTTAGGAGTGAATATATGAAGCGATTCAAAGACCCCCAGTGGGATGCCTGCTGCAAGTGCTATGAAGACATGCTGAAGTACAGGGTGACCGGAGGCTGCTGGAGCATGCACACAACCCCTGGCTTTGGGAAGGCTGGGATGAGGCTTCTGACTCCAGCAGCGGCCAATCAACCCCACCGAAGCCCTCAGATCCGGCGCCTGCTCCCCGGTCTGCGCCCCACAAACCCTTAGACCCCAGCACTGCTTCCAGTAAGCTGCAAGAAACAGAGGCGGATGCCCTGCGGCAGCCTGACGTGAATAACCGACCAAGACAGACAGAAGGACAGAACAGTACAAACAGCAACCAAAAACACATTCAGGGAGGAGGTATATTCTTGTTTTATGGTCCCCCCCCCATACATTAAAGGGGAAATCCCTTATTCACATTTGACAGTATATTGGACATGTGACATCAGCACTATGTTATAATGGTTTAGCATTTATTGCATATGTACCAATGTGTCCAACTAGATTCTGAGGGTACAGATGTGGATAATAAAGGTTTGCCCTCAGTTTCCAGTTTACTTTAAATAACCTAATTGTACCTCCCATGTGCCCCCTGCAGGAGTCGCAGTCCCCTTTTTAGCCCCCGAATTCTTTTTTTATTTTTACCCTGATGTCCATCAGAACATTTGGTGGGTATAAGTGTATAACTATGTTCTAAATTTACAATAATTTAATGCTGGGAAGGACGGGGCACTCCCCTAAACTAGGACTGCGCTCCAGCCGCTCCCGTGATTCAGCTACGTGCCTGCTGTTCTCGTAGAAGGGCAACTGGTGCCAAGTACAGCACACTATGGAGGCTGTGTAACTGGACCAGTGAATCAACAGGGAGCCAGATCATCCAACATAGGGTGAGCGGCCCCCAGTTTTGTGGCAGAAGGGCTGCCACCCCCTAATCTCTTGCACCAAAAGCTGGTCTGCCTGGGCTAGAATACGCTGCAGAGTAAAACACTATAAACTGCCATCACTGGTCACAATTCTACCTAAAAATCTAGATGAAGCCCTGCTTATCAAAACATTTGATAATATGCTGGCCCATTGCTTAGGATCGGGTTTTCAGACATAGAGGGGCTCCCAAAAGATTTGTTGTAGCCATTTGGGAGACAATGTGATGACCCCATATACCTTTGGGCAGCTGTTGCTCCTCTTATTTCTGCTTTGGGCAGGCAAGAGTGCTGTGTGCATTTCTCCCTACAAATACGTCACATGGATTAAACATGTTTCAAATGCTGGTATTTAAAAGGATGAAGGTATATGTTTCCACTGGCCAGTGTGAGGGTTAAAAGTTGACCCATGAGAAGTGTCCCCTAACGAGATTAGGACAGGATTACCTTGGACTCCAACATTGCCACTGTGGCCAATGAGCCAACAGTTTCCTCTCTCGCTGATTTTAGGCAAAAACATCCAGGTTTACTATTCAAATGGTGTGCGTGTGGTTCGCACATTCACCTTGCTTATGGATTAAAATTGGCTTGGCTATTAGATTTATTGCCAAATGGGCTAGCGTTCTCACGAACATCCCTTGTATTGTTACAGAAGGTGAAACTGTAACTGAAGAAAAGCCTATCGAGAAAGAAAAATCTTCCAGAGAGCAGCACAACCAGAGTGCTTCATCTAGATGGGATGGACAGAAATCAAACAGAAGTCCACAAAGAAAAGTGACCAAAGAAAACAGGCATCCGTTTGCTCTATATGCATGCGGCGAGAAGAAAAAGGACACTGGGAGCCAGAAAACCCATAATGTGTTTGCACCCACACAGGAAAATGAGGTTTGTAGTAGAATCTACATTTTTATTTATATAGTGTCAATAGGTGTACAATAGGAGACATTACTATTCCTATTTGCCTGCCCAACTCACTGCAATACTGCATTGATAGGGGGGGGGGGGATTTTGTTAAGGCTTTCTCTATCAATATAGCCTATTGATAGGACCCCGCTACTGAAGCAAGCAGGCCAATGCTAGTCGCCCAGAGAAAGCAGCTGGCAACACCAAAAATAGTGCATTGGGAAAAGATGGCTTATTCATAAGAAACAAATTAATTTAAAGCTTTGGCGCTTTATTACACACGTATATAATATTACATACACACGTTTTTTTTAAATGTTGCACAAACTTTGGTTGTACTGCTAAAACAACCGTTCTTTTTCTTCAAGATTCATGAATCTGCTTTGCGAGCCAGAAACAGGCGGCAAAAAGAAAGAAGGAAGCAAATTCTCCAGAAACAGAGAGCACGTTCTGCTGATGCAGAAACACTTTTAAGAAGAAAAAATTCCCCTGTAGATAATCCTTGGATGACAGAATACATGAGATGCTTCTCGGCAAGAGGCCGTTGATACTGGAGGCTTGTGCAACCCTTCGAATGGCTCCGGGTTTCACAAATGCTCTGATCTGGATAGAATTGGTATTGCTTATATTGCTGTTTGAACTGTGACCGGTAATAGACGTGATTTAAGAGTTTGCGTGTGTTTGATACATTTATTTATATTTCACATATCAATATTTATAAATGATTGTATTTTTTTGTATGAAGAATGCATATTGATGATCATGGTTTGTATTTTTTGGGGAAATACTGGGTTGCATTGGACAAATAACTGCTGATAACTTTTTTAAATGTTTAACATACATTTATGGAACCATTTTTTAGAACTCCACTAAGCATGTCCTCTCCTAAGGAAGCCGCATTTTTATTATAGAGACTGGAAGATGAGCACTAATAGTAAGTTATTTAATGGAGATGTAAACTAATGAACATACTTTCGTATAACGATGCTTCTAATGTTCTGGGTTTGTAATCTTAACAATGAACTCTCCAGGGTAGGCTCTTAATCCATAGTAAGGTAAACTGGTTTATTGCATCAATTCTTACCTACAACTGGGGGAAGGGTAAAAAAATAAAAATAAAATGTACTGACAGCTGATGTATCGGGACAAAGCATGGCAACTCTTGCAGTTGCAATTCAACGTGCCAGTTTCACATTAATTTATATAAAGGTTTTATGAACAGTATGGTCATTTTATTTCATGTAAATGGTCTTGGCAGTATTGAAGATACATTAATTATGGCCACAAGCATATGCAACTTTGCTCCCTAAATCTTATATGATCGTATTCAATTGAAATGAAAAGTCAAAATGGTGCCAGTTTTGTAGGTGTTATACGTTAACCCCTTAACGACAAAGCCCATACATGTACGGGCTCAAAATGCATTGTTTTCAATGGGTTTAGGGACTGCCTGTTGTCATTAAGGGGTTAACACAGTCAAGGTCAATGTGTTTATTTTTATATATTTATATAACTTTGTATTATTATTCCCTTGAGTAGATAAAGAATCCAGAAGTCAGACATTTTCTTTGTAACCTTACATTTATTGTAAATCAGCCCTTGTGGAATTGTTGTAATAAGAGTGGTATTTGTACAAAAATTGTATTGTAGAAAAAGGTTTGTATTAAACTAGATTAATGTAATTAATTTTACCAGGTTCTATAAGAGTAAAACATGCCACCATTACCTGAGTGTCCATATCTAAAATAACAGATTGCTCACCTGACAATCCCCTTCATTTTCACTTTGTTTACTGCATGCCAAAAAAGTTTATAGTTTATTATATATGTAGCTGTTAAATCTTTTCTGTCAAGAAAACGGTAAGGTTTGCAGAATTGTTTCATAAAGTGTTGAGAAAAAAAAAAAAAAGTACATTAAACGATGAGGAGCTGAGCATGCTTTTTGGACTCGGCTTCTGCGGTGAAGACCAGGGAAAAGATGACAGGTGAGCCAAAGGCTTCTTTCTTCTACATTCTAAAGCAAGCCATTCTCCAAATCTTATTTTTAATGCAAGTAAATAATCATTTTTTGAGTAACAAATAAAAAAGTAATGCCGGTTTCAGTACCAGAAGTAGACGCTTCACACACAACTCAGACCTTCAAAGCTAAATATGACATTCTTCAAAACATGTGCAGGGATTTCCTCAGTTAGGTCACAGGCAATAATTGTTGATCTTCTGGCCTCCATGACCACACATATGTGTTTAATTTATCTTCAAATATACATTTCTATAAATGTTTCTTAAAAATTGTACAACAGTTAAAGGCACATGGCTTGAGATTTGTAGTTCACTATAAGCTTGCCTGCAAATTAGGTAGGTGAATGTAAAAACGATCGATCAAGTACACGTTGGAATGCAGTAACAGATTCCGAAGCCATTCGTTTCTTTCTGAATACCTGCCTGCTTGACAATAGATAACTAACAAAACACAAGAGCTGGTTTGGTAAACCTTACGCCACCAAAAAAAACCAAAAAACCATCTGCCTAATTCTGATAAACAAAAATAAAGAAGAAGAATCTTTTCAACGGCCAACAATGGTTGTCTACGTGCAAAGGTGGTAAAATTTAAGAAAAGTGGTAGTTAACGTTACCTTTTTGGCTACTGCTGCGTATGGCACGTTTTTTATCCAACCTGTGCCAAACACTCGCTGAGGATTGTGGAAAAATTTCACTATCTGTTTTAATTACATGTATATCTTGTATTTTCTAGGATTTTAATATCCTGTCAGCAGAGCCATGTTTGAGTGCCTGTTTGCACTCATTTTACCAGCCTGTATTTCACGTTCCAGCATAATCTGTTTATATATGAAATATGTATTTTTACAAAAAATTTGTGCAATGCATCACGGTCACGGTATAACTCGGAAATTAAAGATTTCTCCGAAACTTTGGAAAGCACTCTCGGTTGGTGGTGTATATAACTTCTGAGGGTGACTGTTACAATAATTTCCAGCGCTGGCAAGTATTTTTAATTTCAAATATTTAAAGTCTGTGTTACTGGGCTCACAGAGCAATCTGAGGAGGATCTTGTTGAGATACGGATTACATGGGGAAACAGTCACTGAACTGAGTGTGGAAAAAGTGCATCCTTTTGAGAAAGGCCGACCCGGCACTCCAATACTGCACTGGAAAGGAGTCTGGATTTTCCCTGGAGTTTGCGGATGCTTTTTATGTATATATACATTTATATTTGTGTGTGTATATATGTATAGAATTTTGCCAGTGTGGAATAAAGTTATTTGGCAATAAAATCTCTGCTTACTTTACATCTAATATTTATTCATTTATTTAAATAGAACTATTCGTGAAAATGAAAGTTCTGTGGGAGTGATTGACATCTGTGTTAACTGATTATAAACTGAATCATCCAGGTTTCATACCTATTTACATTGAGAGTACCAGATTATTTATATATACACACCTATATATATATATATATATAACCTGATATCCTTGAAAAATTGTAAATCTGGAACTGTTGAGCAGTACTTCAGCTCTAGTGACAATTGCAAGTACAACCCTTTAGGCAAACAAATACAGTAAGAGCCTTTTAATTATATATGTATATATATTTTCTTTACAGACAGTTTGTGACAACTTGTCGGTCAGGTAATATGCATGCTGTTTATTAGTTTATTTGCTAAACTGTTGTTTGCTTGTTCAGCACTTGTGCATTCTCTGCCTTATTAGATCATCTCTACTGTTTGGTGAACAGGGTGGTGATTTTCATGAATACTATGGCTTAGTTATGGACATTACAAAACTGTTTGTAGCACAATATGTTTTTGGACCTTTTTATTGTGGCACAGAAACACTTTTCCTAATCTGCCCCGACGACGTGGTTGTAGGCTGGGGGAGAGGACTTTCTCAACACTCATCACCCTAAGCGTTGGCACCCATTTGTTGAGGCGAGTCTTTCCGGGTCCAGATCAAGAGCGCAAGGCCTGGCTATACAGTAAATCCACCATAGGCTATTCTGCCCCTATCTATGTGCTTTACACCTTCATTTTAACTCATTTAATTAAAGAGTTGAACCATAAACTAGATTCTAAAGAAAAAAAAAAAACAGTGATTCCAACATGAAATTGGAATTAAAGAATTAAAGGCTGCCAATGACCATTTAATACAAGCCATCTGCTTTTAACCATGTGAACAAGCATGATGATAATCCTAGCTGAGTTTAGTCTGTAAGCCATTTAAGCGATAAAAGTATTTCTATAGTCACAAGCAAGAGCAGTGTAAATACTCAAGACTGAACAATATGCAGTACTTATAGGTTTGTTCCAAAAATACTATAAACAAATATGGGACAAGTTGGCAAACACAACTAGGATTATCATCATGCGTGTTCATATGGTTAAAAGCAGATGGCTTGTATTAAATGGTCATTGGCAGCCTTTAATTCTCTCTCTCCACAGTCAACCGAAGTGGTGTTGCCATGTTTCAGAGTATAAGAATTGTGTAGGACAGTCACATTTTTGTATTAAGATTGGTAGGAAACAAGTGACTAGTAAAAATTTGCACTAGTGATATAGATTATTGTAAAGGAAAATGTAAACACTCAACATGGATTGCGCAATAGTAAAAAATGGAAAATCAACAGGAAAAAAGAAAAGTTGGGCTAAAAAACCATTTAGCGTTTCAGGTCAGTGTCTGGATCAATTTATTTTCCACAGCAACATGATACTGCTCCTCTTTATCATCCTAGGTCAGGGGCGTCCAACCTGCAGCCCTCCAGCTGCTGCAGGACTACATCTCCCATCCTCCTCAGCCAGCCCCTTACCTGAAAGAGCATTATGGGAGATGTAGTCCTGCAGCAGCAGGTTGGACGCCCCTGTCCTAGGTGGTTTCTCTAAAACATTTCTTACTTTCTTTCTAGCCTATGACTGCCCCTTTTGAACAGGATACTTTGCTATATACACTATATGCAGACAGGAAAGACTCTGCATTAGGCTTTATTCACCAAATGGTGTTGGCAGGAGAGTTGTGGTTTTAATTCTGCCAAACTTTCGAACGAGTGCACATCCAGAGGAAGCGGAAATCGGTGCTGCGAGAAAAAGTAAAATCAAAAACCTATTCCTGTCCTTGGACAGCAGCAATCGAAAACCTCAGCTTTCAAGGTCAAATTGTTTTGATTTTACTATTTTTCTGCCGTATTGATTTCCGCCTCCTCTGGATGTGCACGCGCTCGTTTGAGAGTTTGGCTGTGGAATAAGGACATGGGGCAAGTCCGAAGGTGTTGTGGCACCCGGAGGAGCACTGTATTGGTGCTTTAGCCCCCCCAATAGGGCAATCTTCCTGGATACCCCTGGGACTGCTGCACTAGGCGACAATATCATTTTTGCAGGTGGAAAAGAACCAAAGAGGGCACCATAACCATGCTGGCAGGTGGATGTCTCACAAGGTTTTCTGTCCTTGTTACGTATTCTGTAGATTCATGGCACTTTTCTTTTTTTCGTGAAAACGTCTTTCATACAACCGCTACTGAAACACTTCCTTCACCAACACCAGTGACATTTGAAAACACATGTACCGTAAGTGTAGCGATTTTATGTGTTACGGATTATTTAAATAAATAATAAAAAATATATATATATATATATATATATTATTTTTTTTTAAAGCAGCTGGCAGTGCGCTTCCAAACAAAACTAAAAATAACATTCCAACACATTCATTGTCCTCACAATGCAGACTAAATCTAGAACACCGCTATGCATTAAATATTCAATTAGCCTTAAAAGGCTTTTGTATCGATCACCAATATAGCAGTACTTTAAAAAGGTATTGAGTGGCTCCTAAGTAGATCCAAATGCCTTATTAGCCTAAGATTGAGTGTAAATATATGGTAACGTGCATTGATTTTCTATATAGTGTCAAATATCTTGTCTTTTTATGCCACTTTACAGGACTCTGGCCAGATATTGGGTGCATTTCTGGGGACCTTGTAACAGGGCACAGTCCTGTTAATGTGTGGTTATTGTTACTATACATATTTTCATTCTGTTAATATATTGTTTCAAGCATATTTGAAATGCATTCTTGGAGCTTGATTGTAAACCTACGGGTCAGACGCTTAGATGTAATGTAAGGTAGTTTTATTTTACCAAGAGGGTGGTAGATGAGAACAGCCATCAAGCAGAAGTGGCAAAGATTAATATTGTGGGGGAATTTACACACGTATAGGGTAAGCATTAGGCTATCCTGAATATAACACAAGGCAAAGGACCAAATTAGGTTAAGGTTTTTACAGCAAACAAGTTAGATTTGACGAATGCGTCATTACCTGGTTCCAGTTATGGTTACCTGCCATAAAATTCAACATTTTGCTTTTAGTCTGCTTTACTCATTGACGATATGAGATTGTGTTTAATCTGGTTTAATCTGGTTCATTTACACCACATTTCAACAGTTTTCCAGGCTTTGCTATTACCCAGTTTTAATCTTGACCAGACATGACATTTCAAAGCCTTTCCTAGGATTTATTAAAGGGAAAGCCCCATTAAATATATATATATTTTTTTTTTTATTTTTTTTTTTTTTTTTTTTTCTTTACATAAAATAGTGAAAAGAATTTTAAACAGTTAGAAAATGGCACAATAATTTAAGAAATATTTAAGCCCATACTGATAATAAAGACCAAAGAGAAACTGTTGCTGAAACACCCAGGAAGTTCGATAACAATTGCGAGGCACCACAGTGCTAATATTAATAATATTATTAATAATAATAAAGGTGCTCTATGGAGAACAGAGTGAGTGTTTAAACAATCTTATAAGTAAAAAAAAAAAAGTGGTTATGATTAATACTAATCCAAAGCAGAGAACTATTTTTGATGTATCTTTTACTATTACAACCCTTCGTTGTGTTAAAATACTTGGAGCATGCAGGCAATTAGTTACATTTGAAAATTTTCTTTATTAAAACAGTAGTTATATACTTTATTAAATAGTAGTTTAAAGTTATTTTAAGTGTTTTCATACACCGCAAGAAATGGACATCACCCGTTTTTTTTTTCTCCTTATGAAAACATAGCAATAGAGACGACGGCAGCCTAGCAAGCGTTGCATAAAATCGGAACAGGTATTTAGCATGCAGAAAACAAAACGAGAAGAGATGGTAGCAACAGTTAAATATAACTTTGAAAACCCCTGGCAAATGTTTGACGTATACCATCTCCCCAGTTACCTTTATTAAAGAAGGCCTGACACCTTAAACCGCTTTATATAAATCATAAAAAACAGTTTTTTAATTTCAAATACCAATTGATGTTATAAGCTCCAGCAAACACTTGTTCATGTCATATCTTGCTTGCTAAATATGACACAGAACTCAGGAGACTTGGATACACACAGCAGGCCGGTTGAAATGTGTCATGTTTGAGAACCTGCAGATTGTTTTTGGTCAATGGCCAACTTTAAAAAAGGTGTTAATCGCTATATTACTTACAGGACGACGTAACATATTTTTGGTATCATGCCATACTATTTAGAGAGTAGAAAAACTATTAACAGTCTGATCACAAGTACTGAGGAAACAAGAAATAATTAGTGTTAGCTATAAAGGGTGGTTTATTTTAAGATTCAATTTTGCCGTTTTGTTTTGCATTGCTGGAGGCATCTGCTCTGACGGAGGTAACCATTAGCCCTTTTCATGCTCCAAACCCTTTTAGACCTGGCACCTAATGCATCAGAAATTTCACTAGCGCAATAAGGGGCAGGCGATATGATATGCCCATCTCTCTTTGATACAAAGTTGTCCCTTTAATTAAATTCACCCACAGCATTTGCGCCTGTTGTAGCCTGGCATATAAATGTAACTTTGTCCCCAAACAGACCCACTTTCACAAGCTCAGAGGACAACACACAATATCATGCCCCCTGTAGAATAACTGCAGGTATCTCAAGCAATGCAATCTCATTCAGCGTGAACATAAATACACTGAGCTTGAAGGAGATGATTTCAGGGTATTATTGCAAAGCATACAAACAGTTAACATTTGTAAACAATCAAAAGAAATGTTTCATTAACAGGTTAAAAATATATATATATATATATATATATACTTTATTGATGTATATTGTCTATGTTTGTGCTATCACCTTAAAGGAACAGAATTAGGAAAAGTTGGAATGAATCTTCATTCACTACAATGTTACATGTTGGAGGAAATAAGGCTGCTCTGATATGGCAAGATTATTTCACCTATAATAAACCCGATCATATTATATGGCAAGATTATTTCACCTATAATAAACCCGATCATATTATATGGCCCTTTTCTGTTAGATCATCCTCCCAGAAGAATTGGAAAAGTCAACATCACATGGGGTAAAACAAAACAAAAAAAAGAATAGAAATTGACTAAACTAGAGAGAATATTAATCCACCAAACTAAGATTTTCACAGTTATATCTAATTGGCATCTTCAGTAATCGCTAGTTTCTGTAAGGGAAAATCTGCAATCTCTGCATTTTGAAGATTTTTTTTTCTTGGTTCTATGTCTTTTAGGAGCTAAAGCTCTGATGTCTTATTACTAGTTACAGTTATATGTAACAGGTTCCAGTTGTTGGCACGTGCCTGGTATTTTATTTGCAGGTACGTCACGTGTTTTATGTAAGTAGTTCCATATTCCCAATGAGTTAGAGCAGGTGGCTATGCTTCCTTCCCATTGGTCATAAGGTGGGCTACTTATTAGAATCTAAAGACCACAGGCACAATTCTGCTTGAAAAGGCTTCTTCTTCTGCACATTAATGAATGAGAGCAAGGAGCATGGTATTCCTCTGGCCACCTGGGTTCATTGACTCGTGCTACTTTAAAATATACTTAAATAATGGTACAACAGAATTCTAAAAAATAAACACATTGCAGCAAAGCAGAGCTCCTTGAATTAATCAAAAGACCATACTCCTGGAGGATTTCGGTTGAAAATCCAGAGGTGGTTCAATGCCTACCAGGATGCATCTGCAAATGCATTTCAAATAATGTACAAAAGAGTATGTTGCTTCATTATAACGCTTAAAAAAATAAAAATGAAACTTAAAACAAAGCACAGGACATGTGATTTCATAAACGTGTGCCCTTGCAATTGCAAGTCTGAAAGCATTTAACAGCTTGACCATACTTGCAAATACCACATTGATGTGATAAGCCATAGTGAAATGACGAGAGCTAACAGAGCGTTCGAGGCAATGAAGAGCTCTACCCTGCCTTTGTTGTGCAACATGCTCAAGGATGAAAGAATAAACGGCAGTTAACAAATGGCTCGTTTTTCCTTTAAGACACCAAATCCTACAGTACAGAGGACCCAATTCCTACAGGACATGTTAATGCTGAATGAAACCAACTCTAAATGCAAAAGGATTCTACTGTACATCAGATAGTGGGAGGATGATCAAGAATTGGTACACATTCCATATATACCTTGGTGAACCCGGCCATGCTCATACAGTTAATTTCCAAGTAGTACAAGTCTTAATAATTAGGTGCCAAATGATCAAAATGTTGTAATAGAAAATGTATACATACAGTACATGTATCAATCAGTAAATTAATCAGTGAATAGCTGACAGTTTTGCTGCACTACGCTGTGCAATGGCGCACAGTTCTCCATACGTCTCTGCTTCCCGCGTGCCGCACTTCAAGTCTTCAGCAGCCAGAAAGTGTAGTTTAGAGAACTGTATGAAGCAGTTTGGTTTGCTCCCACCCCCCACGATTCAAATATACTCCTAAAAAAGGGGCAGAAAACAAAAAGTGTATTTTTCCCCCCACAAACCATCATTTACTTAATTACAGTCACAGTGTCAATGTTAAACATGCTTAAGCAAAGTTACATTATATAGAGAACAAAGTCAAACAACTAGCAGGATCAGATTATCATGGTTCCACTACGACTAGGGGATCAAGTGTCACTGAGCCAGCCCCGTATGATAAATACATGTACAATTACAATCGCTTCTGATCTCAACAAGAAGTAGGGAAGATGATGATCATGCTTCCTGCTTATTTATAGCAAAAAGCAGGAACGATGTTTTTCTGACCATTCCAAAGTGACAGAAAAAGAGACGTTGAAACAATATTCAAATGTATATTTCACCTTAGGGTTTATGAATACGATCTTAACAGCCACATTCCTGAGCACTTTGGGCCTGTGCTCGACGTGGTGATCTCAACTGTCTCAAGGCAGCGTCTCCATACTGAATGCCTGAGCCCATCCTTTCTGGGTCTAGTTCACCTGAAAGAAAAATAAAAGCATAAATAAATTCCTTGTACTAACACCCATGCAGGAAAGTTTAATGAAGGGATATATTAAAAGTTTATAGTACAGAAAAATGTATTCAGCCTCTCAATTAGTAGTGAAACGTTAAGTTCCTTAATCACTTAAAAGTTATGGTTAAATGTGTTATTTCTGGTCCATTTACATATTGAAAATTGCATTATCAGTCAGCATCTGCATTTCTGTTGTGCTTGTGTTAAGCTGTTCCTTTCTCATTTACTGTACCCACGCAAATTATTTATTTCTTTAGATACCATTATTTTGATCGTATCATATGATTTACTACAAAAAAATAAAATATGGCGAAAAATTGAAAAACAAACTTTTTAAACAATATTTTACTCATCTACAAAAGCTAATTAAGAAAAAAAAGCTGCTAAATAGATTCTAATATGTGTCCTGAATTTGAATTTCAGGAATTTGTCCTGGAATACCCAATGTTTTTATGGTTTTTTTGTAAGATATGGGACAATAAGCAGAAGTGGTGTATTGCTACTTTATAAGAGCATAAAATGCCCTCTTGCATTCTACACTATTTTCTTTTCTTATTTTCTACTTATGTATATTTCTAGCGGGGGGGGTTCAAAAGGTGTTTGGACACCCATTTTTTTAATGTTTATATACTAATATATATATATATATATATTTTCCTTGGAACTGGATGTCATGGTGACATAACTGGAGTCTCATGCGGATATGCTGAATTATATCGCTTCAGCATGACAATTGTCGTTAACTGTATGATTTTCAGTGATGTGTCTTGCAGGTCATTTGTCACAAAGGGGTTAACATGCCATATGTTTAATGGTAAACAAAATAGTAAACCAAAACTACTAATAAAAAGTTATTTCATGGTTCAGATTTCATGAATTTACAGTTGTGTTAAATATTCTCACCCCGTTTGATTTTGTGCCTTTTTAGTATTATTGGCATTGAAGATTATTAGATCTGACAATTATTACACCCAATGCCCCTGTGTGAAATAGTAATCAGTCACCTCCTTAGACTAAAAACCTGGTTACAGTGTTATTATGCTGCATTAGACGATTCATGGTCTTTTTAACATCAATGTTTGTTAAGATGGTGGAGCCGTGAACCATAAAAGAGATGCCTGCAAATTCCTACTCCTTTCTGACTTCAGGGCTGATTTTGTATGTTGCTGTTTGAGAGATTTTGCCAGGATGATCGCTATTGGGGATGTTCACTTCTATCCTAAACCTTGGACCATTTGGTCAATATGGCTCTGATGGTGGTCTGCTAGAGCCCAAGAAATGGCTTAATGTTTTCATCGATGCTTCCTCTATATATTACAACCCACAAAATGATCAGAAAATTATTAATTCATTGTGACAATAATGCAATGCAGAAAGTTCTAACTTTCTCTCTATTACCTGATTCAATTTTATTTAATATTTTTCTTGCACACTGTACAAATGCTTCCTCCACATTTTCTCCTGTTAGTGCGCTGGTTTCCAAAAACATTAGTTCTGAAGAAACATGAGAAGATGAGAATGAATAAAATTGCTGCAACCTTCACAACTTTTAACATAATAAAACACTACTAATTAATACTATCTGTATCTTGAGCTTTTGTTTGCTTTGTGCAATTCTTTTTAATATATTTCGTTAAAAAAAAAAAAAAAACGACTTAAGCAGAGATCTGGGTCTCTTATGGACAATATCTCCCAGGGCCTTCAGCCACAATGATGATGAGGGTGCATAAACATACACATTAATACAAAAGGTAACCTAAATAAAACTACAAACACTGGCCTTGATTCTCCAAAAAATATGTCCGGATGCTCAAAGCATTAAATTATGTACCTGTAGGACACCATAATTAATTAATTAAGGAGATTCGTTATAACTCACCGTTTTCTTGTGCAAATCGAGAAGCTTCTAAAAATGTGACTTCTCGGTCAGCATCTAAATCTTTTTTGTTCCCACACAGAATAATTACAATATTTTGGCTAGCCAGCATTCGTGCATCTGTCAGCCAGTTGGTAAGAGCATTATAGGTTTCTCGGCTGGGAAAAAAAAAAGTATAAATATAATAAAAAATAATGATTACTATATACAGCAGAATAAAAGCAGTCTGTCGCTCTAGAGTTTAGTTTTTTTCCCCCATACACGTACCAACACTGGAGTTACTAATAGACCCCTCAGGACAAGGTATGTGATGTGTGTGATGTGTGATGGCAGGGTGATGGTGTTATGTGTATGTGCGAGTGTGCATGTGTAGGTGTTTATATGTGCTAGTGTGTGAGTGTACATTGGCCTAGTGTGTATTTGTAACTCGAGTGTGCATTAGCGTAAGTGTAAGTGTGTTTATATTACTGGGTCCAGCCCACCAACTTGGCCCCACAAAAACGGTCCCTCCATACCAACAAAGTTTGACTGGCATAAGTGAACAGGCATACTTGGCAGAATAACCAATGAAAAACAAGGACATTATGTCAAAAGAAAAAATATAGAAGATGCCATTATTAGTAATCAAAAACAAATTACAAATGCATATAAGAATTTACCTGGTGATATCATAAACAAGTAAAGCTCCAGCAGCACCTCTATAATAACTTCTTGTAACAGACCTAGAAAAAAGAAACGATAGCAAGCAATTCAAGATTATTTGTCAAAATGTTTGTATTGAAAACGGCAAAAAAAAAACCAACAGAATTTAGGTATACGGTCAAGGTACAACAGTAACACGGCTCTTATTTTTTTTTTTTTTAGTTTATAAACTAAAAATATGCATTCCATTGTTATCAGCTCAGGTTAATGAAATCCAGAAAGCCCAGCACCTACACTGATTATGTTAAAAAGTATTTTTACTGGGTTTTTTCATGGTTCTTTTGCTACCATGTATATGGGAATGATGAAAACGACATAAATTTACTTACCTGAATCTCTCTTGCCCAGCAGTATCCCATATTTGCAACTTTACATATTTTCCACCAACATTTATGATTTTTGATCCAAATTCTACCCCTATCGTGTGATTTGAGTCTTCTTTAACTGCAGAAATGAAAACGCGAGTAGTAAATATTAATACACAATGTGCCTTTAATGCCTACCGTATTGGAGGAAATAAGAACTAATGCTAAATGTTCTACAGAGGCAGTGGAGAAAGTTTTTAGAAGAATTAATGTAAAACAGAACAAAAGAAAATCTTAAAAAACAGATTTGTGGTCCACATGCCAATGGACAATAAATGATTAACAATCTGGGTCTTATGACCAGCTATATAATAGTATAGGCTAAAGAGAGTGGCAACTGCCCAACAATATGGTCACTTATGGACCTAATATACAGTAAGTTCCATCAAGAAGGCCCTATTGAAATAAATGTTTCTTTTGTGGATTTATAGTCTGACCTCTCCGTCATCCAACTCCCACCAATCCCCATGAAAACCTTAGGCCCTTCATTTTCCATTGAGAGAATAGCAAAAGTGCAAAAAGCCCTTTAGTCATTAGGGGTTTTAAGAGTTACTTGAAAACGTTTTGGCATTTAACAATACTATAAATATATAAAATATATAGTATAGTATAGGTTCTATATATAAATATTTGAAAAAGAAATAATCACGCTGCTCTGAAACGCAGCGTATGTAATAATGGACACTGAATGGCATTTTACTCAGACCGGTTGAGCACTAAATAAATTCTACTTACATTTCTTTTCAATAAACTGATGGAGAAGGCATGATTTGCCCGTTCCAGCATTTCCAATGACCAAGAACTTGAAAAGGAAATCTGAAATAAAGAACAACCAAAGTAAAAGGACGAAGGCATTCGCTAAAGGAAAAGTATTACCTACAAAAGGCACAAATTGTGGTTATTTTCTTTGCTGCAGGATTGCCTTTCACACATAACCATACCTGGGAACTTCTGGGCCTTCCCTTGCGGGACGCGGCCAGGACTGCCCACTGACGTCGGCGGAAAAATGGGCGGGGAGCGGGGCGTGTCAAGACCCCACTCCCGCGACCCAGAAGATTCGGGTCTTAACCCGGAGAAGCCGTGCTCACCCGGCAATCCCCGGAGAGCTCCCAGGTACGCACATAACCCTTGCTGTACAGTAAAGTTACATTCATGCTAGTTTTTCATTGTCATATTGGTTTATTTTACATACAAATTAAAATTCCCCTCCCCCGCAGTGGGTTTCTACGATCAGCACACTAGTCTTTGAGTGTGCAACCTGTCCTCTCAAAGAATAGTTTATGCAATTGCATCTGTTGATTTATATAGCGCCATCATATTCTCAAGAGATGTACAAAGGGTACACAGGACATGGCAAGTAGTGTATTCAATAACAATCTGGACTTGCAGGAAGGCAAGGAAAGGGTTCTTATTCACACAAACGTACAATCCAGAAGAGGCTAACAAATTTGGTTCAAGTACTAGGCTGCTGTGAATAAATTCAGGTGTTGGAGGCAATCGGTGGGGGTGCCCTGTATAGCGAAGTCCTGTCCCGAACTAGAAAGGATGCAAAAGGGTGTGGACCAATGGCCTGGTACCTGGTCCTATCTTATATCTAGTACAGCCTGCACTGTATTAACCTCTACCAATTATGCTGGAAGGCTATTCCATGCACCCACTACACGCTCAATAAAGAAATTCTTCCCGATATTACTTTTAAACATTTCCCCCCTTTACTTTAAGAGACTCCTTAGTCCTCTTGTTTTATACTTTTTTGTATAGTAAACGATATAATACAGCCAAATCATAATGACACCTAAAGAAAATCTCTCTTGTCCTGAAATAATATATGACCTTTGTGGGTTCAGTAAATTACAGCGCAAAAATGTTAAAACAGCCATTGTCACGAAGGTTACAAAAAATAAAATCAGCTATTGTCATGAAGGGGTTACTCATTCTTACTTCTAAGTATTACAGTAGTTTGAACACATACTGCATACTTCACATAGCACTGAAGTTATACTTTGATATGTGTCCATATTGCATTTCATTTTTAGAGCAGGTTAAACGAGCTACAGTTGCAGAGGTCACAAAGAGTTTTTCTTTTAAGAGACCTTTGCAACTTGAATTAGCCAAGCATGAAGTACGATGTCAATATAATTACATTTTTGCTACAATATTAATAGGTGCAAATTTTGTATTCTCCTGCCTTATCATGGTATTCAGAATGCTTGTGTGAAATTAAGTTGCAAAACAACTTATGTCCTCCCCGGCTGAAAGCATGACGGAGCTCCTCTGACCTTAATCCTGAACCCAGCTGTCATGATTGACTCATGGAATATAGTGAATGCATGGAAGGGTAACCCAGCAGAGGTGGTTAGTTTCTTCGTTTAGGCATTCAATTAGTTAATCTGAGGTTGATTTAATGTGTTTCTTTGTGAATGCCCTCTGTATCTGTTCTGGCTAGAGGTGTCATCTTCCCGAAGGACCCCTGTGGTGATTCATGGCCTAACAGATAAGGATCCTTAGTTATAGGAATTCCATTCCTATCTTAAGTGGAGGGGTTTCCATCACCTTTACCCCACCATAACTTATTGGCACATCAAAGATGGGACCCGATTCCTGGGGATGGTGTCATATAATCAGTCATGTGGTCAGAGGGGCGTTTGCTTGCAAAAGTCTGATTTAGGGACAATGCAGCGACCTCAAAGCAGAACTCCATGATATACTCTGATCGGAACACCATCGTAAGAATCCATCTGGACTTAAGGAGTTCCCACAGGCCGGCTTATTGGAGAAACTCGTGAGTGAGGGTCCTGTGTTTAAGAGAGAGTGAGTGATATATATATATATTCTATATATATATTCTATATATATTCTAATTCGGATTTCTCACAAATCCGGTATCAAAATCGAGAGTGGTGGCAGACTACCTGGGGGGATACAGGCAGGATTTGGGGGTTAATTTGGTATAACAGATGCCTTGTTCAGGGGTAAAGTTAGTAAATCCAGAGGCCTGGTGCTATTAACCCCTTCATGCCCACGCCCTCCACACGGTCACGGCTCGGCAAGTAGTCCTGACCGTGACACCAGCTGCCAAGGAAGAATGTTCTACGCCATTACCTGTACCAGGGCAGTATTGGGCGCTTGCCTGTATAAGCATTACATACAAAAGGCTATGTTTCCATCAGAGATGCTCACAGCACACAATACCGAAGCAGGGTACATCCTCTACTTTATGTCCGAATTAGAATCCAAAATTCATTTTAAATACCAAATTCAAGCTTTATGGGAATATTTTAGCCAAAAGAATTATCACAATTATGCCAGAACTGAAAGAGAATAACCACATGGGTTTACATCTGGGTGACAACCATTATAGACACCACATACATTGACACTAATGAAAAACTCTTTGTCTTTGGATACCATAAAGGCATTCGACTTACATGATGATACATTTGTACTCCCCACCAATTATATAAAAGCAATCCTAGCAAGGGCAGGACAGGCACCTTCTGGTAACACACACATATGCAGTCATGCTAACACATACACAATCCTGCAAACACACACAAACACTTGCAAATAAGCACTCTCTTACTCTTTCTGACACTCCCTTACCCTCTCTCTCACTCCTTTCCTCCCCTCACCCCTTTACCTTACTGGAGCCATCTTTTTAGCACCCCCCGGCTTTTACTGATGGGTCACGTAACTTTATTGTTATCAGACCCTGATTCTTGGAGATGAAAAATAACACAACTGACCCAGAAGTTGCAGTCCTGTTCCTGCAGGTGCCTCCTACACGGTGAAACATTTCTTGCCACTGATTAGCTGCTTGAAGCATCCAATCAGAAGCATGAAAATGCGGCCATTGAAAAAACTCCATGTATCCTAAACAACTCAGAGCCCAGGGGAGAGGGTGCTGCTGAATCAAAGGTTATAAGAAGGATGAAGTGTCCATTTAAAGATTTTTAGTATATTTATTTTTCCCATTTGAAAAGGATAAGTTACCATTTATGAAATCTGGTACTATCTCTTTAATAATTCCTGTGCGCTCTCTGGAGACACCAATTATGACATAGGGCAGTTGTTGTGACATCACTGACCGTTGATTGTATAACGCCTGTGCTACTGGCTAGAAGCTCACACTAGCACTCAGCTTGGCAGAAGACAATGTCTCCTGTTCATCTGCGCTTGTTGTTTTTGGTTCTGCTGGCTTCAAATGTCTTGGCTATGCCACTTCACATGAGGCACAGTAAAGGGCATAACACCACCCCAAAAGAAGAGGGAGCACAAGGTAAAGTGACAGAAACCCGCTCTATAAAGGACACCCTTAAAAAAGTGGCAATATACTGTGGTATAGGTGCGGGATTGCTGCTTGTGCTCATATGTGGCTGCTTCTGCCTTCTACGTCGCTGTTTTTACAAACACAGAGACAAAATCCAGCAGATCATGGAAGGCTATGGCCAACAGAAAGAGGAGGAGGAGGATGATGACAGTGATGATGATACTGACAGTGATGATGGTGACAGCAATGGTGATAAGTAATAGCAACAATGTTGAGATCCCAGTCTTCAATAATTAAAACTGCTACTCTTCCACCAAAAAACTCCATTCCTCCTCAACTGCTTTTGCCGCAAGGAAAACAAGGCAGCGGTACACCTTGGCTCTGAAACATCTTCCTTCCAACCATCATCACAACAGAAGACCACCCCACAGTCAACTAAAATCTTGGCTCTTCTACAAGGCATCCGCAAGTGCATAGAAGCGACCATTACCCTGTTTATGCACTCATAGATAGATAACTGATGTTAGAATTAGGTGCAGAATATGCACATTTTCTTGTATTTCTTGTTGCATATAATACATTGTTCAAAATATTTGACGAGTCAGTGGTTCATTTTATTTACTGTTTGTGTGAATAACTATTACAGAAGAAATTATCTTCAAAAGGAAAACCAATATTATGTATATGATTTAAAAAGATTTAGATTCAGCATCCAAACACATGGGGGTAGGTTTGAATTTGCCTGCCTGTCCAGTCCCCTCTTATGTCTAAGTCACCCCATGCTCATTGGGTGGCACAGGGTACCCTAAACAGTTTCCAATTAACTAGCTGGCTATGGGGGCGCTATATTGCACTATACTACCTATACTACCTATACTACCTAGACCTGTATGGCGGCTAGGAACCATGGCGATGACTGTCGACAATTGGAACTGTGTCGTTACAGACATCTGTGGTTCTACTGCGTCGCTCTTTTGGTATTAGACTACGCTCATGGTAGGGAACACTCGGTGGTGGTTACGGAGAGGGAGCTCATTACCGATCTTTAGGACCGGGGTTTACCTAGCCGTGTCTATGGAACTCTGGCTCGGTTACTGTGCAGACTATTCCCGGGCCGTTTCCGACACGGTCGCTCAGGGTCCTGATATTGGATTGCATCGCTTTTTAGAACATAACATCCTTGGACCCCAAGCTCTCCACCGGTACCCTGGGATTGACACTGCTCCCTCGGGATCATCCCGAAATAGTGAACCTTTGTAAGGTGGGAATTGCTGGCCATAGATCTGTATGGATGCGCCGGACTGTCTGGTAGTTAACAGGACCTCTAACCATTTTTTTTAAAAATATATAAAAAAATACATCTCCTGCCCCCGTTTACAACCCCCAAACCCATTGAGCCATAAGCATAAGTGCTGGGAAAGTATGGAAAATCTACATAATTTAGGTTTTTTGAAATCAGGACAGTTGAATTGATAAACTTGGAGGGGATTTTCCATCACTTTACCTAATTTTGTGAGTCAGAGGGAAAATTTTCAACAAAAAAAAATAATCATGTATTTTTTCCAAATTTTTGCTAGTTTTTACTAAATTTCTCATTCTAAATTTTCAGCTAATCATCTAACTATGGCATCAAAAGAAAGCTCTATCTCTCCTTGAAAAAACAATATATAGTTTACATGGTTACATTATTCACAGAAAACCAGAATAAATCGCTGAACCGACATTGCTCCGGGACTTGAGGTACCAAAAACCCCAGGGATGTGATTTGTATCTGTGTTACTCCCAATAAACTCAGCTCTTGTTTTCACCTAAATATTAGTTCTGTCTGATGTTTGGGGTGGGCTGCTATGATGACTTATTGTCCTTTTTAGGACAGTATTAGCACTGTGTAGCTAAGCTCCGACTAGCCACAGTGCCAGCTCAGCTCCATTGAATTGCGTCCCTGTTTTGTCTCACAAGCACTAGTCTCTTGAAGCACTGAAGGGGTTTACTGAAAAGTCTTGGACTTCAGGAAACATGATTTGGCGGGTGTACCCAGTTGGGGCACAGGTCGTCCCATTACATCTGGTGGCAGCAGTGGGATGTTGCAGAGACTGGGACCTCATCACAGTGAATGGAGCAGAGATACAGTGGTCTAAAGAGGAACACCTTAAAGGATTTACTGAAGGCTAGAGGACAAACTACCAGCAACAAATCCAAAATGACCTTTATCTCTCAGCTAATGAATGGAGATCGGGGTAGACTTGCCCCATCTGAAGGCCCAGAACATCGCCCAGATGCTTAGTGATGCCACTCAGCTAAAGGTTGCGGACTTACAACAGGACAAAGCGAGAGCGCACACAGTGGATGAGCTGTCTCCGGTAAGAAACAGTATTTGCAAATCTTTGAGTGCGGTCTACAAAGACTCGAGGAGGCCAGCTGGGTGACGCTTGGGGAGGGCCTTGCAAGCATACAAGGCCATCTCCGACGAGGACAGTGCAGACTACGGAAGGGTGAAGATAAGCCATTACACCGGAGGTGCACAACCACTCACGGAGGCTGTATTATAGCTCATCTTGTTGGAGCAGTTTTAAGATCGGGTCTCTGCAGCAGTATGACACCCGTAGGCAATCTCCTTGACAAACATCCATGCGGAGACTACGACCAATGCCCTTCTATGGATCTTGGCCAGGGTAGGCTTTCCCTGGGAAATGATCTCAGATCAGGGGATGCAGTTTACAGTTGAGAAGGTACAGTAGTTTTGGAAGCTGTGCGGCATAAAACCTTTGCACAGCGCTCCTTGTCATGCCCAGGCGAACGGACTGCGTGAGGGGTTTAACAGGACCCTAAAGCAACTTCTTTGGACGTTCACTACCACTCACAGGGACTGGGAGAAATATTTACCCCATCTCTTATTTGCATACTGCGAGTCAACTAGGTTCCCTTCTTTCGAATTGTGTACAGGAGGCTGGTACGGAGCTAAGAGCCACTGGGAAGGGGCGGTGGGGTCCGAAGGGACCCCAGTAGTAGAGTACGGGAGACCGCGCAGAGACAACAGAAGCGGTGGTACGATTGTACAGCCAGTGACCGCACTCTGCAGTTCTTGTCCTAGACCCCACCAAAACATACAAGCTGCAGGCCGCTTGGCACTGGCCTTATCGGGTAGTAAAGCAGCTTTGCAATACTACCTACCTAGAATCCAAATATTCTGACGAAGGAAGGTTAGTAGTACTCTATATGAACATTCTCAAGGCTTACCAGGAGAGGGTAGGGGAGGTAGCTGCCATCTGTGCCCCTGCAGAGGAAAGGGCAGGCAGGTGTAGAGGCTGTTCACCTTATTGACCAGCTAGAGGTGACTCAAACAACAAAGTTAGACAGGCGCTATTACAGCGCCAGGAAATGTTCTCCGCCGCCTCTGGGGATACTGCTGTCACAGTAGGCCAGAGGCAGCCACCCATGTGGCAAGCTACCTATCGGGTCCCCAAGGCAATTAGGGAGGGCGTGCGGAGTGAGATCAGCAAGATGCTCGAGGTGGGAGTCATCCAGCCATCCAACAGCCCCTGGGCTTCCACAGTAGTACTAGTCTCAAAGCGGGACAGAACAACCCTGCTTCTGCATGGACTACCGTAAACTGATAGCTCGAACCACGACCGATGCTAACTTAATATCCCAGGTGGATGAGCTACTGGACAGCTTCACCAGTGTGGAAAAATTCTTCACCATCCTTGACCTGTGTGAACGGTACTGGCAAATTCTGCTGGCCCCAGAAGCAATTCTGAAGTAAGCATTCATCCCCCTTTTGGCCTGTTCCAGTTTAAAGTCATGCTATTCTGGATGAAGAATGCCCCGGCGACATTTCAGTGAATGAGAGAGCGGCTCCTCGATGGTCTCCAGGACTATGCCTGTGCATACCTGGATGACAATGCAATCTACAGCAACACTTTGCATTCCGGTATGAAGCATTCTTCTGACTTTGGCCAAACCCAGATTCGTCTATCAGACTTCCAGTGAAGCGTGATGTATCACGTCAGAGAACAGGTTTCCACTACTCCAGAGCCCTTTGGTGGCATGATTTACCCCACTCTAGCCGATGTTTGGCATTGTGCATAGTGACCTTCGGCTTCTGTGCAGTTGCTCAGCCATGGAATACTCTACGAAGCTCTTAAAGCACAGTGTTTGTACTGATGTTGCTTCCAGAGGCAGTTTGGAAATCTGTGGTAAGTGATCCTACCAAGAACAAATGATTTTTATTTGCTACGTGCTTCAGCAGTGAGTGTGCCTGGTCTAACACTTCATGCCTGGGCTGTTGTTACTCCTACACACTGCCACATCCAGTGGACTGGAGCAGATCTAGAGGGCACAATGTCACAAACTGACCTGTGGCAATATGTCTATACCCTCCATCAGCAAACCTTACATACACTCTGATCAGCAATTTGTTCCATGCAGTTTCTTTTTAATTTTATTACACTGCCCTTTACCCCTTCAGTCTCCTATGGATGTACCGGTACGTCCATAAAATGCATCTCAAGAATCCCTTATAGATGTACCGGTACGTCCTTCCTGCAGCGGCAAGGACACATCGTTTGACAGCCTGGGCTCCCCCCTAATCACCTACAACAGCTGCTGCTCGAGTTCCAGAAATCTGCTAAAGTTTTAAATGCCCAATCGCACGATCAGGCATTCCCTTCCGGGTCGCGTCACTTCTGACGTCACCTGAAAGATTATCGAAGGACACGATATCCCCTGCAGGGTCTGCATCGCTCCGATGAGGCACTAATCACAAACACTGTGATCTCTATGCAAGTCTATGTAGGGGGAATCGCAGGGAGGAGTGAGAAACCATGTTTCTCACATGCTGAAACACAAATACATTTTTTTTTTGTGATTGTTTTTAACAATAAAAAAGTCTCTAAAATAATACAATAAATAATCATAATAAAAAAACAAAAAACAAAGTGAGCTAAGCGTTGTAGGTGAAAAAAAAGTGCAGGAAAACATTTTTGCAGCTAACTTTCAGCGATTGGAGGTCAAATAGCTGCATGAAGAATGCCCAAATACCCCTGATAAGATCACATGCAGGCAGTGGTTTCGCTACAGGGGGGCAAGGGGGGCAATTGCCCCCCCCAGGTTATTCCTTGCCCCCCCTGTTGCCCCCCCCGCCGAATTTGTAACCACCCAGAACAGTCCTTGACTGCTAACGACGGCATGGTGCCGTCGCTAGCAGTCCCAGTCAGGTGCTAACGGCGGCACCATGCCGTCGCTAGCACTATCTTACCTTGATGGAGGTCTGTGGAACTCCATCACCACCTACCCCGGCGATCTGCCCCTCACACTGAAGGGCATCACCGGGGCCACCCGATCTCCACGATGATGTCACCGCGCAACTTTATTAACAACTGACAATTGTCAGTTAAAGAGGTATGGGGGCATGCTGCTTAGATGCCTGTATCTCAGGCATCTAAGCAGCTACATACCCCCAACATATACCATTGGAAAGGTAATCGCCTCACCTTTCCAACGGTATATAGATTGTAAAAAAAGAATAAAAAATATTAAGTTAAAAAAAATAAAAATGTAAAAAAAATGATTTGGGGTCTCTTAAGGCAGATAAAAAAAAAAAGATAAAAATTGCCTAGAGACCCCCAAATTAAATTATTTAAACATAAAGTAGTTTAACTTAAAAAAAAAAAAGTTTAAGTATTCTAGCTAAATGATCACTGTGGTAGCCAATGTTACCACAGCGATCATATAGCTATAAAAAGTCACATTCCCTTTTTAAAAATGGCCGATACTAATTTTTAATCCTATGATCCCTTTGATCATGGGGTTAAATTTAGCCAACGGTAGAGGGAGGCAATTTTTGAAATCCTGATGAACTGCAAATATTATTAAAATCAGCCATTTAGCCTGTGCGGTACATTAATAACCATCTCATCCCTGCAGCGCCATGCATTTTTACTGCAAAACTTATTTTTGCTGTAAAAGTGATTTTTTCTTCTCCCTTTACCATCATTTCTTTGGGATTGTAAGGGGAAAGAATGGTGTGTGTGCTTCTGTGAGTAAATGTATGGAAAGAATGTCGTGTGCTTCTGTGAGTGAATGGAGATATGAAAGGCGTGTGTATGATCAGTAATTAGGGTTGAAGCCTTGACATGGCATTACTGCTCACGTATGAAGTTAAATTATGGCACAAAAAGTACACATTTGCAAAAACGACATCCCTTGGCGCATCAAATGAGGGGCTGCATGTGTTTCTAGTACAAACCTGGAGTGTGCAAGACACAAATGAACATGTCGTTATGGTTAGAAAAAACATATTTTCAAGCCAAAGCGACATATTCCATCATTATTTGTGCACTCAACTTTTGTCCTAGAAATACATGTAGCCCCTCATTTGAAGCTCCAAGGGGTGTAGTTTCTTAAAATGGATGAATTGTCTGAAGGAGGGAGAGCATGAGTTAATGTGATTGTGTGTATCATAGATGTATAATTGTGTAAGGGCAAAGATGGCACTAGCAGGATGTTTGAGCCTTGGGGAACAGGATGGCACAGGTAGGGTGTATATGGGACAAAGATGGCAAATCTTATGTGTGTTATCTGGGTGCTGGCCAGGTTCTATGTGGGCAGCATGGTTGGGGTGTGCAACCTGTGATCTATCCCTGTAATTTAGGGGGTTTTAAATATACCTTTAATGCCGTGTTTTTATGTGAATTCCAATTGATCTGTACCTGCAAAGCTTGGTTTGTGTGTTCTTCTGTAGATCCATATCTGCTATACTATGTTTCCATACATTATTTATGTATACCTGCAAATACAGGATTTGTATGTCTGATTCTGTTTAATTGATATATACCTTCAGTGCTGAGATCACAAGTGAATTTCAATTGATCTATACATGCAAAGCTGGGTTTGTGTGTTGATCTATACCTGCTATCGGCAGCAGGGTCGAGAGAGAGACAGAGAGAGAGAGAGAGAGAGAGAGAGATACATTATATATATATATATATGTATCGGCAGCAGGGACTAATATTAGGCCCTGAAATCATTTAGTGGAAAAGTTAAGGTATTGTGTTTAAAGGATTTCAAGGATTAGTCGTACTAAATTGTGGCTTCAGGCTTCCCATGTTGAATGATCAAGTATTGTATTGTCCAATAACAAAAGTATCATTCCATAGCACATTACTTTTGGCTATATATATATATATATATATATATATATATATATATATATATATATATATATATGTATGTGTGTGCATTTTTTCAGCGGTATGCTTTAATGGTGGAAATTATTAATGCCCCCCCAGTTTGACTGTGGTATCTTGTGTGCCCCCCCTATATATTGTTTCTAGAGTCGCCACTGCATGCAGGGAGGTATATTCAGTCAAAAAAATCTCCTGAATCCAAAACAATTTAGAGGCTGGGGAAGGGGGCGCTGCAGAATTAATGGGCATAAGAAGGATGAAGTGTCCATTTAAAGATTTTCAATATATTTATATTTCCCATTTGAAAAAAATAAGTTACCAATTAAGTAACCTGGTTTTAACATTTCAGGTTTCTGCTCAAGGGAGAATAATATTTATAAAACATAGAATCTGTGTTTATTTTTGTTATTTAATGTTTCCCTAAAGAACTCAGCTCACTGGAAAGATAAATGTCCTATCTGTCTACCCTCCAGACATAAGGTCAGCGACATTAAACGAATCCAGCTAGATCCATTACAGATAAAAAAAAGGCTTTTAAAACAATGTTTAGCGGTAAAATCAGCATTAATAATTTAGCATCCAACACAACAATTAGAAAAATCAATAAATTACAAATAAAAAAAAAAAATTACTGCCACTCTCACCACACTTAGATTATTTCTGACATCCATAGCAAATTTCTTGTATTTTTTATATAATGCTAAAACTCTGTACTTACCTATATCCCAAAAAGTGGCACTCTTGTAAACACAACCTTATTATGAGAGCACACCTAATCACACTAACCTTCTACCGGAAGGACACACAGTACCTGGTTTGTATGCTCTACCTGCATTTGTTTTTTACTTTTCTAGAAAAGGCCTCTCTTCACATTGACAGCAAGGACAATGCTATCGAGTTACAAAAACCGTGCAATAAAGAAACATATGAGACAAATCAAAATGACATTGCAACTACTGCTCAGAATTCAGTAACACAATGTACAGATTGAAAGGGTGATAGGAAAGCACATATGTTTATTCTTCTTGTAATGAACTGAACAAGATTTTATATTCAACAGATAAGACATTGCCTGAATTTCACTTATGAACATTAAATCATGTAAGCCATGGCCTATTATGTGTTCAAGGTATTGAAATTAACTATGTTTACTTCACCGTCCCTCCTCTTAAAATCCAAGTAGGGGTTTCACAAGTGGTGCCTGCAATTTGTCTGAACACGGTCAGTGTGTATGTACGTGTGCCTGCAGGGGCGCGTGAAGAGGGTGCATACGTTACTTAAGTGCAGGGTCACATAAGTTGCATTACTTGACCCCAATTAGCCTCGATTAGCACGGCAGCCGATTAAGTGCGCCCTGCAGGAAAGTGTAGGGTGCTGGATTCAAAATGGCAGAAGCAACGTGGCAGGTCTCTACAAGGTGGGGGGTAGTGTATGTAGGTGGGTACGAATATGGACTGTAGTGTCAGAGTATATGTAATGAATTCTACTACAAAAAACTGAACCAGGACCCCACCAGGGAATATACAGAAGATCTTATTAAACTAATCAGATCCTTCACAAAACACATGCAACAAGAATTATCCTGAAATAGGGACCTTCTACACGCTGCCCAAAATCCACAAGTCAAGCAACCCAGGAAGACCGATTATTACAGGTATGGGAACTCTTATTGAACTAATTTCTGGCCTCATAGAAAACATTCTTAAGCCCCTAGTTAGCTTTATACAGGACACCACAGATTTTATTAATAAACCGAGCCAAGTCACCAACCTACCTGCCAATACTATACTTGGACAAATATGACAGTGAATCTATCACCAAGCTCATAGAATTTATACTTACACACAACTATTTCAATTTCAACAACACTAACTACAAATGACACCATATGGGCACCAAGATGTCACCGCAATAGGGCTGCAACTAACGATTATTTTAATAATCGATTAGTTGGCCGATTATTTTTTCGATTAATCGATTAATCAGATAAAAAAAAAAAACATATGCAAACTTTTAGTTTATTTAAAATTTAATGAACTGGATGTTAAAAAAACAACTTAAAATTTACATTAACATTCTTATTTTGTTACGAGAACCCAAACACAATATTTATCAAACTTTGCACCCTGCACTTTGCACCCAGCACCCAGCCCCCAACACTTTGCACTCAGCCCTGGCACTTTGCACCCAGCACTTTGAACTGTGCCCCTGCACCCAGTCTCCAACTCTGCCCTGCACCCAGCCCTGCCCCCACATTCTGCCCTGCACCCACACTCACACCCTGCCCTGCATCCCCCCCCACTCTGCCCTGCACCCACACTCACACCCTGCATCCCCACCCCCACTCTGCCCTGCACTCAGTCTCCTGCCCTGCCCCCCCACTCAGCCCTGCACCCACACTCACACCCTGCCCTGCATCCAGTCTCCTACCCTGGCCTGCCCCCCCCCACTCTGCCCTGCACCCACACTCACACCCTGCATCCCCTGAAACCCCACCGTGGACCCCCACCCCGCCGTGGACCCCCACCTCCACTCTGCCGTGCACCCCCACTCTGCCGTGGACCCACACATTCGCACATAGACATAGAATACTTACCTCCGCTACGGACTCGTTCCACTTCCAACCTTCAAGTTTAAAACTTTATTGCACTCTTGATTGAAGCGCGTCACATCCGTCACGTAGCTAAAAGAAGGCGGAGACTGCAGAGCGTGTAGCTGAAGCGGGGAACGCTCGCAGAGGTAAGTAAAAGGAGCCGAGTGCTCCAACAACGAAACGATCACTCGATTAATCGATAACGGAAATCCGTTACCGATTATTATCGATTTTACCGATTCGTTGTTTCAGCCCTACACCGCAATCAGTGGCGTCGGCAGGGGGGGGCCAGAGGGGGCCATGGCCCCCCTACATCATGCTGTGCCCCCCCAATCGAAACGCTGTCTTTTTTTTTTTTTTTTAATAGACCCGGAGGAGAGAGTGAGAGGCGCCGAGCGGTTGCTGAGGAATAAGTTCTCAGCAACCGTTCGGCGCCTCTCACTCTTCTCCGCGACCGAGAGGCCTCTTCCTGGTTCGCAGTGCCGGCATTTCAAGCCGAGCGCCAGTATATGTCGGCAGAACCAGGGATACAGAGACCTCGCAATCTCACCGCTGGACAAGCCCAAGGTAAGTGAACTTCAAAGGGGGGGTTAGAAAGTTAGGAGGGGGTTAGAGAGTCAGAAGAGGTAGATGGGAAGTGAGAAGGGGTAGATAAGGATAGATTGGGAGGGAGAGGGGGTAGATAGGATAGATTGGGAGGGAGAGGTCTTTATGGGACAAAAACGGCGTACGTTCAGCTGTTTGGGGACAAAGTTGACATAATGTGTAACTTAGGTGCTGGTCAGGTTCTATGTGGGCAGTGTGGACACCAGGGTTGGCTTTGGGGTGTGTGACCAGTGATCTATGCCTGTAATTTAGGGGGTTTTATCTATACCTTTAATGCAGAGTTTATATGTAATTTCCAATTGATTTATATCTGCAAAGCTGGGTTTTGTGTCATTCTGTTCATCTGTATCGGCTATATTTCCATACATTATTAATGTTTACCTGCAAATATAGGATTTGCATGTCTTATTCAGTTGATCAATACCTGGAGTGCTGTTTCCATGTGTTGATTATTTGATCTAAACCTTCAGTGCTGAGTGTACATGTGATTTCCAGTTGATATATACCTGCAATGCTGGGTTTGTGTGTTCTGTTGGTTTATACCTGCAATGCTATGTTTCCATACATTATTTATGTATACCTGCAAATACAAATTTTTTTTTATTCTCATTCAGTTGCATGTGCTGTTTCCATGTGTTTTTTATTTGATCTATACCTGAACTACAGGGTGTAAGTAAAAGAGCGCTATGGTTTAGTGAATGAGGGGACAAAGGGACTCTGGGGATGATTACAGGGGAGAGGACCTCTCAATGTAACGGTGCAGTCAGAAGGAGGGAACACTGCACTGACTCTCACTGTCTTCCCCTGATCTGCAGTCAGTGTGGCAAATATATTGGCAGCAGGGTCTAATATTAATATATATTGGCAGCAGGGTCTAATATTAATATATATTGGCTGCAGGGGCTAATATTAATATATATCGGCTGCAGGGCCTATTATCAATAAATATTGGCTGCAGGGGCTAATATTTATATATATTGGCTGCAGGGACTAATACTATATATCGGCAGTAGGGGCTAATATTAATATATGTTGGCAGCAGGGTATAATTTCTATGTATATCGGCAGCAGGGTATAATATAAGTATGTATCCGCAGCAGGGGCTAATATTAATATATATCCGCAGCAGGGGTTAATATTAATATATATCGGAAGCAGGGTGTAATATTTCTATATATCTGCAGCAGGGTCTAATATTTATATATATTGTCAGCAGGGGCTAATATTAAAGAATGAAAAATAACTGTCACTTTAGCTGTTATTTTGAAATCATATTTAAATCACAGTCTTTACTTCAAAGAGATAAGTGCATATTATGTAGTTAAAAATGCACGTCTAACGTGTGTGTGTGTATATATATATATATATATATATATATATATATATATATATATATATATATATAGTGTATATGTACCGTTTTATAATTGGCCCCCCTACTTTGGTCCCTGGCCCCCCATGTGCCCCCCCTAAATATGAAACCTGGAGACGCCACTGACCGCAATATGCCAATATTTTCATGGCCGACCTGGAACAGAGATTTCTAGCCACTCCCCCCCATAAACCACATAAATATTATCGTTATATCGACATAAGGAGAAGAAAACCTTTCAGAATTCCATAAATCTTTAAATTCATTCCACCCATCTATAAAATTGAAAATTAATTTCTCAAAACATTCCTGGACTGTGCCATAACCGTCACCGCTGGCTCACTCCACTCTTCTGTGTACAGAAAACACACAGACAGGTACAATTCAAGCTTTCATCCCAATCACACTAAAGGTGTTCTCTACAGCCAAGCCATCAGATCCCACCGTATTTGCTCTGACACTCAGGACCAAGACAAACACCTGGGCGCGCTAGCATAGTCATTTCAGAGGAAGGGCTACAAGGAAAAAACTATATCTAAAAAAAATAAAAAATGCTCTAAGAACACCACGGGAAAGGCTTCTAGAGTAGAAAAAAGGATAACACAAGCAGGATCCCTCTGGTGGTTACCTACAACCCAACTTTAGAGGAAATACACATAATTATTAAAGACCTACAGCCAGTACTCTCAGAGGACCCCGTACCGAAAAAAATATTCCCTCAGCCCCCGATACTGGCATTTAAACAACCACCAAATCCGAGGAAAAGCTTGGTCCGCAGCAAACTGGCCCCAGAACAGGAGCATACACAGAATGGCACTGTACCATGCAAACATATCCTGCTGCAAACTTTGCCAACATATATGTGACAGCAACACAGCCAGTCACAGCAACAAAACATACAGCATCAAAGATTCTTACTCATGTACATCGGCAAACGTGGTGTACATGATACAATGTTCAGCATGTGACAAAGGGTGCTACATTGGAGAAACAGGGCTTAAGCTGCACCTCAGAATGAACCTGCACAGAAGCTCCATCAAAAACCATGAGGAAAACAAATATTGCACCCCAGTAGGACATCATTTCACACAGAATAATCACTCCATCTAAAAACGCAAAGGGAATTTTAAAGGCTCTCAGGAAAGGAAAACATTTAAGATGAAAATAACATATTTCAACACCATACAAAGAGGGTCTTAATGCGGATTCTAGTTTCCTAACACACTACCAGAACTTCATATGACCATTCATCTTAACGTTCAATATGTGTCTAATTGCTGTTATTGTCTCTGATGTGTTAATATGTTTATTGGTTTCCCTAGGTTTATTTGTCCTGTCCTTTGGTTATCTCTATACCTCTCTGCATTCTTTACCTCCAGGCCAATTATTTATGACACCCCACTCCCCTTCCCTTATACCATCACTTGTTTTGAGTTATAACCTCATGTTGATCAGTATTGCTTCAGATAACTCTGAAGAGAGGGTAACTCTCGAAAGCTTGCCTTTTAAATATTGTTAGTCCAATAACAAAATGTATCACCGCATACTCTGCAATACTCTAAACCCATACGGCTAAACCCATTTACATATAAATATATATATAGTGCTGGAATCAGTCTGTGAGTGTGTGTTTATGCTGTTATGTCTGAGTCAGTTTGTGTGTAAATGTATAGTGCCAGAGTCAGTATGTCTACTGCACTGTAGTGACAGATTCAGTGTGTATGTGTGCATAAGGTTTAGAGAATGAAGATTGCAGTATTGATATATACATACATTCATACATACATTCACTTAAAAATACAAGTGTTTTAGATCGAGAACGAAGATTACAGTATTAATATGTGAATATTTTAGCAAACATCAAAGTTCCATAAAATAGAACTAATTTGGAATAAATCAGTTTGTCTCAGGGCGCAGATCTACACTATTAGATATATGACACAGCCTGTATTCTTTCATATCCAGCATGTGTACACGGCAGGGTTGGTCAAAGTCTTCAGAGACAAACCTGAACCAGCTTGGTACTTCCTAGGAGGTAGAATATTTTTTAAAAAGCTATAAAGTAAGGGGCTATGGAATCTGGTTCATTGGATTTGTGAAGCCCTGCAACAAAGCACTTATTTGAAACCCCATTAGTCAGTGTTTTTGCTATGTAATATAGTTAAAACGATGGTTTATGGTGATTATAGTCATGCGGCAAAGAGTAGTTAGCATACAGTAAGTGTGCTTCAGTGGGGCAGAGGGCACATCATTGGATCAGTCTTATACTCACAGCACACTTACTGTTTAACCCTTTTTACTCCCATTCATGCCGGTAGCCCCATCCGTGACACCAGGAGCTGGGCAATTTATAACAACTGAAGGGGGGATGGATGGAGCAAAATCCAAAAAAGTTGACAGTTGCCCTAGAGTGGCCAAATCAAATATCTAAATCATATCGAGCCCAAGGAACTATTTCAAAACAGTGGTGCACAAGCAGAGATTTAATTGAACTGTAATAAAAAATAAAGCAACATTTTCTTTATTGTTAAAGCACATTGCTGTATAGAGAACTCTAATGTTTATTTTTTGCATTGTACTATCTCTTTAATAATTCCTGTGCGCTCTCTGGAGACACCAATTATGACATAGGGCAGTTGTTGTGACATCACTGACCGTTGATTGTATAACGGCTGTGCTACTGGCTAGAAGCTCACACTAGCACTCAGCTTGGCAGAAGACAATGTCTCCTGCTCATCTGCGCTTGTTGTTTTTGGTTCTGCTGGCTTCAAATGTCTTGGCTATGCCACTTCACATGAGGCACCGTAAAGGGCATAACACCACCCCAAAAGAAGAGGGAGCACAAGGTAAAGTGACAGAAACCCGCTCTATAAAGGACACCCTTAAAAACGTGGCAATATACTGTGGTATAGGTGCGGGACTGCTGCTTGTGCTCATATGCGGCTGCTTCTGCCTTCTACGTCGCTGTTTTTACAAACACAGAGACAAAATTCAGCAGATCATGGAAGGCTATGGCCAACAGAAAGAGGAGGAGGAGGATGATGACAGTGATGATGATACTGACAGTGATGATGGTGACAGCGATGATAAATAATAGCAACAATGTTGAGATCCCAGTCTTCAATAATTCAAATTGCTACTCTTCCACCAAAAAACTCCATTCCTCCTCAACTGCTTTTGCCGCAAGGAAAACAAGGCAGCGGTACACCTTGGCTCTGAAACATCTTCCTTCCAACCATCATCACAACTGAAGACCACCCCACAGTCAACTAAAATCTTGGCTCTTCTACAAGGCATCCTCAAGTGCATAGAAGCGACCATTACCCTGTTTATGCACTCATAGATAGATAACTGATGTTAGAATTAGGTGCAGAATATGCACAATTTTATGTATCTCTTGTTGCGGATAATATATTGTTCAAAATATTTGATGAGTCAGTGTTTCATTTCATATACTGTTTGTGTGAATAACTATTATAAAAGATGTATAATATGTTGCAGATTATCTTACAAGGAAAACCAATGTTTTGTATATGATTTAGTAAGATGTAAATGCAGCATCCACCAAGAATTTGTGAGTAATGTCAGTAAGAGGAAGGAAAGGAAACTATCATTTTATACATGAAAAGAGTATATGCACAGTGTGCACAATTATTAGGCAACTTGTATTTTTGTTAAGAAACCTTCAACCTGAAAATTTAAGAGAATAAAAGTGAGGTTTTGGCTTTCTTAGGAGAGTATCTATGTGTGCACAAAATTTTTATGCAGCTAAACGAAAAACGATGTTTATTTTCATCTATTAAAGTGAGAATACTAAACAAAAAACGCAGACTTTACAAACATTGGTGACATTTCCAAAAACAAATCAGCGATCCATATAGCCAACTTTCTTTTCTGTAACAGTTATAAGCCTTCCATTCATGGAGTCTGTCAGTTTCTTGATCTGTTGACGATCAACTTTTTGTGCAGCAGCAGCAGCAGCAACCACACCCTCCCAGACAATGTTCAGAGAGGTGTACTGTTTTCATTCAGAGTTAATCTGCCGCTTAAAGAGGGTCCACAAGTTCTCAATAAGGTTTAGGTCAGGTGAGGAAAGGGGGGCCACGTCATAAATCTTTAAGGCCTTTACAAATTTGGCTTGACAAATTTGTTGTGAATCTAGGCGCCAGCTAAAAAAGTTTGGAGCCAGGATTTTTTTTAAACTAACAGTTGGTTAGGAGTGATCGGATCATCATCAGCCCACTTACTAAACTCACAGCGTTTGACCTGGAAGCACCCTGGACTTTCAGGTCAGTGCTGTTTTTTTTTTGTTTTTAACGCTTTCAATGCTGATGTTCCATTGAAGCACAGCATTGACTGATATTTAGTCCCCACAAGCTTGTGGGGACAAATGTTAACCCCTGCAATGCCACGAATGTGTCATACACAATTGTGGCATTGAAGGGGTTAATGCTGCACTGTCGCTCTCATGGAGCGATCAGGCAGCAGGGGGGTGTTGGGTCAGGTCCCCACACTAATATGGAGACCAAAGAACCCTCTCCCCCTGTCCCTGAAGCTGCCTCTGGCAGCTGGGACTCAATTGCTGGTCTATAGACCAGCCATTGCAGGGGGGAGTCTCTTTGATGACTGCTGTAGGCTTCCATGCCTACAGGAGTCATCACAGGGCTTGTGGGGGCTAGTTTTTGCTGTTGCTGGTCCACTAGCAGCAGAGCCTTGTACAAAACGGGAATTAACCCCTAAAATCCCGCAATCGCGGCATTGAAGGGGTTAACGCTGCACTTTCGCTCTCATGGAGCGATCAGGCAGCAGGGGGATGTTGTGTCAGGTCCCCACACTTGTGTGGGGACCCAATCAACACTCAACCACCTTCCCTGAAGCTGCCTGTGGCAGCTGAAAACGCGATTGCTGGTTTTCCTCCAACCGCGTTTTCACCCTACAGAATCACTCCGTGGGAGTGATCTCAGGCTCGGGGGAGGGCTCTGAGTGGCTGTGCTGTCTGCCCAGACTCCTGGGCAGACAGCAGCAGCAGCGCCCCCGCGTGGCAGTTTTTTGTGGCTGTAACAGGCTGACAAACACCTAGGCGTCAGGACAAAATTCTCTGTCGCCATGGCGCCTGGGATTTGTCGAGCCCTGCTTTACACAGTGGAGTACTTCGATGCATGAGATGGAGCATAAAAATCATGGTCTTCTTAAAAGATGTAGACTTTCTCCTGTATCACTGCTTGAAGAAAGCGTCTTCAAAAAACTGGCAGTAGGTTTGGGAGCTGAGTTCATCTTCAACCCAAAAAGTTCAAAGTAGCTCGTCTTTGATAATACCAGCCCATACCAGTACCATTCCTCCACCTTGCTGGCATCTGGAGTCGAAGTGGAGCTCTATGCCTGTTACTGATCTACCCACAGGCCCATCCATCTGGACTGTCAAAGGTCACTCATCTCATCAGTCCAAAAAACCTTTCAAAAATTTGTATTCATGTATTTCTTGACCCAGTCTTGATGCTTCAACTTATGTGTCTTGTTCAGTGGTGGTCCGGTTTCAGCCTTCCGTGCCGTGGCCATGTCTGTGAGCACTGAACACCTTGTACTTCTGGACACTCCAGGTGGGTTGCAGTTCTGGAATATGACAGCACTGGGGCATAACGGGTTCCTGGTAGCTTCATGTTTGATTCTTCTCAAATCTCTGGCAGTTAATTTGCGTCTTTTATTCTCAGCACCTTTCTTGCAACCCTAATAACTATTTGCAACAAAACGTTTGATGGTTCTGCAAACACACCCCTATATCTTAGCAATTTCAAGAGTGATGCATCCCCCTGAAAGACTTTTTACAATTTTTGACTTTTCAGAGTCGGCTAAATATCTTTTTCTGCCCATTTTGCCTGGCAAAATGAAGCTGCCTAATAATTATGCACACTTTGACGTAGAATGTTCATCTCCTTAGGCCATACCCTCCCTCATTACACAAATACACATCACCTGATTTGCTTAAATCCAATAAGCATTCAAGTTTACACAGCTTGGAGCTGGAAAATATGCATAGCAATCATGATATGGTCAAAATACTCACTTGCCTAATTGTGCACACGGTGTACATACACATATATACATAAAACTGAGCTTTTTCTTCCCAGTGAAAATGCCTGACATGCAGGTAACGGATAAATATGTATTCATGCAAGTTATGTTCTCTTACGTGAACTGGTCAAATCAATGAAGGCTATTGAAAGTCTCTTTACATATTAAAACAATACCGTATTGTCTCGCTTATACGCCGCACCCTAATTTTTCTTAGTAAAAAAAACCCACTTAGTGGAATATATATGCTGCCACTCTGCCCACCCCAGATATGCTGCCACTCTGCCCTCCCCCAGGACTTGCCAAAGCAGACTCCCCGGTGTCTTGCTGGGGACATCTACGCAATACGTGTAGACATGTGCACATGCAAGCTCAGACACACAGACCCACACACATGCAAGCTCACACACACACGCATACGTACGTACAAACGCGTACTCTCACACACACACACATACGTACATATACATGCATGCTCACACGTACACATATATATATCCCATCCCCGCTTACCTCCCACCACTCCTGCACCTTCCCCTCTGGCTGCTCACCGCGGGGTCACATGACCCAAACTACGTTTTACATTCAAAATAGTTTAGACAGGGCCCTTTCGAAAATATTTTGAACCGGCACGAGGAGACAGGAAGAAGGGGGTCGCACTGGGCCCCCTAGAGGCACAGGCTCGGTCACAACTGCGACCCCTATAGTTACGTCAGTGCTATGTTGCAGCTTTCTCCGAGCCAGTGCTGAAGCCGATTGGGGGTAAGTCAACTGAACAAATCTGCAGGACTACTAGCTTCATGGTAGGGAAAGGTACATGCATACGGGGGTATTCTGCAGGACACTTCCATTCTTTTTCAAAAGGGAACACATGAAAATTTAAAGGATAAACATAAAACTGCAAAGGAGTGCCCCTTTAACATAACTACTGTTCTTCGCAAACAATGGGTTTAATAATGACTCTAAGTCATCTTTCACGGGTAACGCTGGTGTTTACTAGTAGGTACACATGCTATTGCTCCATCAGCTTGCAAAATGCACATTCAATAGCAGGTGACAGTTGGCACACAACAGAATTCCAACTGGACTGAAGCACTGCTGACATATTACAGCCCACCTGGTTACCGCTGAATACTCCTTAATGCACTGATATTTTTAGCATCCACAACATAAAAAAAAAGCACACCATATGTGACATACCATAACACAGATCCAGCACACCTCCCACCACAAACATGCTGCATCTGATCTCTGTGATCATTCTCACTAAGCCAGAGCAGAACTCCTGAGCTGACGTCATCTTAAACATGGTACCCCCAAGGACCAGTAAGGACCACCATACATTTCTCCTCAGGTTCTGTTACCGTTTATATAACATAAACAGACTGCCAGTGTCTGCATAGAGTGGTTAAATAGTGTGATTTCACCTGGGGATGTGCCACGGATCGTGGAATTATAGTCACCTGTTCTGCGGCCATCCGCTTTGAACACCTGTGAGACCTATCTACAAATTATCGGACATACCGTGTCCGAATTCACCCGCCTGTCACTGGTGTGCATTGACTGACTGACTGACTGACTGACTGACTGAATCAAACCACATCTACAAGCCTCCTCCTTCTCCTCGATAGCCTCTTTCAACAGCAGGCACAGATCACAACAAGATAACAGATTCCACCGACAAGCCAGGCCCCGCCTCTGTACCGTAAGTCTCTGACATGGCTGTCTGCGACATGTCCGGGATTTCGCTTGCTTTCTCTCTGTCGTTGGGTTCCTTCCTTTTTACGTCAACCACAGGAAAGCTCGGAGCGGCTCCGCTCGTGCCAGCGCAGAGGAGCAGATAAGGAGGTAGGAAACCTGCGCCTTGCTGTCTATGCTCTTCCTTGCATTGTCTTGCCTCCTCCCTTCTCGTGAGCTCTCAGGCGCATGCGCTGTCGGCGGACACCGGGCACCCGAGTTCTCGTCCGCAGTCTCAGAATGATAGAAAGTGCGTCATGGATACACACCAAAACAAGGCGCACGTGCTACCGCACACCGTCACGTGACGGCGGTGCAGAAATGCCAGGCTGTAGCTAGTTAGCCGGTTGGTGTACACGTGCGTTTTACTGCTAAAGATTTGTCCCTGCGCAGCCGCCGTCTAACTACTGTCTGTAGCGCTTTGTACATAGTAGCGAAAATGCATCAAAATGTGTGTCTCTCTGTCTATCATGTATCTCGGTTTGTCAATTCGAGTTTTGCCACGCTCCTTGTATATAGGTATTATGTGAAGCACTGCATATTTACATTGTAGTCACTATGCAATTAAAATTCTTATAGGCACCCCTGTACTCTACCCTGTAATCTGGTTTTGGTGGTTAATGATATTCTAAAAATACATTTTCATTTATCAAGTCTCTTAATTCATGGCAGGGTTGTCCTTAACATGCCCCAGGCCGTCATTCCTGGGGGCTGCAGTGCGGAATAAGTGAATGAATGTTTGTGAATGAGTAAATGAATTAATATTTGTGTGATTGCATGGATGTAGGGTGGGGCGGGAGTCTGTTTGAGGCTAGGATGCCACAGGCAGGCTGTTTGAGGCAAAGGTGGCAAGTCCTATGCTTCCAATCTGGGGGTTGGGCAGATCCTGTGCATACAACCGCATACAACAAGGGCTGACATGATACTAAAGGGGGGGCATTAATTCACAAGGGGGTGCTGGCTGGGGGCATTAATTTACAAGGGGGTTTGTCAATTCGAGTTTTGTCACGCTCCTTGTATATATGTATTATATGAAGCACTGCATAAACATTCATTATAAAGTGCCAACGCTAACAAGTTTCTCTAGTGTAAAAGGCTGAGTAATCTCTGTATAATGTATAATTCAAGTAGTTTAGGAAACTTTGAAGAAATCTCCCTCATTTAAATATGCATTATGCAGAGTCAGCCAAGAACTTTCTGCAGCAGAAGCTCATTGGGGCTGGCTCTTCATAATAAGAGGTAGACAGGGAAAACACAACACTCCTGTCAACTCTCCCATTAGTTAATAGATCCAGGGCCGGCCTTAGGGGTGTGCGGCCGCACAGGGCGCCATGGTAGCAGGGCCGCCTGCCCGGGACTTAAATTAAAGCATCGTTTGTTTTTTTTTAAACTTTATTTAACATCATTCATGTTAAATAAAGTTTAAAAAAACCCGATGCTTTAATCTAAGTCCCGGGCAGGGGCGCCAAGCGGTTGCTTGTGAAGTTCTCAGTAACCGCTCGGCGCCCCTTACTCTCCGTGACAACATCGCGGTGCCGGCATCTCACGTTGAGCGCCGGACTATTCCGACGCTCAACATGAAGTGCCGGCAGAGCGAGAAGACGGATGCCTCCCGCTCTCACCACAGGAGTCCGGCAAATAGGTAAGTGAGGGGGGGTGTAGTTTGAAGGGGCAGAGGGGGGGTGTAGTTTGAAGTGGCAGAGGGGAGGGGTGTAGTTTGAAGTGGCAGAGGGGGGGGTGTAGTTTGAAGGGGCAGTGGGGGGGGTGTAGTTTGAAGGGGCAGTGGGGGGGGTGTAGTTTGAAGGGGCAGTGGGGGGGGTGTAGCTTGAAGGGGCAGAGGGGGGGTGTAGTTTGAAGGGGCAGAGGGGGGGTGTATTTTGAAGGGGTAGTTTGAAGGTTCAGAGAGGGGGGGTAGTGAGGGGGGGCGCCAGAGGAGTAGTCCGCACAGGGCGCCACAACGCCTAAGGCCGGCTCTGAATAGATCCATATAAGTTACAAAGGTTAAAAAAAAACAAGTGTGCACACCTTCATTACAATTAGTCCAAGTTCACATCCTGGCTCTGTAGTCAGGCCAGTTGTCAGTCAGTTAGGGATTTACACAAGTAATGGCATCTTTGCCCAGATGTCGCTAATATGATTATTAGGTTTTCTGGCCTTCACTGGTCATATTGCACAGCAGGCAGTTGCCTTGTGAGCTGCTGGCCTATAGCACCCCATACTCAACTGATTTGCAACTTTAATACCAGATATATATATATGTGTGTATATATATATATATATATATATATGTGTGTGTATATATATATATATATATATGTGTGTGTGTGTGTGTGTATATATATATATATATATATATGTGTGTGTGTATATATATATATATATGTGTGTGTATATATATATGTGTGTGTATATATATATGTGTGTGTATATATATATGTGTGTGTGTATATATATATGTGTGTGTATATATATATATATATGTGTGTGTATATATATATGTGTGTGTATATATATATATATATGTGTGTATATATGTATATATGTGTGTGTATATATATATATATATATATATATGTGTGTGTGTATATATATATATATATATATATACCATGGAGTCAAAAGGGTTGGAAATATATAGCTCCACCCCCTTGCAATGTGATTTTTTTTTTCAGCTCCACCAACTTTATATGGACTGTAGAAGCATATTGTGCGCACAAAATTTTGGCACTGGGAAAAATTTTGCACAACAGAAATTTTCTGCGCACATCACCCAAGAAAAATTAGAGGGAACATTGGTGGCAGCCATCAGCCGCTTTTTCCTAATTAGGCAGCCACAAGCCTTAAAATGCTGGGCTGCCTAGTTATCCTCGCCCATACCCTGTTGGTTCCAAACAACAACATTTTCTTGCAACAATGTTACATCGAATCTTCTGCTGAAAGATGTTCAGTATAAAGGAATATTGTTTGGTGCCTCCATATGTGTGGCAAATATTTGTCATTATTTTATATGCTATATAAATTGTTAAATATTCTTTAGATTGTAAGTTCTCACCAATATGCCTTAATGTCTGTTAAAATTATGGACAATTTTAAATTTTTTACATTTTAAATATTTTCACTGAGTGATACAGAATCTGCTAATGCTATATAAATAAATGTAATTGTTGTTGATACAGATAATTGCATGAAAATGTATTGCAGTCCACTAGGGGGGCCTTAAAACCACAAATCATATGCTTTCTGAGGTCTGTGAAGGGATACGGCAACTAGAAACAAGAATAAACCCTGAATAACTTTATCAGTTACATAATAGCCTACCATTGACTTGTTTTACACATATATACACACACATATAAATAATATAGTATTGTTTGTATTTTCTAAGATCTACATATCCATATAAACCATTTTGATAAAACAATATTATTTCACATAAAATCTAAAACAGATAGGTCAAATACACTCAAATACATTCTATATATGAGTGCTAAAAGAAAATCTAAATCATTCCTTTCATAAATAAAATAGATTGAAGATAATACCTTATTTTAAATGTTACATACGGGGGGGGGCATAGTGCTGAAGTCTGTGTAACTTATGCTTTGTGAATACAGCAACCCTTATGGTCTGATGTTTTGCATTAGTCAACTGTGTATAACTAACAAGGTCTGGTTACATTGAGAAGAAAAGTGAACGTTAAAATGGTATTCTCGGTAGTATGTTCATCAGATTTATGGAAGTTGCAGTGGTTTGCACCTGTACCAGCAGTGATAGGTTATCTTACTAATTAGTTATGTAGACTCTTCAACATATGTTTGCCATTATACATCTCTGAATTTATAGAAATAAGCTAGTTACCAGGGGTCATGCCTGTCAGACCTGGGCCTGCAGTGAAGGTACCTTTTTAAGAACTCCATTACTTGATCTTAACATCTTGGAAACACACCTCTTCAGTTTAAGGCACAGAGAATCCCAGAAAATCCAAGCCTCATGCACCTTCCCAGTTGGGCTCTCAGGATTCCCATGGAGTTGATCCATGCCTATTTGTTTGCCTGCTGGGGTGCCACTGACAGTGAGTCTGCTTTGCCGCTTCATTACCCAGATGTGGTCTTGTCACTGCAAGCCTTCACCTAAAGTGCCATTTTGCAGACCTCTTCTGCCTCAGTCAACTGAGTGACTTACACCAGTTTCCCAGGAATTTTTGCTATTTCTTTGCATATGTACATATATGTTCAAAAGGGTCATAGAGCATTTTTAGGGGCAAGTTGACAGGTAATAGTTTTCTATTATAGGCAGATTTAAGTGTGTTTTTTTTTTATCTTGTTAGTTCTCCACAACCAAGTTTATTTATCTACATGTGAGTATGGCCAGGTGGTCCTAGGCACAAACATATATCCGTACAGAAATACTACAGCTTCTTGTTGTCCAAGTTTACGTTGCCAATTCTATCAATATCTCAGGAGCTTAAAGTGCCTCCAAGTGCTGCTGCGCAGGAAATAGTTATTATAAGCAATTACACAGTGCTTCCTACAGTACATGTATTCAAGGGTATGATGAAACTAGAATTTACAGAATAAGATAAATTGATCCATTAGGTAAAGTGGGCCTCACAAGTAGTTGACAGAAACACTCTTAAATTGGGAAGACCTACCTCCTCCACAAATCACCGAATATGAACATTAACTATATGAGACTACATGAACCAGAGGAACAGAAACACTCTTAAATATTACCATTGTTCCATTTGTTTGCACTCATTAATAAGAGAGCACTGAGTTACACATGTAAAAGGTACTCCAAAGTGCAATATCGGTAACCTCCCCATTGTCATTTAATGCAATGATCTAATTTGCTTCTTTCATTAAGATATCTTTAGTTTTGTCTTATTTTAAGAGATCTTCATTGAGTCTCCACTTTGACCTAATCTTGTAGTGTATATTATTTAATATTTCTAGAAAGATTGGAGCATGATCAGACCATGTAATCGGTCCGATTCTTGTGTTAGTTATTTTTTCTAGAGTTGGTACTGAAACAAAAAAAAAAAATGCAAAAAAAACAGAATGTTGCAGAATCTTGTTATACCTTTTTTATTGGACTAACTTTCGGGAGTCCTCCCTTTATCAAGTCAAGAGCATTTCTGACCAAGCAAGTGAAAAACACAGTTTAAAACTAACCAGAATTCAGGGTTAAAACAACAAGGTAGAGAATTTGCAGACAAAAAACTTAAGAGGGTCGTAAATAGTGCTGCAACAATTGATCGATAAAAATCGATAATGAAAATTGTTGCCAATTATCGATTAGTTAAATCGATTTTTATCAATTATAAAATGAGGGTTTTTTCAGAGCAAATGCTCTGAAAAATACCCCTCATTTTATAATCCGTTTCATTCAGTGTGATTCACAGCAGTTACTACTTACAGTCCCTCCCTGCAGTCACTCTGATGATTAGCCCCGCCCCTTCTTTCTCCCAGTCCCTCCCTGCAGTCACACTGAAAATTGGCCCCACCCATTTCCTATAGCATCCACATGGCTCAGCAATTCATCTGAGTATAAAATTAATATTTGGGTTAGGGGAAGTGGGGGGTTAATTTAGGGGCAGTTATGATTAATGGGGTGTTTAGGGTTAATTTAGGGGCAGTTATGGTTGATGGGGTGTTTAGGGTAAATTTAGGGGCAGTTATGGTTGATGGCCTGTTTAGGGTTAATTTAGGGACGTTATGGTTTATGGGGTGTTTAGGGTTAATTTAGGGGCAGTTGTGGTTGATGGGGTCTTTAGGGTTAATTTAATAAGGTAAACTTAAGGTGCAGTTAGAGGTAAGGGGGGGGCAAACTAAGGGGAATCTAAATCCTGGGGGCAGTGAAGATTAAGCAAAAAGTCCACTAGGGGGCGCTCGTGATTAACCCAGTATTTATTTATAAAAGTATTGTGTCAGTGTGCTGTGAACAAGTCTGTGAATGTAGGGTATTCAGGGTTTGGAGCGTAGCGCAGTGAGACACCAGATATGCAATAGAGGCAAACAGGCAATATAAGGAATATCAGCAAGTTTATTCCACTGAATAGTAAAAGGCATAAACGGTACCGTGTAGCAATCGTGAGGTCAAGGGTAGGAGAAGTATATCAAAGTCCATAAACAAGCCGAGGTCAATGGTAGAAGTATATCAAAGTCCATAAACAAGCCGAGGTCAAAAGTCCAGTAAATCCAAAAAGGGGTATCAGCAAACAGGTTCCAACAGGTATCAGCAAACAGGTATGCAGGGACTTGAACAATCAAGTAATTAGGCATAGATGCTGTGGTTTTAAGTAGCCCTCTAGAAATCAGCTCCAGACCCATCCCTCCTCAATATGTCCAATGGAGTAGTGATTGTCAATCACTACTCGTCCCGCCCCTAGTCAGGACTTTCAAATTATTGGAGGCGCAGGCCATGCCTCCCTGCCATCACTCCACGTGTGGCGTTTCTTCTGTGCGCCATTCCCCGGGGATGCGGCCTACCGTAGGCAGCAGTGGGCTGCGACAACGTGGCTAGTGGTCGCGTACAACGGAGCCACGTGGTACGCGGACGAAGTCCCGGACGTCCCGCGATTCCACTATCGGGTGGAGTCCTTTGCTGCTGCCGGGGGATTGAGGTAGGACCCTGACAGTGAATCTATGAGGGCACTATGGGAGTGGCATATCTGGGGGTATAAGGCATACTGGGGTATAAGGCATATCAGGGGGCATATTGGCATATCAGTGGGTATAAGGCATTTGTGGGAGGCAGTGTGGCATATCTGGGGGTATGTGACATCTAGGAGGTAGTGTGGCAAGCATTTTTATCAAAGTTTTTTTTTTATTCTGCCATTTCTTTTTAACATCGTTATTTTAAATAAATGAAAAATGTACATTTATGTTTTTTAATCCGATTAATCCATTAATCGAAAAAATTATCGGCCAACTAATCGATTATGAAAATAATCGTTAGTTGCAGCCCTAGTCGTAAATAGAAAATAATGGCATATACTGCACAGATAAGGCTAGAGGGGGAGGCAGCAGGGGTAAGCATGTAAAAAAAAGGCACAGGTTATAGGAAGTTTTGATCCACATTAAGTCTTCTGTTTTTGCAATCATAAAAATGTATCATTTTGGCTTCAAATGTCTTTCTTTCTTGGGTGTTTTTGAAATTACCTCTTAGTGTTTTGATTTTAAGGTCATGTATGGAGTGACCTGTTTGGGTAAAGTGGAGTGCAATAGTTTTCTTCGTCATGATGTTTGATGGAGTATCTGTGCAGATTCATCCTTTTATTCAGTTGATGGCAGGTTTCACCGATGTAACACCCTATAGTACATTTGGTGCATTGAATCATGTATACAACATTATGTGAAGTGCATGAGTATGATCCTTTAATGTTGGATGTCTTGTTGTTGTGGGTGGCTGTGTTGCTGGTACAGATGTGTTGGCAGAGTTTGCATCGAGCTTTGTTGCATGGTTTGGTTCCATTATCTGTGTGTGTGTTGTATCAGTATGTAGTTTCCTACTAACCAGCTTTTGTTTAAGATTAGCTGGTTGTCTGAAGGACAAGATGGAGGTCATCCTATGCTAGCATTGGCTGCAGATCCTTGATAATTTTTCATATTTCTCCTAGGGCAGGATTGGGAATAAAATCTAGGCAGCGGGTGCACAATTAGGTAGCCTCCTGGCCTGATATACACCTTAAGGCATATGAGTTTTTACCTTGTAGTTACATATTATATCTGTGGATGAATATCTGACTAATTGGTTCCCTTTCATGAGTCTATACATCTTACATACTGCAGAGCAGCATTTTATCAGGGCTGGTCAGCATGGACAACATGGCCAATGTGGTTACCCTAATGCCACCACATCCTTGTGTATTGCCCCCAGCTAGCTCTACAGTGTAAATTTATCCCACCAACCAGCCCCCCTTTTAATATAAATTTTTTATGCCCACAACCAGCACCCCCTTGTGAATTAATGCCACCCTTGCATATCCCCCCTTATTGGAAGCATAGGACTAGCCATCTTTGTCCCTAAACAATCTGCCTGGTGCATCCTAGCCTCAAACAGCCTCCCAGTACCATGCTTCCCCCTTACACATCCATGCTATCACACACATATTCATTCATTTACCCATTCACAAACATTCATTCACTTATTCATATACTCATTTACAGATACTCGTTCATTCACTCATTCACAGATACTCATTCATTCCCTCAATCATGCATACTTGTTCACCCTCCCCATCCACTTACCTGAACTGCAGATCTCTTGGTGCTGCTCTAAGACTTCCACAGGGGCAGAGCCGGCCTTAGGTGTTCTGGCGCCCTGTGCGGACTACTCCTCTGGCGCCCCCCCATCCCAAAAAAAGAAAGGAATAAAAACTTGTAACAAAACTTGTAACAAAACCCCAATCACTATATACTACGCCAAACATTGATGTGGTCTAGGCCTACCACTTAATTGTCTGGCTTAGTAGTAGGGATGCACCGAAACGAATTCTGGACTGAAACCGAAAGTGCACCATTTACCTGTCCAAAACCGAATATGACCCCCCCAACTTTTATTTAAAGTAAGTAACACACCAAAATAGGAGAAAACAATTAAATTATATATATATATATATATATATATATATATATATATATAGTCCAAAAATAGTTACCGGCACTCCAGGGACTTTCCAAATAACCACACAAACAACTTCGGTTTTCAAGTCTATATATATCATATATATATATATGATTAACAGCAATCACATTCCTATCATGCCCAGGCATACCCAGATTCCAGGATTTACTCGCAGACTTGGCATGATAGGAGTATGATTGCCCTATCTACCCCTTCTCACTCTCTTCTGCCGTATCTACCCCTTCTCCCTATCTACCCCCTTTCCCCTGTCTCACTCCCTTCTCCCTATATACGCCCTCCTAACTATCTACCCTTTCCCTCTTTGAAGTTCACTTACCTTTCAGGAGTCCTGCGGTGGGGGTGCAAGGCCTCTGTCTCCCAGCTCTGCAACTGTATGGAACAGTATAGAATGATGGGAGTTATGATGTACTTTTAGAGCATAATTAGATCATGAAAAAGACATTGGAAATGGTACAGCATAACACCCATCACTCCCACACGCATACCAATCCACACGCATACCAATCCACACGCATACCAATCCACACATATACACCAATCCACACTTACCAATCCACACACATACCAATCCACACATATATACCAATCCACACACATACCAATCCAGACGTATACCAATCCACACGTATACCAATCCACACGTATACCAATCCACACGTATACACCAATCCACACGTATACACCAATCCACACGTATACACCAATCCACACATATATACACTAATCCACACACATACCAATCCACTCTCACTGAATGCTTTCCTACCTTTCCTCTTTTCTCCTTACAGCTCCTTTTCCTTCTCTTCGTTCTTCTTCTTCAGTTCTTCTGTCTTCTTCCGGGTCAGAGGGCAGTCCTCATCATTAAATTAACCCTAAACACCCCATTAACCATAACTACCCCTAAATTAACCCTAAAGACCCCATCAACCACAACAGCCCCTAAATTAACCCTAAACACCCCATTAACCACAACTGCCTCAAATTAACCCCAAACACCCCATTAACCATAGCTGCCCCTAAATTAACCCTAAACACCCCATTAACCATAACTGTCCCTAAATTAACCCTAAAAACCCCATTAACCATAGCTGCCCCTAAATTAACCCTAAACACCCCATTAACCATAGCTGCCCATAAACACCCCATTAACCATAACTGCACCTAAATTAACCCCCACCTCCCCTAACTTTCAGCAGCCCAAATATTAATTTTATACTTACAGTTAGATGAGTGTCACAGCCATGTGGTTCTGGCCTTCTGGGAGAAGGAAGGGGGCGGGGCCAGTTGTCACAGTGATTACAGGGAGGGGCTGGTAAGTAGGAGCTGCTGCTGTGAGTCAGACTAAACGGATTATATAATGAGGGGTATTTTTCAGAGCGTTTGCTCTGAAAAAACCCTCATTTTATAATCGATAAAAATCGATTCAACTAATCGATAATGAAATTCGTTGGCAACGATTTTGCAGCCCTACATTTGTTGTTGCAGCCCTACATTTTTTTAAATATTGAAAAACTGCACCCTAGGCAAGCTTTTCTTTTGCCCGTGCTCCACGCTCCCTAGCATGCAATCACTCCCTCCGCTCCCACACCAAAAAAAAACATAGATTAGGGGAAGACTGTGAGAGTGAGTGCAGTCTTCCCTCCTTCTGACCCTACCGTGACATTGAGAGATTCAATCTACCCCCCCCCCGTAATCATCCCCAGAGTCCCTTTGTCCCCTCATTCACTAATTGAGTCCTTTCCATGAGCCTATACATCCCACATACTGCAGGGCAGCACTTAACCTGTCCTGGTCATCAATATGAAAAAAGTGCAAGTGTCCTGGAAAACATGGTTGCCCTAACATTCATATACAGAGATGGGAATATGACGGTGATATATAAATTAATATTCAGCTTTACATAAACATCTAAAATTCCTCCTCTCCTAGGTCTCACGTTTTGTTTCTTCTTTCTCCAGGTAGTGAAGTGATACCATGCTTGCTCCTTTCCCAATAAAGCAATGTCTGGTACTGTTAAAAGATTAGATGTAGTAGTATGTGATACTTGCAATTGATATTTCCACCTAGAATAAATGCCATATTGTGAGTGGGAAACACAGAGGAACTAGTAATGTGGTGCAGTGAGGAATATACCTAAGTCTTTGGGTTTGACTAATTTGATGGTTCTGCAAGTACAAATTCCCTAATTGATTCATCTATCTGTTTCAATATATAAATATATTGAGCACACCAGGAACTGTGCGATTTCAAATCTTGAATGTATAGAGAGGATTCTGATAAATCCGTAAATATATGCATTTGGATGCAAAAATAAATAATAATATATAACTACAAGGTAAAAACTAGACTTGGGCTCCAGCCAAATCTTCGTGTTTGTCTTCGTGGGGAAATAAAAATCTTCATATTCCATGGTTATACACCCATTCCTATGTTCAGTAACACAATGTACAGATTGAAAGGGTGATAGGAAAGCAGTAAAGCACATATGTTTATTCTTCTTGTAATGAACTGAACAAGATTTTATATTCAACAGATAAGACATTGCTGTATTTACACCGGCAGAAGATAAGCAGCGACGTGGCAGATCTCTAGTAGTGTATGTTGGTGTATACAACTGGAATCAGTCTGTGTGTGTGTGTGTTTATGCTGTTATGTCTGAGACAGTTTGTGTGTAAATGTATAGTGCCAGAGTCAGTATGTCTACTCCATTGTTGTGACAGATTCAGTGTGACGTGTGCATAGTTTTAGAGTGTGTGGTTTTTATATGTGTATAGTGTTAGCCAGTGTTTGTATATGAGTGTAGAGTTACCATGTATGGTGTTGTGTATGTTACAGTATGGTATTAGCATAAATGTGTATGTCAGCATATAGGGTGTGTATTACTGTATGGTGATAGCATGTGTGTACATGAGTGAAGAATGTTAGCGTGTATATCACTGTAAGGTGTTTGTCAGCATAAGATGTTAGCATGTGTGTGTCTGTTACGGTATAGTGTTAGTGTGTATAAGTGTAAAAATAATGGTTACATAAAGCTTCAGTCTTAATGGTGTAAAATAACCTGTGTCATGATGGGGTTAATTGCACTACCATACAAAGTGGTGCAGCACTGAAGTAATAAATATATTTTAACTGCAGACCAGGCATAATATAAAAATAAAAACATGATTGGGGGGGGAGTTGGCTTCTAAAGTTTTTAACTGGCTCATAGGTCCAAATTAAATTTTGTTGGCCCCTGCAATAACATTTGGCTCTCCACGGATCAGCCCCTGTAAAAAAAAAATGTAAATACTATGCACCTGAAACTCAAGAAAATCCTCTGTGATCTGCAAAATAAGCCTCTAATTTTGTGATGCATATATTCACTTAAAGCTGCAAACTGAATCCACAAGTGTTTTAGATCGAGAACGAAGATTACAGTATTAATATGTGAATATTTTAGCAAACGTCAAAGTACCATAAGATAGAACTAATTTGGAATAAATCAGTTTGTCTCAGGGCAAAGATCTACAATATTAGATATATGACACAGCCTGTATTCTTTCATATCCAGCATGTGTACACAGCAGGGTTGGTCAAATCTAAATTCAGAGAAAAACCTGAACCAGCTTGGTACTTTCTAGGAGGTAGAATTTTTTTTCAAAAGCTATAAAGTAAGGGGCTATGGCTATCTGGTTCGCTGGATTTGTCAAGCCCTGCAACAAAGCACTTATTTAAAACCCCATTAGTCAGTGTTTTTGCTATGTAATATAGTTAAAAAGATGGTATATGGTAATTATAGTTTAAGGTGGGCAGTCATGCGGCAATGAGCGGTTAGCATAAATGTGCTTTAGTGGGGCAGAATGCACATCCATGCATCAATCTCATAAACAGTCCCCTACCCAAGCGATGAACCCCAACCCATTTAGAATCCCTAGGGTACATGATTTCTCCCCATAGAAGATATTGGAATTTTATGCTCAGAACACACAAAACTTCTGCTGACTTGGAAATCACAAACCGCAAGATGGCCAAACATCACACACACTAACTTATAAAACTTACACAGCCAAGACAGATCGCTAAAGTAAGTAAAATTGGAACATAGGCTAGAGAAGATAACTAAGTGAACGTGCATTTGCATATCGCAAAAGATGAGGCGAGGCGTTTAACCCTTTTTACTCATACATGCCGGTAGCCCTGTCCGTGACACCACGAGCTGGGTAATTCAACTGGGTAGGAAGGGGAATGGATGGCGCAAAATTCAAAAAAAGTAGACAGTTAGTAGCCAAGTGAAAGATCAGATCTAAATCAAATCAAGAGCCCAAGGAACTATTTGGTGCACAAGCAGAGAGTTTATCGGATTATGATAAAAATAAAGCAACATTTTCTTTATTGTTAAAGCACATTGCTGTATATAGAACTCTGTTTATTTTTTGCATGGTACTATCTCTTTAATAATTCCTGTGCGCTCTCTGGAGACACCAATTACAACATAGTGCAGTCCTTGTGACATCACTGACCGTTGATTGTATAACGGCTGTGCTACTGGCTAGAAGCTCACACTAGCACTCAGCTTGGCAGAAGACAATGTCTCCTGTTTATCTGCGCTTGTTGTTTTTGGTTCTGCTGGCTTCAAATGTCTTGGCTATGCCACTTCACATGAGGCACAGTAAAGGGCATAACACCACCCCAAAAGAAGAGGGAGCACAAGGTAAAGTGACAGAAACCCGCTCTATAAAGGACACCCTTAAAAAAGTGGCAATATACTGTGGTATAGGTGCGGGGCTGCTGCTTGTGCTCATATGCGGCTGCTTCTGCCTTCTACGTCGCTGTTTTTACAAACACAGAGACAAAATTCAGCAGATCATGGAAGGCTATGGCCAACAGAAAGAGGAGGAGGAGGATGATGACAGTGATGATGATGGTGACAGCGATGGTGATGATGATGGTGACAGCGATGGTGATGACAATGAGGAGTAATAGCAACAATGTTGAGATCACAGTCTTCAATAATAAAACTTGCTACTCTTCCACCAAAAAAACTCCATTCCTCCTCAAATGTTTATGCTACAAGGAAAAACAAGGCGGCTGTACACCTTGGCTCTGAAACATCTTCTTTCCGCCCATCATCACAATAGATAGATAACTGATGTTAGAATTAGGTGCAGAATGTGCACAATTTCATGTATCTCTTGTTGTGGATAATATATTGTTCAAAATATTTGATGAGTCAGTGTTTCATTTTATATACTGTTTGTGTGAATAACTATTATAAAAGATGTATAATATGTTGCAGATTATCTTAAAAGGAAAACCAATGTTTTGTATATGATTTAGTAAGATGTAGATGCAGCATCCACCAAGAAGGAATAGGAACTATCATTTATACATGTAAAGAATACATACTGTAATGTTGCATGTGATATGTACAGTATATACATCTATACAAAACTGAGCTTTTTCTTCCCAGTGAAAATGCCTGACATGCAGGTAACGAATAAATATGTATTCATGCAAGTTATGTTCCACTCAGACTATCTAGCAGGACCAACCTGCTAGTGTTTGTCCTTCATAATGAACTGTAAATTAAGTTAAAACCACAACTCTCCCTTTAGTAAATATACCCCAAAGAAAATAATGCAGAGGAGGGCATGAGAAACAATGTTTGCCTATTGATTTTAACTCTTTATTATATTCATTTTTGGAAGAAGCTTTATTAAAAGAATTTCCATGACCTTCAACGCCTTTCTTTCTACGATCTTGAGGGGTTAACTTCAGGAAGGAGGAAGCATCCTGGTCCTGATATACACGCATATATATGGGCTTGGGGAAGCCCCACCAAATGTAAAAGGCCACATTTTTTATATTTTGTTCTACTTTTTATCTTTCATATGAGATCCCCATACACTCCTCTGGAGCTTTGCATATCGCTGGTCCACATACGACAATTATTGGTAGTATCTGAATACCCCCTTTTTTACTAATTTTGTATGATCACGTGAATTTAGTGTGATAAGCGCAGTCACCTGGTGATCATTATATGTCTTTTGTTTGAAGTGAAGCAACAGTGGGGTTTGTTTCTTTGGTTGACTTGCAGCACACAATTAATAATCATTTATTATTATTATTATTATCACTTTTGATATAGGGTATTGAATACTTTGCGCACCTAGCACTTTAGTTTATTTTATTTATATAATATTTCTCGCTATGTACGGTAGCAGCAACAATATTACTATGTCATTATTTGATTTGAGAAAAGATCTTGCACATAAAGCGACATGTTTAATAATAGAAATAGAATTACATCAAATAATTTAGATATCACAATGACTAATTTGGAATCACTGTTAATTAAAGAGACTAAAATCAGGTGGGAAGTAGCCACTATGGAAAAATATATCAAGGAAGGAATAACACCTAGGGGATTAAGACTACACAAAACTCCCACCTTTGAAAAACATAATATACAATTCATGAACCAGTGGAATACAATATTATAAAAATCCACTATGGCATTTATGCAGTTAATTATCCAACACAGAACTGAAACACTAAAACACTTAGACCAAGAGATTAACACCATTCCGGAGAGATTTTACCTATTTACCAGTTTAAAAGACTATGAAGAATTATCAGTAAAAATTAAACAAAAAATAGTCTAAATGGATCAAGAAATAGGGGACCTAAAGAGGAAAAAGTATTAGCGTGATCAGGATGACTATCAACATAACAGAATAAGAAATTCTATGAAGAGCAGATATACCTGCCCCATAGTAGACCATAAACTCAGAGATTTCATGTAACAGATGATCATATGAGAAACAAAGCACAAAGATACCCAAATAAGACAAATTATCCAAAAGAACACCTACATCATGATTATCATGAAAGGAATGCTAATAAGGATTCCCCCAGACAAATATACATGACAAAAGGGTTAAAAGGAAAAATAAGCGATCGTTTTCCTTTCCGCTGGACTGCCACCTCGGCTATCAAGTACCTGGGTCTTGTGATCCCATCTTCTCTTTCCCAACTGTATAAGCAAAATTTTCGTCCTCTTTTCCAACAAGTGGACGAACTGTTTAAATCGTGGGCCAAATTTCCCCTTTCCTTCACGGGACGATGCCACTTATATAAAATGGCTGCGTTCCCTAAACTTCTCTACCCTATTCATATGCTCCCGATTACGCTACGGCGGGCTGATGTAGATGCCCACCATCGCTCTCTCCAGCGGTAAGCGGTCTCGGATTGCACTGGTCAAATTACAACAACCCACTAACAATGGTGGCTTGAATATCCCTCACCTGCCTGATTATAATTTAGCGGCTAATTACAGATATGCGGTTGACTGGATTTTAGACAGGCACCGTTTTGTCTCTACTGGGCTGGAATCCCAGCTTTCTCCTAATATCCGTTTGCCGTCCCTCCTACATATGCCTACCCATCTGTGGCCGCGTGACTTACACTTAAATCCGCTGCTGTATCACACGTCTAGGGCTTGGTCCCAGGTGCGGAAGCGCTTGGGTTTGGGATTCTTGCACTCTCCCTATGTGACCATGGTACGTAATCCCAGATTCCAGCATGGCAAATCTGCTCCTGTTTTCAGGAGACTGGAATGTGTTGGGGGACGCCTTGTGACTGATTTTCTTTCCCTTACTACCTCGTGTGTTCTTACCAGGCAGCAGTTCCGTGTCAAATTTTCCTCAGTCTCTGTTCACCCTCTACATTATTTGCAGCTTCGCAGTTTTGTTGTGAGTACTCTTGCTATGCTATCGCCCAAAGACCACAATAATCCTCTTGATAATGTGACCCTACGTACCCTACATGACTCACCATGTCCTTTCTCTATGGGCAAATTCGCCCTATTATTACATGGGGGTCCCTTAGACAGGGCCTGCCTGCTTGGAAGAAGGACCTCCCGGAGATAGACCTGGATACCTTGGACGCCACGGTGTTCAACTCTAAGCTCTTGGTGTCCCGCTCATATAGTGAAATGTTTTTGAAAATTCTCCACAGAGCCTATATGACTCCGAAACTTTATGTTGCGGCCCGGTTGGGTGATAGCTCTAATTGTTTTAAGTGTGCAGAGCCTGATGCCAATCTTTATCATAACCTCTGGGCTTGTTCCTCTATTAGCACCTTTTGGAAAGCCGTTCACCAATATGTTACTACTGTTTTGGGTTTACCCCTTCCCCTGACAGTGGAGTGGGCTCTTTTTGGTATCTTGCCGCCTTCCGATACTCGTCCCTTTTCTGCTGCAGAAAAAGCTATTCTGCTTATTGTACCAGCGGTTGGTAAAAAGGTCATACTGACCCAATGGATACAGTCCTCCCCGCCTCTTCTTGACATGGTTCTTTCCCGATTGCATAGTATTTTTCGACTAGACTGGTTAGAGGCCGCTATGCATAGGGAAGTTAAAGCTAAATTCTTCTTCCGAAAATGGTCTTCCCTTATTGCGGTCCTAGATGACTCTGTAAAATTGTCCCTTTATAATTCCTTTCATTCCACTGGTTGGTTCTGTCTTCAGGCGCTGAGGGGGATCTGCCCCATTCCAGGGTTTCGTCCTTCTCAGGCTATGGTTGGGGGGGTGCTTCAGGAGTTGTGATGGGGCTAGGTTAATACATGTTCGTTATATTTTTGATTGTCTTGCCTTCTCTACGGACGTCGTTCATAAACGGCTACTGTCAGACCTGCCTGTATTATGTATCCTTCCTGTTGGTTCATTCTTTATATGTATTTTCTTACACATGGGTCTGCCGAGCATTCCGTCCTGATGTTTTGACCCTTTTGGGCCTTTTGTGATGCTGATACATTCTTATTGTATTTGTACACTGTATTTCAGTTTGCACTTTATTTCTTTTATGTACTTCATCTGTGCATTATCCTCTTTGAATAAATTGTTTTAAAAAAAAAAAAAAAAAAGGAAAAATAAAAGATACAATATAAATAAACCAAATATAACCCATGAATCTCCCCCTAAATCTCTAGACCTGTAACTAACAGTCAACAAAATGGAATAATTTTGATACCTTTGTAGATTTCCAACAGAGAATATATCTACTATACCCATGTCTAATTTTAAATACACAAATTTGAAGAACAAATCACAATTTTATCCAAAAGCACAAAAATCCTCAGGTATGGAGGTGTTTATTAGTAAGGTTATGGTTGATGTGGATAAGTTAGAAAAACAACATAAATACACATTCATTTTAAATAATTATGAAAGGCTATAAGACACCTACAAGATGACAAGGCAATAGTCATAAAACCAGCAAGAGGGGGTGTAGTGACCCTAAACAAAAAACATTATATAAGGGAAGCCATGAAATAACAATGATATACCAAAAGTTAAGTTCAGATCCAACTAATAAATATAAAGGAGAACTCACGACAATACTAGATGAAGGTTTACTCTCTGGCCTTTTAACAAAAAAAGAATATAACTATTTATTGATAGATTACCCAATGATCCCCGTGTTTTTATGACCAATTGTATCTGGGATAAATTCTATTAGCTCTAGACTCATTGTAATTAAACAACAATCCTATATAAAGGACACGGGGGACATACTACGGATTTTAAATAATATAAAATGGCAAAACACATATATATTGGTTACATGTAATGTAAGTAGCCTATACACCGTTATAGAACACACCAAAGGATGTGAAGCAGTTAATAAGATATTAAGACAAAACAACACAATTAATGAAGAACAAATGGATTTTATTATTAAAGGCATACAGATGATCCTCACTCACAATTATATTGGTTCAATACTCAATTTAATTTACAGTTAAGAGGTACAGCGATGGGCACTGAATTTGCTCCCAGTTACACTAATTTATTTATGTCAGTCTGGGAACAAACATTTGTTTATCCATTTTTAAGTCCAGAGGGAAACTTAGTAACTTATAAGAGATACATAGATGATTTGTTTTTTTATTTGGAATGGATCTTCAGAGGGTTTAACTTATTTTATTAACTCATTAAACAACAACCAATGGTGAATTAAACTTACTACAGAATATAGCCAAATGAAGGTGGACTTTCTTGATTTGACCATATACATAGAAAATTCTAGTATAAAAACTAAAACTCATTTTAAATCAGTAGATAGATAGCTGCCATTACCCTCCTTGGCTTCTAAATGTCCCTAAGGGTAAATTTTTAGGAATGAGAAAAAACAGATAGAGCCCAATATGAAATTCAAGCTAAAATTTTCAATAATTCCTTTGTAGAAAAAAGTATGACTCTAAGATTCTAGATAACATTATACAAGAAGCCTAGAAAGAACAATGTGACATACTTTTCCATGGTAAGGTGAAGAAGAATAAACATGAGAAAACCACATCAAGGGTTGTTCCATTGATTTTGACTTATAGTGGTGTAGGGATAAAAATAAAAAAAGTTATACAAAAACATTGGCATCTACTTAGAACGGATGCATACTTGGAAGAAATTCTTGGGCAACAACCTAAAATAGTGTTTAGAGGAGCACCAAGATTAAAGAATAATTTAGTTAAACGTTATACAACAAATGAAGAAAAGCAAAAATTTGCTTTAAATAAATATAATTCCTCATTCACAACCAAACAACAATATGCGATTAAGCAATCATTAACCTGTCACTCAAAGAATGTTATATATGTTTTTCGTTGCCCCTGTGGTCTTCAGTATGTGTAACGTTCACCCTTCGCTGTATGGACTTGTTTAAACTTGGTGGTACTCATTTTACTTTTCCAGCCACTAGTGGCCGTGCTTGCCACTCAGAACCACTCAGACTGATTATCAGGTCCAGCTGCAGTTGATTACCTGATCAAGACAGCCTTTATAAACCTGCCCAGCCCTGTAGTCTGGGCCTTGTTTTGGTTCCTGATCTGCTCCTGTTTTGGTTCCTGATCTGCTCCTGTTTTGGTTCCTGATCTGTGTGCCCTGCAAGTGGGCAACCTGCCGTGTGCCCTGCAAGAGGGCTTCTAGTCATGTGCCCTGGAAGTGGGCTTCTAGCCGTGCCGTGTGCCCTGGAAGAGGGCTTCTAGTCGTGTGCCCTGCAAGAGGGCTTCTAGCCGTGCCGTGTGCCCTGCAAGAGGGCTTCTAGCCGTGCCGTGTGCCCTGCAAGAGGGCTTCTAGTCGTGTGCCCTGGAAGTGGGCTTCTAGCCGTGCCGTGTGCCCTGGAAGAGGGCTTCTAGTCGTGTGCCCTGCAAGAGGGCTTCTAGCCGTGCCGTGTGCCCTGCAAGAGGGCTTCTAGCCGTGCCGTGTGCCCTGCAAGAGGGCTTCTAGCCGTGCCATGTGCCCTGCAAGAGGGCTTCTAGCCGTGTGCCCTGCAAGAGGGCTTCTAGCCATGTGCCCTGCAAGAGGGCTTCTAGCCGTGTGCCCCATCCCGAGGGCTTCTAGCCGTGTGTGCCCCATCCCGAGGGCTTCCTGCCGTGTGCCCCATCCCGAGGGCTTCCTGCCGAGTGAGCCCCATCCCGAGGGCTTCCTGCCGTGTGTGCCCCATACAGAGGGCTTTCAGCCAAGAGACTTTCCTTGTTTGTATGTTGTACCATCATCTACAATACAACTCTTAATCCGCATCTTCTGTCTGTGGTTTATTTCCGGCACCTGTCTGTACCAACCCCAAGCCATCATGCATCGTGGGGTACAGACAGATACCCTCGTATCCCCTGCACCTGGGCTCCTATCAGACCTGCTCCCCCGGTTCGTGACAGTATGTGGGACGCACCACTAGAGCATTACACACCAGGGTAGAAAAGCACATGAGAAATATAAAAAATCACGTCCAGAATCATAGTGTGTCGTCACACTACGCAACATACCACAATGGGGATCCTAGATATCTGGCAAACTCCCAGATAAATACATTTTGGAGAGGTGGTAACTTGATAAACCAATTAGGTAAGGCAGAAATGAAGTGGATTTACATTTGAATAACTCTGATACCTAATGGGTTAAATAATGACTTTGAACTCTGCCACTTCTTTTAAGAAAATTACTCAAAACATTATATATGTATTGTGATTAAGAAATCACAATATTTTAATAATAATAAAAATGTTTTAATACGTATTATGCAGATATCTCGCCCTATGCATGCATAGTGAATGGGAACACAGTTTTACATTTTTAACTTTATATATATAAGGATTTCGATATTAATTTTTTTATGGGAACTAAATGATAATTACTTATTTACCCGAGGAATATTAATTGTGCGTTTTCGTGTTCATTCCGAAGACATGAAGAAGAGAAGATAGCGGCAATAAAATGTAGACGAAAACCAAGACACACAACACGAAATATCTTCGTGATTGTCTTCGTCTACTAATCTCCCGAGTCCCTTCCCCATCTAGCCTACCTTATCTTTGCGGCATCGCAGGAGTTGACGGAAGCGGAAATCCATAGGTTCGCCGTCAGGGGTTAAAGGGCAGTGCGAGTCAGCTTATTGGTCGCCTGCAGGGACCTCCTCTGGCATCAACCAATCCCTGCTGCAACAGTTAAAAGTCCGTACGAACGACCAGTACGAAGTTAAGGCACCATGATTTTAAAAGTCTGTACGAGCGACTCTATTGGTCGCCAGCAGGGGGTGGCGCCCCCTGCTGGCGGCCAATATAGTTGCTCATATGGACATTTAAACTCCTGGCGTCAGAGCTGCTGCATAGTCTGTACCTCATTAACCCTGTATTAACCCCTTCTACAAAACCGGAAACGAAGAAAAAAATGAACACAAACAATGTCCAAGAATATTCCCCCGAAGAGAATACAGGAACGGGTGAATATTCGCGGAATACGAAGATTGTTTTTTTGCCGAAGACGAAGACCTCCCTGGTGCCCAAGTCTAATATATATTCATTTTTGTTATGTAAAAGTGATTTATATGAATGTATTTATATATTTATGAATGTGATTACAATACATTTTAAGCTTTATATATATATATATATATATATATATATATATATATATATAGATATAGATATAGATATAGAGATAGAGATATATTTTTACCCACAGGGATTTGATAGTGAACATATACTCGCCTGAGGATTCCTAACCTTTTCATATATTTATTTTAGGATGAAATTTAGATTTTAATTCTGTATTTAATCATGTTTATCTATTGATAGATTTATTTATATTTATGTGTCCATTTTCCAGACTCCAATGATATACTTACCTGGAGACACTTTGAAAATAATTAATACCTTGCATATGATGAATATACGGACAACGCCCCATTAACCCCGTTATTCAGACCTATTATGAGGGACACAAGAGAACGCCTACCACACGTATCAGATGAAGTCTTTGAGCGAAACGCGTCATACATGCTGATGTTCACAGGAGGAAAGAGGGGGCTCCAAACAACTCCAAAGAGGGGGCTCCAAACAACACGTCCACAATCCAACTGCAGTAGAACGCGGGATGCCGCAAATTTTGAATCTGAAGATTGCAGAGACATGGGATGTTTGGATCATTTTACATTGATTTTTACTCTTATTATATTCATTTTTGGAAGAAGCTGCACTAAAAGAATTTCCATGACCTCCAACTCCTTTCTTTCTATGATCTTGAGGGGTTAACTTCAGGAAGGAAAAAGCATCCTGGTCCTGATATACACGCATATATATGGGCTTGGGGAAGCCCCACCGATTGTAAGAGTCTACTTTATGTTTTATTTTTTATATTTTGTCGCTACATATTACACTATTTTTGTTCTACTTTTTATTTTTCATATGAGATCCCGATACACTCCTCTGAAGCATTGCATATTGCTGGTCCACATACAACAATTATTGGTAGTATCTTAATATCCCTTTTTTTAACTAATTTTGTATGTTCACCTGGTGATTATTATATGTCTAATGTTTGCCTATAGTTTGCTATAAAACCTAGAACAAAAGATCCACCTTCAGACACTCATCCTGGAGAAGTTCATTTAAAGTATACTTAAAGAGGAACTCCCATGGGTGGGGAAATGCCATCCGCTCAAACATCACCCTAAGCGGATTCTTTCGATAATGCTAACGAAGTCTATTCGGCCATAGACTTTCATCAAGTCTTCATGTTCGTCCTCGTAAAAATACGCAGCAACTAATTATAGTTTAGGGTGGGCAGTCATGCAGCAAAGAGTGGTTAGCATAAATGTGCTTTAGTGGGGCAGAGTGCACATCCATGCATCAATCTCGTAAACAGTCCCCTACCCATACGGTGAACCCCAACCCATTTAGAATCCCTAGGGTACATGATTTCTCCCCATAGAAGATATTGGAATTTTATGCTCAGAACACACAAAACTTCTGCTGACTTGGAAATCACAAACCGCAAGATGGCCAAACATCACACACACTAACTTATAAAACTTACACAGCCAAGACAGATCGCTAAAGCTAGAGAAGATAACTAGGTAAACGTGCATTTGCATATCGCAAAAGATGAGGCAAGGCGTTTAACCCTTTTACTCATACATGCCGGTAGCCCCATCCGTGACACCAGGAGCTGGGTAATTCAATTGAATTCAACTGGGTAAACAACTGATGGGGGAATGGGTGGAGCAAAATTAAAAAAAAAGTAGACAGTTAGTAGCCAAGTGAAAGATCAGATCTAAATCAAATCAAGAGCCCAAGGAACTATTTTGTGCACAAGCAGAGAGTTTATTGGATTATGATAAAAATAAAGCAACATTTTCTTTACTGTTAAAGCACATTGCTGTATATAGAACTCTAATGTTTATTTTTTGCATGGTACTATCTCTTTAATAATTCCTGTGCGCTCTCTGGAGACACCAATTACAACATAGTGCAGTCCTTGTGACATCACTGACCGTTGATTGTATAACGGCTGTGCTACTGGCTAGAAGCTCACACTAGCACTCAGCTTGGCAGAAGACAATGTCTCCTGTTCATCTGCGCTTGTTGTTTTTGGTTCTGCTGGCTTCAAATGTCTTGGCTATGCCACTTCACATGAGGCACAGTAAAGGGCATAACACCACCCCAAAAGAAGAGGGAGCACAAAGTAAAGTGACCGAAACCCGCTCTATAAAGGACACCCTTAAAAAAGTGGCAATATACTGTGGTATAGGTGCGGGACTGCTGCTTGTGCTCATATGCGGCTGCTTCTGCCTTTTACGCCGCTGTTTTTACAAACACAGAGACAAAATCCAGCAGATCATGGAAGGCTATGGCCAACAGAAGGAGGAGGAGGAGGGTGACAATGGTGATGATGATGATGACAGCGATGGTGATGATGATGGTGACAGCGATGGTGATGACAATGAGGAGTAATAGCAACAATCACAGTCTTCAATAACAAAAATTGCTACTTCCACCAAAAAACTCCATTCCTCCTCAAATGTTTATGCTACAAGGAAAAACAAGACGGCTGGACACCTTGGCTCTGAAACATCTTCTTTCCGCCCATCATCACAATAGATAGATAACTGATGTTAGAATTAGGTGCAGAATGTGCACAATTTTATGTATCTCTTGTTGCGGATAATATATTGTTCAAAATATTTGATGAGTCAGTGTTTCATTTTATTTACTGTTTGTGTGAATAACTATTATAAAAGATGTATAATATGTTGCAGATTATCTTAAAAGGAAAACCAATGTTTTGTATATGATTTAGTAAGATGTAGATGCAGCATCCACCAAGAATTTGTGGGTAATGTCAGTAAGAGGAAGGAATAGGAAACTATCATTTTATACATGTAAAGAATACATGGTGCATGTGATATGTATATACATATATATATATATAAAAAAGCCTGACATGCAGGTAAGGGATACATTTGTATTCATGCAAGTTATGTTCTCTTATGTGAACTGGTCAAATCAATGAAGGCTACTCTTTACATATTGAAATAATACGTTCAGCTCAGACTGACTAGCAGGAAAAAGTTGCTAGTGTTTGTCCTTCATAATGAACTGTAATTCCAGTGAAAACCACAACTCTCCCTTTAGTGAATATACCCCAAAGTAGATAATGCAAAGAAAGAGGCATAAGAAACAATGTTTGCCTAGGAAGCTATAAAACCTACAACAAAAGATCCACTCTCAGACACTCCTGGAGAAGTCCATGTAAAGTCTACTTAAAGAGGAAAAATCCCACCCACCACATCACCCTAAGAAGATTCTTTCCACAATGCTAATGAAGTCAATTCCGTCATAGACTTTCATCAACCGTCTTGCTAGATAAGCCACTGTACTATTGTTTACCACAGGCGTTATTAGAAGATGTCAGAGTACAAGGGGCTAAGATATCTGAGATAAGACATCTTTTTCTTTTTTTTAGCGTTCTGTTACAGATACAGATTACATCTGGATACATCATCACCATATTGGTAAAACATTTCCAACATTTAACCTTATATTTATTTAATCTGCATTCACACATTCATCATATACATTCTTGATCACTTAAAGCGATCCTTTTTAATGCCGTTGTTATTACTGGAATATTATTAATATTACTAGAATATCCAAGGGCCAAAGTATGCTAATCCGGAATTCTTGGGGACTTTAACCCATAACATATTAGTTAATCAGGGGTTCCATATTTTCTCAAATAGTTTAATATTATTTGATAAAATAAAGAAAGGTTTCTCCATTTTGTGTTGGAATCTGGTGGTTCTTGGTGTTTCCATGTAGCTATACATATCTTAATTGCAAGTAAGATGTTAACAAGTAAGTCTCTTTGAGTTTTAAATTTAAACTGTAAATCTTTATGACAGGGAAATATCAGTGTAGACAGGGCAATTTTCGATCCAGAAATTGCTTGCATTAGCTTCTCCGTCTTAAACAGCTGAATATCCATCTGGACCAGGAGTGTTCCCTTTCTTTAGGTTATGAATAGTATCACTTATCTCCAATAAACTGATAGGCTATTTAACTTTTGGACATCCTGGCTCACAATAGGCGTTGTAATTAACCAGAAAGGTCTTCAATGGGGTTAAAAAACAGGGCTCTGTGCAGGCTGTTCGATTTCATCCACACAAACTTGCTTTTGCACAGACAAACTGGGGTAGGAAAGGGCCCTCACTAAACTGGTGCCACAAGGCTGGAAACATACAATTGACTACCAAACCCATATTCATCCATCAGACTTCCAGATGGTGAAGCGTGAGTCATCACGCCAGTGGTGCTTTAGCTCACTCTAGCCGACGCTTGGCATTGAGCTTAATGACCTTTGGCTTCTGTGCTGTTGTTCTTCAATGGAAACGTCTTTTGCAAAGCTGCTGAAGCACAGTGTAGGACATATACAAATAGCTGTTATGCAGCTGTCTGAAAACAATACAATGCTCATTAACTAGAATGGTTTTAAAAGTAAATTAGCAAACTGTTTCTATTTCTGTATTTTTAAATCTGATACTAGTAATTAAAAGATTGGTGGGAGTTCACTTTAATGTATGATGCCTGCAAATATGGTATAAATCAAGTCAGTAGCATTGCCAAGAATGTCAAAAAGTGCAATTAAAACATAGACTTCACAATGCATTTATAAGCAAATGAAGCAAATGAGCTGCAGCTTCTCTTTCAGGTAAATGATTTATTTTTAACCATTTAAAGATTGCATGTTAAAATACTTTAATATGCATTATTTGGTGAGGGTGTCTGGGGCAGGAAACTGTCCCTTTAAGTGTAAAAACTATTACTTACCTCCTGCTAAAGTACTGTGGTTACTGTATCTGTTCTGAAGGCATAAGGGGGTCCAACATGGTACTAGCAAGGTGTAAATAAAGTGGCCAGTGAGTGTATATTCTAATTTCACATCGTATTGCACAGTATAAGATATATACATTATTTCTGGCTCTCCTCTGTCACCAGGGCCGGCCTTAGGGGTGTGCGACCTGTGCGGCCGTCCGGGACTTAAAGTAAAACATTGTTTGTTTGTTTGTTTAAATTTATTTAACATCCTCCATGTTAAATAAAGTTTTTTGAACTTTATTTAACATGGAGGATGTTAAATAAAGTTAAACAAAAAATAAAACGGTGTTTGCTCGTGAAGCTTTCAGCAACCGCTCGGCGCCCCTCACTCTTCGTGACTCCGTCGCAGTGCCGGCGTTTCGTGCTGAGCGCCGGAATTATTCTGGCACTCAGCTGTGAAGCGCGCACCGCGGCAGAGCGGGAAGACGGACGCCTCCCGCTCCCACCGCAGGACTCCGGCACCAAGGTAAGTAAGGATAGGGGGTAGATAGTGATAAGGGGCGGAGGGGGGGAGGCAGTGAGAAGGGGCAGAGGGGAGGCAGTGAGAAGGGGCAGAGGTGGTAGATAGTGAGAAGGGGGAGATTTTTTTTCCTTTCTTTTTTGGGGGATGGGGGGGCGCCAGAACACTTAAGGCCGGCTCTGTCTGTCACTATTACAATTTTTGCATACCCCAGCTTGAGTATAGGTATCTCAATAAAAAAAAATCAATTAAGTCATTGTTTTAGTAGAGGATACACAGAAATCAAGTTCTATTGTGGCTTTGATGCCTGGAGTTGAAAACCATCAGAATTAGCGTTTGATGTCATTATGTCCCAAAGAATATGGGTTCTATTCTCTAAAGGGATAGCTTGCGGAAGAGTTGTGGTTTTAACTCGCTAACTTGAATATTCGTTATGAAGGACCAACACTAACAGTGTTTCTCCAGTGTAAAAGGTTGAGCAGGCTCAGTATAATGTATAATTCAATAGTTTAGGAGACTGCAGAAATCTCCCTCATTTAAATATACATTACACAAAGTCAGCCAAGCTTTTTCTGTAGCAGAAGCTCATTGGGGCTAGCTAATGAAAGGTAGAAAGGTAAAATACAACACTCCTGTCAACTCTCCCTTTAAGTGAATAGGCCCATATACGTTAGAAAGGTTAAAAAAAGTGTGCACACATTTATTACAATTAGTCCCACTCCCCAATGTTTGGCTTCATTAGTCTATTTTCATCAGGCCAATTGTCAGTCAAATATGGATTCACACAAATAATGGCATCTTTGCCCAGATGTTGCTGATATGATTGTTTGGTTGCCTGGCCTAGACTGGCCAAATGGCACACCGGGCAGTTGCCCAGTGAGCTGTTGGCCTACAACAACCCATACTCAACTGATCTGCCACTCTAGCACCAAATTGGGTACTGTAGTGTGTGTCAGCCATCAGCTGATTTTTCCTCATTTGGCAGCCACCAGCCTTAAAATGTCAGGGCCGGCTAGTTATCCTTGGCCATACCCTTTTGGTTCACAATAAGCACATTTTCTTGTAAGAGAGTTGCATCTACTCTTCTGCTGAAATATGTTCGGTATAAAGGAATATTGTTTAGTGTCTCTGTATATGTGGCAAATATATGTCATTATTTTATATGCTATATAAATTGTTAAATATCCATTTTGATTGTACGTTCCCAAGAAAAGAGGGGGCCATTCTCCTTCTGACCCACTATATGCCTTAACGTCTGTTAATGTTATTGACAATTTTTAATTGTCTTTGTTTAATATGTTTGCTGTGCCATAAGAGTGATATTGAATTTGCTGATGCTGTATAAATAAATGTAATTGTTGTTGGTGTAGATAATTGCAGGAAAATGTATTGAAGTCCACTAGGGGGCACCGTAAAATCACAAATATGCTCTCTGAGGTCAGTGAAGGGACAGGACAACTAGAAACATGAATAAGCCCTGAATACATTTATCATTTACATAATACGTATCAGTGTTTTACACACTTACACACACACATATAGGGTATATATATAATAATGCTGGTTTATATGGATATGTACATTTTACAGAATACAGATTTGATAAAACAATATTCTTTCACATGATCATAACTCAAACAAGTTAAAAAACACTCAAAAAGCATTCTATTTCTGAGTGCTAAAAGAAAATCTAAATCATTACAATCATAATCAAATTAGATTAAAAATAATACCTTATTTTAAATGTTATAGACGGAGGTGACATAGTGCTGAAGTGTGTGTAATTTATGCTTTGTGAATATAGCAAGCAACCCTTATGGTCTGATGTTTTGCATTTGACAAGTGAGTCAAACAAACAAGGCCTGGTTACATCAAGGAGAAAAGTGAAAGTTAAAATGGTATTCTCGGTAGTATGTTCATCACATTTATGGAAGTGGCAGTGGTTTGCAGCTCACAATGTTCTGCAAAGCTTATGCAATTATTTTTCTTTTCTTTTATATACCAGTAGTGAAAGGTTATCTTACTAATTAGTAATGGAGAGTCTCCAACATATGTTTGCCATTATACATCTCTGAATTTACAAAAGTAAAAAAAAAACAGCTAGTAACAAGGGCTCATGCCTGTCAGACCTGTGCCTGCAGTGAAAGTAGCTTTTTAAGAACTGCATTAGTTGAGTTTAAAAAAAAGGCTTAGAATGCTGGTTGTCAGCCATCTTGGAAACACACCTCTCCAGTTTCAGGCACAGATAATCCCATAAAATCTACATGTACTTTCCCAGTTGGGCTCTCAGGATGGAGTTGATCCATGTCTAGATTCTTGCCTGCTGGGGTGCCACTGACAGTGAGTGTGCCTTGCCGCTTCATTACCCAAATGTGGCCTTGTCACTGCGAGCCAGCCCTTGACCTCAAGTGCCATGTTGCAGACCTCTTCTGCCTCAGTCATCTGAGTGATTTACACCAGTTTCCCAGGGCAAAACCAATTCCACTGATGATTTTGTGGAGATCTGGGGCCTTCAGCTTCAATAAATTGTGCTGGGGCTCCAATTTTTTTAGGTGCAAGTTTACAGAAAATAGTTTTCTATTATAGGGAGATTTAAGTGTGTTTTTTTCATGGTGGGTTCTTCACAACTCCCTTCTTTTTAAGATTCAAAATGTTTGTTTATTTATTTACGTATGAGAATGGCTACATGGTCCCTGGGATGGACATATTTCTATACAGAAATAGAAGAGCTTCCTCCTCCAAGTTTATGTTGACAATTCTATGGAAATATCTCAAGTGCCTTCAAGTGCTGCTGTCTGGAGTAAAGCACAGGGAATAGTTATTAATATTGTATTTTAATTATGCAGCCAACAATTTACAAAGCACTTCTTACAATACATATATTCCAGGGAATTATGAAACTGGAATTTACAGAATAAGACAAACTTTACATTAGGTAAAGAGGGCCCTGCTCAACTAGCCGACAGAAACATTTTGAACAAATCACAGAATATGAACATAGACTACATGGGACTACATGAAGCAGAGGAACCTGTGTCTATCCTTGAAGATAATTTTTTCTCAAATGTAGGAAAGAGTTTTAGACAGAATTTTAGAAATTGGAAATTGAAGAGTCCTTTGGGTAGGGCCTTATATGGGTCCTGGTCTGGTCCATGAGACCCAGGCAGCACTTTGACAGGGTGTTGATTTAATGGCTGAAGACATGTTCTTTCGGGATAGATTTGTGGTGAAGGGGAAGCATTTCTGCACCTCTCTTTCTCCTCAAATCTATGTTGCCTCCTGCTTCTTTTTTATCTGCTTTTCCCTTGTCTTCTTTCTTCTCTCTTAATTGTTTCTGTCTTCTTCCACTTCTCCATGAACCTGGCCTCCCAGTGCACTTCCACAAAAGGGTGGTGCCACAGGGACAGCCCTTCCCTTGTTCCCCTCCCCAGATGACCACCTGATGCAACCAGTATTTTCTCTCCTGTTCATCTTTTTGGATGGCACAGACAGGCTGTCTGGGAGCAAATATTGCACAGGGAGGCTGTTAACCTAGACAAAACAAAGTAATATCCTCATACAGAAAACTGAACCGACCATTGTGTTGGTTCACAGTGTTACTATTTCAAGACTTTGCAGCCCAAGTCAACGCTCATACAGTAGTAAGGAATTAAGTCATTACAGCATTTTCCTGACACACCTGCCATAGCATAGACATCATCTCGGTCCTGGCCTGTACTGCAACAACTCTCAATGGGGAGAATGCCATATTTTGTGTTGCTGCTCTTGAATTAGAGGACTGAGGTTACTATGTTATGTCAAATGTGATTGTTACTTTTTACATACTGTACATATGGTGTCTCACATTAAAAACAGAATTCTCTCATAATTGCCTGGATTTTACCATGGCAATAATAAAAAATATGTATTTAAAAAAAAAAAAAAAAAGAGAGTGAAAGAAAAAAAAAGTATATGTTTCAAAAATTAGAAGATTGAAAAATTAACATGTAATGAGGTCCCCCTCACATGCTTCTGTTTCTGTTACTGTGCTATTAAATCCTTATAAAGCGGCTTAAATGAAAAGCAGGCATGCTTTATAGATTAGGGAACCTTTAACCTCTGGCAACACAGAATTTTATGCACCGGATTTAGCGCTGAGTCATATGAGAAGACTTTGTATTCTGATTTTCCATGTGCTTCTATCACAAGAGAATACCTTCTTGATTGATACAGTATTCTTGAATTTCAGTCCCAATGCATGTGTTAAGCATCATGCAGTTATTGTGCACAACATAGAAACTTTGGTGGCAGATAAGAACCATTCGGACCATCTAGCCTGCCAATGTTTCCTGATGTAAGGGGTTTAAACCTCTATGAGTCTTTGGTCAGGTCCTATCGTGAGGAAAGCTTTATGTCTACCCCATGCTTGTTTAAATTCTCTTGCTGCTGCTGGAACACCTGGTAGAACTTCTTTACGTTACATCTAAGCTTCTGGCCTTTAAGTTTCAGACCATGACCTCGTGTTCTAACATTGCTCCTCCTTTCAAATAAGCTTTAAGTATCTAAATGTTGCTATTGCACCCCCCTCTCTCTTCTTTCCTCCAAGCTGTACATATTAAAATCCTTTAACCTTTCCTGATAATTTCTGTCCTGCAAACCACTTATCCATTTTTTAAGCTCTCTGAACTCTCTCCAATGTGTCAATATCCTTCTGGAGATGGGGTCTCCAGAACTGTGCACAATATTCTAAGTGAGGCCTGACCAGAGATCTATCAAGTGGCATAATAATTTCCCTCTTTCTGCTACTAATGTCTTTCCCTATGCAACCCAGCATCCTGCTTGCTTTTTGAGATGCTCCATTGCATTGTCTGCTTACCTTTAAGTCATCAGAAATAATAAGTCCCTCTATTCCGTGTTTTCTGACAGTACAGTGCCATCAATGCTATATTCTGACTTGGGATGTTTATGTACCAAGTGCATTATTTTACATTTATTAATATTAAACTGCAGCTGCCACACTCTCCACCATTCTTCTAATTTACTTAAGTAATTCATCTTTTCAGTTGCTCCACCCAGAAGACCTTTGTTTCAGAACTTTGTATCATCTGCAAAAAGACATATTATACCATTAAGACTTTATTTTTATTAATAATATTACAGAAAGTGTAACAGTACAGTGCAATTAGTAAAAGGTACAGGCCCCAATACTGATCCCTGAGGTACCTCACTAGTGACAAGTCCTTCATCTTAACACCATTAACTACAACCTTCTACCTCCTCTCACTCAACCATTGGCTTAGCTATTCAACTATTCTGACATCCATTCTCTTGAGAATTGACCCAATGTTCTCAATGGGATTAAGGTCTGGGGAGTTTGCTGGCCATGGCCCCAAAATTTTGATGTTTTGTTCCCCCGAGCCACTTAGTTATCACTTTTGCCTTATGACAAGGTGCTTCATCATGCTGGAAAAGGCATTGTATGTCACCAAACTGTTCTTGGATGGTTGGGAGAAGTAGCTCTTGAAGGATGTGTTTGTACCATTCTTTATTCATGGCTGCGGTCTTAAGCAAAATTTTGAGTGAGCCCACTCCCTTGGCTGAGAAGCAACCCCTGTCCTTTAGCAGTCCAATCCCTGTACTTTTTACAGAATATCAGTCTGTCCCTGATGTTTTTCCTGGAGAGAAGTGGCTTCTTTGCTGCCCTTCTTGACACCAGGCCATCCTCCGAAAGTCTTCCCCTCACTGTACGTGCAGATACACTCACACCTGCCGGCTGCCATTCCTGAGCAAGCTCTGCTCCGGTGACGCCCCGATCCTACAGCTGAATTAACTTTAGGAGACAGTCCTGGGGCTTGCTGGACTTTGTTGGGCGCCCTCACGCATTCTTTACAACAATTGAACCTCTCTCCTTGAAGTTATTGATGATCTGATAAATGGTTGATTTAGGTGCAATCTTACTAGCAGCAATATCCTTGCCTGTAAAGCCCTTTTGTGCAAAGCGATGATGACAGCATATGTTTTTTTGCAGGTAACCATGGTAAACAGAGGAAAAACAATGATTTCAAGCAGTACCCTCCTTTTAAAGCTTCTAGTTTGTTATTCTAACTCAATCAGCATAACAGAGCAATCTTCACTCTGTCCATGTCAACACTCTTACCTGCGTTAACGAGAGAATCACTGACGTGATGACAGATGGTCCTTTTGGGGCAGGGGTGAAATGCAGTGGAAATGTTTTATTGGGATTAAGTTTATTTTCATGGCAGAGAGGGACTTGGCAATTGATTACAATTCATCTGATCACTCTTCATAACATTTTGGAGTATATGCAAATTGCTATCATCTAAACTGAGGCAACAGTCTTTGTGGAAATGAATATGTGTGTCATTCTCAAAGATTTTGGCCATAACTATACACTTTAGAACCCTTGTAAGTTGTTGCTCATTGAATTGTTGGGAAAAGCTGCACGGTCTGTACATACAGCCCAAAGTTTAGCTCAGCTCATGAAAATATGTTGAATGGCAAGCCAGAAATGAACGACCTCAACTACTCCACCTTGCTCTTTGGATATTTCATGCAAGCACTTTTGTTACACTATGGGATATTTGTGGTACTTTTTTGGTTCTTAACCAGAGGCATTGCTAGGGAGACTACCTGGGCATAAACTCTGAGTCAGAATACTTTAGCCATGTGTCACAGTTACACACATACACAAAAGACAGGCCCCTCCCCTGAAAGGACTTCCAGTATACTTCACAGCGAGGAGCTGCTCTTCAATGCTCCTCAAGTCCTCAGGATGCGGTAAGTTCTGTCATGCAAGCTATTTGGGGCACATGGATAGCACAGGTAGGCTGTTTGGGGCAAAGTTGGCAAGGGCAGGTTGTTTGGAGGTCAAGAATAGCACAGGCAAACTTTTTGGAGGTAAATATAGCTCAATTAGGCTGTTTGGAGGAAAGATTGCACAATCCAGCTGTTTGGGGCAAAATGGCTCAATAAGACTGTTTGGGGGCAAAGTTGGCACATCCAGACTGTTTGGGGGCAAGGATGGCACAGGCAGGCTGAGGAAAAGGTAACACAGCGAGACTGTTTAAGGACAAAGGTGGCACAGATAGACTGTTTGAGGTAAAGATGGCACAAGCAAGCTGTTTGGGGCAAAGATATTATAGGCAGGCTGTTTGGGGGCACAAATGGCACATTCAGGCTGTTTGGGGCAAAGATGGCATAGGCAGGCTCTTTGGGGCAAAAATGTCTTATGCGGGCTGCTTGGGGTCAACAATGCCACATGCACGCTGTTTCGAGACAATGATGGCACAGGCAAGCTTATTATGGAATTTTTTTTGTTTTTCTTTCCTTTTATTTGCCACTCTGTCCCAGTTATGCACCTCTGCACCCCCTCCAGATATGCCTTATATGCCACTCTGCCCCCAGGTATGCCTTTTAACCCCCTATTTGCCACTCTTCCTCCCTGGCATGCATTTTAACCCCCTATTTGCCACTCCCCCACCCCCAGGTATGCCTTATACCCCTCCCTGGTACGCCTTTTAACCCCCTATATGCCACTCTGCCTCCAGAAAACCATTGAACCCCACTCCACGCCACTCTTAACCACCCCATCCCACTCCTAAACCCCCCGACTTACCAGTGCATCCGTTTACTTGTGACCCATGTTCAGACTCCCTGGTGTCTAGTGGGGCAGCTGGTGGAGGTCTGAACATTGCAGACCTCCACTGCTCGTGGCCAGTACTTCCGCCGGGGCTTCTATGGTGGAGCACTGTAAGGTCAAGTGATGCCGGCGCTCCGTCAAAGAAGCCCCCAGACAGTGGCGTCGCTACAGGGGGGCAAGGGGGGGCAATTGCCCCCCCTAGGATATTCCTTGCCCCCCCTGTTGCCCCCCCGCCGAATTTGGAGCCACCCAGGACAGTCCCCTTGACTGCTAACGACGGCATGGTGCTGTCGCTAGCAGTCCCAATCAGGTGCTAACGACGGCACCATGCCGTCGCTAGCACTATCTTACCTTGATGGAGGTCTGTGGACCTCCATCACCACCTACCCCGGCGATCTGCCCCTCACACTGAAGGGCATCACCGGGGCCACCCGATCCGGCCGGTGACGGCACGCGCAATGACGCGATGACGTCACCGCGCAACTTTATTAATAACTGACAATTGTCAGTTAAAGCGATATGGGGGCATGCTGCTTAGATGCCTGTATCTCAGGCATCTAAGTAGCTACAGACCCCCAACATATACCATTGGAAAGGTAATCGCCTCACCTTTCCCACGGTATATAGATTGTAAAATTTAAACATAAAGTAGTTAAACTTTAAAAAAAAAAAAAAAGTTTAAGTATTCTAGCTAAATGATCACTGTGGTAGCCAATGTTACCACAGTGATCATATAGCTATAAAAAGTCACATTCCCTTTTTAAAAATGGCCGATACTAATTTTTAATCCCATGATCCCTTTGATCATGGGGTTAAATTAAGCCAACGGTAGAGGGAGGCAATTTTTTAAATCCTGATGAACTGCAAATATTATTAAAATCAGCCATTTCGCCTGTGTGGTACGTGAGTAACCATCTCATCCCTGCAGCGCCTTGCATTTTTACTGCAAACCTTTTTTTCCCTGTAAAAGTGGGGGTTTTTTCTCCCTTTACCATCATTTCTTTGGGATTGTAAGGGGAAAGAATGGCGTGTGCTTCTGCGAGTGAATGGAGATACACTCTGGCCAGGTTCTATGTGGGCAGCGTGGTTGGGGTGTGCAACCTGTGATCTATGCCTGTAATTTAGGGGTTTTAAATATACCTTTAATGCCGTGTTTCTATGTGAATTCCAATTGATCTGTACCTGCAAAGCTGGGTTTCTGTGTTATTCTGTAGATCCATATCTGCTATGCTATGTTTCCATACATTATTTATGTATACCTGCAAATACAGGGTTTGTATGTCTTGTTCAGTTGATTAATACCTGCAATGCTGTTTCCATGTATTTATTTGATCTATACCTGCGATGCTACGTTTCATATATTATTATTGTATATCTGCAAATACAGGATTTGTATGTCTGATTCTGTTTATTTGATATATACCTTCAGTGCTGAGATCACAAGTGAATTGCAATTCATCTATACATGCAAAGCTGGGTTTGTGTGTTAATGTGTTGATCTATACCTGCTATCGGCAGCAGGGTCTAATATTTATATATATATATATTTATATATATATCGGCAGCAGGGACTAATATTAATATATATCGGCAACTGGGGGTAATATTAATATATATGGGCAGCAGGGGCTAATATATATATATCAGCAGCAGGATCTAATATTAGGCCCTGAAATCATTTAGTGCAAAAGTTAAGGTATTGTGTTGTTTAAAGGATTTCAACGATTAGTCGTACTAAATTGTGGCTTCAGGCTTCCCATGTTGAATGATTAAGTATTGTATTGTCCAATAACAAAAGTATCATTCCATAGCACATTACTTTTGGCAATATATATATATGTGTGTGTGTGTGTTTTCAGTGGTATGATTTAATGGTGGAAATTATTAATGCCCCCCCAGTTTGACTGTGGTATCTTGTGTGCCCCCCCTATATACTGTTTCTAGAGTCGCCACTGCCCCCAGAGGAAGTGCCGGCAGCAGCGGAGGCTGCCAGAGAGGAGGATCCGGGTCCCTTGCAGCACTACGGGGGATCTGGATCTTAGTCTTGGGAGCAGATGATTAATAAAACATTTTAGTTTATAAGATTTCTGATCACAGCAAAGCTTTTGTTAGCAGGCTGTGGAGAAGAGTTACCTTCCCATCTTAGGACTTCAGTTACAGTGGCCCTGCAGAGCCATTTGGGGCTGTGGGGAATTTATCAGGGGCAAGTTTGAAAAACGATTGTGGGGGAATATGAAGGGAAGGATTAATGTGGGGAACAGAAGGGAGTTTTCACTTTTGTCTTTCCCGCCCTTATAAAAAAAAAACACCCTGTTGATGCTCATGTCATCAGTTCTATCTTGGAAATAACTAGAATAGTGTGGACCTCTGCCCAGAGGAGGATCAAGTAGCTATAATTCCCTTCTCAAACAAAATAACCACAGTTAACTTGTTATTATGAGGGGCCAAAATATTTGGATGGTAACCATAGACCTTCCTTGCAATGTGTTATTTTTCTTTTTGAAAAACAAGAAAAACTAAAAAATCTAAAGACAAATGAAAATTCTATAATTTATTTTCAGATGTATGGCTCAGATTTATCATATTCCTTACCAGTTTCTTTAACTGTATTTCTATACAGGAAATAATAAACAGTAAGGAACCCTGGATTGCAATGATTTATTACACCCGAGTCTCAAGATTGAAGTACCAGATGTTATATTATTCATTGTCAAACTGGAACAATACTTCTTCAATGCAATGAAAAAAATAACAGTTAATAGAAAGCAATACTCACATGGAATCTTTCTTTCATCGACACAAGTACAGTAATTCACACTGAAATTGTTTCTGTCTAGAATTATTTTTTTGTTAAACATCCTAAAAGTAAACACAGAAAAGGTAGATTTAAAAGCATACAAAGTATTCTGTCTCTACAAAAACAGCTGTCGCGGGGTTTAGATGTTCCTGCCAGAGTACCCATGGAGCGAATTATTCAGTATCAAGCCAATACCTTCCCCGGGGGGATATAGGTTCACAAAAAGGATGAAAAATACACTCATCAGCAAGGTTTAAAAGTCCAAACATGTAAAGAAAGGATGAGTCACTAAAGGCTTTCTTGAATATACCGGTCAACTACTTATTATACAAATATGATTGCCTAGCTCATTTCCTATTTTTTTTTACAAATAGTTTAGAAAAATTGAACATATATTAAAGCTGCCGTGAACAGAAAATCCAGTAAACACAGAGGAAATGCAGTATGGTGACCGCATCAGCCATGTTTTTCAGGACACATATTTTTTGACATATACTGACTAGCCCAGACAAAGCGCTGCCCTGCAGTATGATGAATGTATAACTAATTAGTTCCCTTCTGAGTCTATACATTCCACATACTGCAGGGCAGCACTTTGTGGTCACCCTACTATGCAGCAGCCAACAGTACTAGTAATGTACTGCAACAAGAAATTTCTTTGTCAGATTATTATTTTTACTGACAGTGAATTAATTTGAGGAAAGCTTTTCTCATGCCAAGTATATTTACACTGGCTGTTTATGTAACTGGCAGACGAGGACCATAGAATGCCCATAAAAGCTGAAACTCATCTATGTAAATCAGACTTACACAGTGATCATTTAACGAAAGGAACAGAAGAAATATATTCTAAAATGCTAACAGAAAATGAAATCATGCTTTAAATACATACACAGTACATGTCCTTACATGCAAGCGTTTATTTGCCCAAAGCTTGTCCCATAGTTTCAGAACCCAATCATGTTGTTTCAGATTAATGCATAGAATACATACCACAATGCAGGTGAAAATACATTTAATAGATAGCATAGATTCTACTTGCTAATAGGTGCTGTTGTGTTAAGAAAATACAGAAGAATATAATACATCTGCATTATTATCAAGAACTTCTCTAAATAATTCCTGTTGATGCTTCCCTTAGATGTCAGGAGTTTATGGCGTTGTTTTGAGTTGTGAGCTATGTACATCACATTACTAAACAGAGACTGTTTTGCTGGCCATGGGGAATTCCTTTATTAGAAAATGGCATGGTGGGATTTTATACCTATATATATATATATATATATATACACACACATTTTAAGTCTAAATTAATAGACCATTTGGTCTTGACCTCCAGGATGTGTTCCCAGTGCTCCCCTTACCTTAATATAGTTAGATTGCTTGATTACTTATTATAATGATAGAGAATAAGTGTCGTCTGATTGTATTAATCATACAACAAAATGTAAATGACAAAAGTAAAGGGTATTCTACCATGATATGTACATAAAACTGTCCCTTTAAGATTTGTATGAGCCAAGGAACAGGGTCCACAAACCCAAAGCAATTTGAATGACAGGACCATTTTGGACGATTGAGATAGTGGCATAATTAACTGTTCTAGGTTCTCATTGCTATACTTAACCATAATACAAACTATGTTTATGGAACATGCTTGCAAAAAAAAATCTTCATGATGGCCATGCTAACCCAGTGCATTCACCTCTATGAATAAGTCCTGTGCAATCCAGCTTTTTGTAAAGCATTAAAATACGATATCATAACCTAGTGTCCAGCAGCAGGCAACATGTGAAGGAAGCACTAAGAGAGGTTTGTGCTAGTAACTATGCTCAGGTACATTTGGACTGGGGGGTTCCTGGACCCCCTTCATTTTTAAAGATGACCCTGCCACTACAACTGATGTCTAATTCTACATAAGCTTCAGACTTTTTCTCTAGAAAGCAAAACGTACTAATTCAAAGCCTCTAACTAAAAGCAAATGCACAACCTTACTCAAACAAAATGCACTAAACCAGCAAGCAACCGTATCAAGTAAACACAACACAATATGTGCCATAAATGCAGCCAAACCACTTAGCTACCAATCAGATCAAAGGAAAAAATGAAATGACGTGCGATGTTGCCACAACAAATTCTGATTACAGCCAATCGGGTGATGGGAAACTTGCAACAGCCTTTCCATAAAACATATATAAACTCCTGCAAAACTATTAAACAATTGCCTGAGTATGGCCATTCTTTGAGATACAACACAAGGCTAAGGCGTATATGGAGTATATTTAAAGAGTTAAAGAGAGACAGAGAAAGTTGACTGAGTAGGTATTTGACATAGGGTATAGAATTAGAGTGTCGACACACTTTGCCCATATCACAAACACTACATTCATAAACATTAACAAACACCACATTTATCTTTCAATATATTAAATATTTTAAGCTTAAATTTGAACATGCATATAAAGTGGTTGCTCAGCTGCAAGCTAGTGATATAATAAGGAAAACCTAGACCTACAAACCCTTACAACTGCAATCTTTCTACTTTGCTTTAAAATCCTGGGTTACCCAAGCAATGTTATCAGACTGACTAAACCTACAATTTTTTTATGCATTGAACTTTTTGTATAAACAAGTTACTTTTTTTTCTTATTAATCAAAGGATTCTGAATTAAAATATGAGAGAGGGACAACAGAACAGATACATATGCTGGTCATGCTGTAAGCCAAAATTGAGTTTCACAAACAAAGATCAAAAAGAATGGCTCCTAGGTGTCCCACCCTGATGCTCACATATACGTAGAGATACTAAATACCACTCCTTAAATTGCTGCAGGGGGCCAGCTTTAGATTTTTATGTAGAACAGCTGTAAGGCAAAATTCACATATTCACCCACGCTGTTGTAATGAATCGCTTATGCATTTAGCACTAAGCCTCTTTCCTTACCTGCTACTAACAACCTCTGCCCTGACAATACTATAGTTTTTTTTTGCCAAATCCCATTTTTACCTGCAAAATTCCATTTCCAAATTGTCTATCGGAACAGAGTGTTTTGATTGTACTGAACAAAAAATTGTGTGAAAGAGTTAAAAACATCTGTAAGACAAAAGTTCAGCTGTGTGTTCAAGGTTAAAGTCAAGGTGTAAGTTTCTGTTACTGATATATCTGATGCATTTTGGAGTTCAAAAAACTTCATGATGTGTTTTCAATTTGTAGATTGATGATATTAACAGGGAAATATTCCTTTTGTTCTCTGTTATATAGCTTTTTTTTCCACACATGATATCATTATGTAGGTGAGTCTTAAAGTATATCTGCCAAGAAAAAAAAATAGTTCTAAACATTTTACAAGTTATGGTTTTATCTGGAGTTTTATTTTTATATCTGTTCAAGGCTGATAATGTGAATTCACACCCATAATGGAATGTCCGTGAACTTAGAATGATCTGAATGGTAATTCTTGCATAATTCAATCATAAGCAGAATTAGAAATCTAAATGTTTTTATAAACCTGATATAGTTTACAAGAAACATTTTGTTGAATTTACATCGGGTGTGAAACTCATTTCTAACAATATGATGAACACTAGTACAAGTGTTTTTATGTCAACCATATAATAAAAGCTGTGTTTTACCTATCTTGCTAAAGTTCACTCAATTTCTACGAAAAATAACTTTTGTCATCTAAAATTTAACAATTCATAATTTTTAATCAGATTTCTCCTTTGATCCAGAAGATCTAAAATATAAATGTTTATTCTATCATTTATAGCCCTGTTCTGCTTTTCTAAAAAATATCCAGACCCTTTCTTTAATCTACATTAGCTCATCTGTTGAATTTGGGCACACAGGCCAGCCTTCACCCCCCAACTTGCATCATTGAGCCTTAGCCACCCATTACCCTGTTGTCGGTTCACTACTTTTCCTCCCTTGGACCACGTTTGATAGGTACTGACCACTGCAGATCGGGAACACCCTACAAGAGCTGCAGTTTTGGAGATGCTCTGACCCAGTTGTCTAGCCATCACAATTTGGCCCTTGTCAAAGTCGTTCAGACCCTTACGCTTGCCCATTTTTTCTTCTCCTTACATATCAACTTATAATATATCCCACCTAATATATCCCACCCACTGAGAGGTGCCAGGATAACAAGATTATCAGTGTTATTCACTTCACCTGTAAATGGCCATAATGTTATGGCTGATCGGTGTAGATTTCTCTTCATAAGTAAGATCTTCCAATCCCCTTTTTAACAAACAGCTTGTCAATGCCATCTTGGTCCCCAAACAGCTTGTCAGTGTCCCCAAACAGCTTGTCAGTGCCATTTTTTCCTCTGTTTTCAGCGATCCCAAACAGCTTGTCTGTGCCATATTTGTCCCTAAACAGGGACAAATGTCAGTTCCCCCAAACAGCTTGTCAGCATCATATTTGTCCCAAACAACTGGTCAGTGCCCCTAAACAACCCCCCCACACTTACAGATACACAATCATGCTAATGTAAACATGAGTCACACACACACATATTACTGCTAACACACTCACAATAACACACTTATACAATAACACACACTTAGACATACACAGTCATGCTCACACTCCTTCTAATGAGGCAGGCCACACTTTCTACGCAGGGTCATGTGGCCCTGGCTCCTCTACGTGCTGTTAGCTGCAGGTATTAACTGCACCTAGTAGCTTTAAAAGTGTGAGTGGTGGGCCCGGTTGCAATTGCCACCTGCGACCATGATTGTTATGCCCTTTTGGCAAATTGATTTAGGATGTAGTAGTACTAATGGTGTTCAGAGCATCGCCATGCTAGACAGCGCAATTAATGTTTTGTCTAATAAGAACAGCATGGTTCACAATATAAAATGTTTAACAATTGATTTCATATATAGAGATATGTATATGAACATATTTTATAGAAATATGTAAGATCACGTTTGTAATTTCATGTTTATTAATGTATAAAAGTGCAGATAATATGCTACTGAGGATGTCCACAATTAAACCTAGAGACATACAGGACTTAATTGAACGACTCACCTAAAATTTAGACTTTTACTGTAAATGAAGATTGCATGATAAACTTATACTCACTTATAATACACCCCCATCCTCTGGCACTAAAATCTTTTTAAATATGATGATGTCAGGCAGGGAAAAGGAAAATGACTGCATAGTGCCAGACAGATAGCAGTTTTGGTAGACATTTTTACATTATTTAACTCCCCGCCCTTAAGCTTTTATCTGGGTTGACGATAATAGACAGCAATATGGACAAAGCAAACATTTTTACCTCCAAATTACCAACATGTGTTGTGTAAATTGTGTAATGGAAAGCACATAAAATTCAAACGTAACTTGTAACCTTAAGTATCATTGTAAAATAGTTTAAGATCCTGGTCAGTGTATCATGACAGGATGTGACAGGTGGTTTGCATTAGGATCTGTTCTAACTGCTGGGAACTACTGGCTTGTTTTTTTTAAAAAACAATACATTCTGGATTGCCGATTGCTTCGCTTGTGGTAAACGTCTAGGTTTTTGGTTTTAAATAAAGTAATAATCATCTCAGTACGGAGTCTGGATAAAGCAACACCCGAGTTTTGTGATATTATGGATCTTTATGTGAATATTAAACACATATTTGTTACGTTTCTAGATCTTAAATGCCGCTGCAATTAAATATATGAGCTGTACTTAACCCTATGTGTGTCAAACTGGTCAATATTTGTATGGTGGGACTTTTGTTAGTTGTAGAATTACAAGTAGAAGTATGGAGGTTCTGGTCTAAGCTGACTAAGCTTAGAATGGCAGGTCCAGCAGGGCAGCACCTATGCTGCAAAAGAGGGGCAGATTGCACTACAGGGTGGTCAGGCTCCCCGTTGCACCATTGCTGAATGGGCTGGTAACAAGGCAAATGTTTTATTTCCCCAGCCGACCCATTTACATTACTGCACTATTCCTACGACTGATACTAAGTATAATGGATGGCGACTGTGGAGGTAGGTACAGAGATGCAGTACTAGGACAGGCCAAGGCCAGTGTCCAACATAACTACACTGCGGAATACATCATAACTTTAGGAATGGCAAATGTGGTTTCTAGGGTTTCCTACCATCTGAATAAAATGTCATATACACCATGTAATTCTAGTTTTACTTAATGAAGCAAATTCATGTATGTGCTTTATTGTAGGAGAATCATACCCATTTCATATTAAAAGCTAAAAGCTGAAATCATAAGTTATGAGTGACGTCACCCTGCAACTGCCTTCAGAAACAGGCCTTTTAGATATTCCCAGATACCCACAAGTGAAGTCTCTTCACCCAGTTTTTCATGTAACCGGCTCTCATCTTCAAGGAGGAACAATATATCACAGCGGTTTTGTTCAGATAATTATCATCAAAGTAATAAATCAATAATGTATAACACTAAAACATGCTATTATGAAGTATGACTATAAAAAACAGTTTTGTTGCCCTTGATCATCATTGCTGTTATGTTTTCTTTCCTGTATTGAAACAATGTTCTGACATATTGTTTGTTGGTTATCTTTGTCAATTTGCTAGTTAAAGGCTAGTACTGCTCAATACCATACACAATTACTTATGTACGCCAAGCAGAATCAAATTATCTCGGTAATATTAAGACCTATTCTTGTAAAATGTTTCAACATACATGAGAGAAATAATATAGTATAAACATAAATGATCTCTAATACATACAAAATTTTAAAGATAGGTAGATCCTCTACAACCTGAGACCAAACCAATATGAAATATGGTGTAATTGATAGAGAACTAATTTAAAGGGTTCAGCCCATAGGCATCGCTACAAGGGGGGGCAAGGGGCTTGATTATTACTTGCCCCCCACTTTTGCGCCTCCACCAAATTTGAAAACCCTCACAGCTGCAGGACCAAATGGCACAGTGCCATCTAAATGTATGGGCACACTGGGAAGTTACCCAAAGGCCCCGCGTTTTGGGGACCCCATGATAAATCACAATAATGTAATTCCCCACAAAGCCCATAAAAAAAACAGTAGCATATGTATAGGGGAGGGGGCGAGTGGAAAGGCCACCTCCCCTGGCATCTTATTTATATATATTTTGTTTTCTCAGTGGTGGAACACACCAGCATACCCCTCCCCAGTTTTGGCTATGGTATCTTATGTTTTTACATATCCTTTGAAGATACCGTATTTGCTTCAGGGTACGCTGCAAACCTTATATTTGAATATGTAAGCAGACCTAACGGTAAAATAATGAAAGGGCAGGTAATGAATGAAAAATGTAACCACAAGCACAATTAGGCAAGTCAGTTTGAACTTAAGACTTTTAAACATATAAATAAACTTATGAGCATTGCAATTTAAACTTCTAAAGTAAGTGTGAAGAAATATGCAGTATTTTCCTGTTATACATGAGAAGTTCTCCTAATTATTCAACTTGTGACAAAACAAAGGCCCCTGGAACCAATCATTCAATGACTAATGTCAAACAACATATCTCCTTTTCAACCTCAGCCCTGTGAAATGGGATACTTTTAAAATGTATTTAACGTTTATTGGATTGTGTCTTCACTCGTATGTACATGAAAGCACTTTTTAAGTGTTTAGCAATAAAAGTCAGTGTTCTTTTTAAGACAACTATAATCAGCTTTTGGATGAGTGATTTATTTTCCATGAGTCAGGAACAACGGTGATATGGTTTATGTCTTCTATTGGTTAACTTTGTATTCAAATAGATTAAAGCAGTCAGGTGAGCTGGATTAGCTCACACAGAGGCAGGCTGGCTGAACCAAGCTCAACGACTTACTATTGGTATGCTATTAGCATTGGGAGGACAGATCTACATACTGGCCAGGACTATACACCACACACTAACACTGGCCAAAATAACCCATGTTGATAAAAATGTGAACAGACAAGGAACCAAAATATACTCCTCGAAGTACCTTGCCACATGTCAACCTAGACACATACATAAAAAACAAAGCTAATGCTGGTTGTCCACATTCTTCAGATCCCAATAGTATAAATGCCATATTGGCTACAGCCTAATAGTTGTTTTGATCAGAGCACTGCGTTTGAGGCATATTGAAAAATATTGAAAACATTGATCTTATCCGTCTTCCAGTTTTGGAACATTCAATGTCTACATGCTGAGTTCGTCTCGTAAGCATACTCACTTTACCCTTTGATGCCGCAGTTGAATTATATGGAGAACAACACGCAATATTTTGTTTACTGAAATTCGACCACCGATCGTATTTTATTGTTTATTTAATATCTATTACTGACCCTAAATAGATCTGAAGATGTAGATTTGATTTTCTATTTTATTTTTACATGTTACGTTGTGTTTGGTTTATTCTTTTTATTTTTCATATAAATGAGCCATACCAGCTCGAAAGAAGACTTACATATGAGTATACAATTTTAAATATTCCTAAATGCACAGTTTTTTATTGATTTTTCTTTATTGATTAGAGCAAACCTACTCTCACTCTTTATTCATTTGATTTATATTAAATTATAACAATTAAATAGCTTGTACTTTTTAGTTATTAGTGTAATTGTTTTGGAGATGCTTAGTTTAGGGATTATTTTTCATCATGGCAGCTGTTGTTTTTGCTAAAAGGTGGCAGAACTACCATATTGATTTCACCTTCAACTTATACAGAGGCTGTCTGTCCAAACTGGCTGCTACCAAAAAATAGATAGATAGAATCTTTACAAAATGGGAAATATTTGAATGTGTGTCTGGGTATGATATCGGTGTCTCAGAATGTTATTGTGGACATGTGTTTTTCTGGGTATGTTAGTGTGTGTGTGTGGCTTGATATGTTAGTGTTTGTGTGAATGGGTATGAAAGTGTTTGTGTTAATGAGTATGTTAGTTTAGTCATGTGTTGGGTATGTCAATGTGTGGGTATGTTAGTGTGTGTCTAGGTATGTTAGTGTGCAAATGTGTCTGTGTATGTTATTGTGTGTGTGCAGACCCGGCCTTAGGCGTTGTGGCACCCTGTGCGGACTACTCCTCTGGCGCCCCCCTCTCTGCCCCTTCAAACTACCCACCCTCTGCCCCTTCAAACTATCCCCCCTCTCTGCCCCTTCAAACTACCCCCCCTCTCTGCCCCTTCAAACTACCCCTCCCCTCTACCCCTTCAAACTACCTCTCCCCTCTGTCCCTTCAAACTACCCCCCTGCCCCTTCAAACTACACCCCCCTCTGCCCCTTCAAACTACACCCCCCTCTGCCCCTTCAAACTACACCCCCCTCTGCCCCTTCAAACTACACCCCCCCTCTGCTCCTTCAAACTACACCCCCCCTCTGCCCCTTCAAACTACACCCCCCCTCTGCCCCTTCAAACTACACCCCCCCTGCCCCTTCAAACTACACCCCCCCCCCTCTGCCCCTTCAAACTACACCCCCCCTCTGCCCCTTCAAACTACACCGCCCCTCTGCCCCTTCAAACTACACCCCCCCTCTGCTCCTTCAAACTACACCCCCCCTCTGCCCCTTCAAACTACACCCCCCCTCTGCCCCTTCAAACTACACCCCCCCTCTGCCCCTTCAAACTACACCCCCCCCCTCTGCCCCTTCAAACTACACCCCCCCCTCTGCCCCTTCAAACTACACCCCCCACACACTTACCTTGTTGCCGGAGTCCTGCGGTGAGAGCGGGAGGCATCCGTCTTCTCACTCTGCCGGCATTTCATGTTGACTATTCCGGCGCCCAACATGAGATGCCGGCACCGCGACGGAGTCACGGAGAGTAAGGGGGCACCGAGTGGTTGCTGAGAACTTCACGAGCAACCGCTCGGCGCCCCTGACCGGGACTTTGATTAAAGCATCGTTTTTTAAAAAAAACTTTATTTAAAAAAAAACAAAAAAAAACAAACGATGCTTTAATCCAAGTCCCAGTCAGGCACCCCTGCAACCATGGCGCCCTGTCGCACAGGTCGCATACCCCTAAAGCCGGCCCTGTGTGTGTGGGTATGCCATTGCAAATGTTTGAATGTGTGGGTATGTTAGTGTGTTTGGTTGTGTAAGTGTGAGTGTATGGGTGTGTGTGTATTAGTGATTGGATCTGGGTGTGTAGTAGTGTGAGTGCCCTCCTCAGGTCAGGCTTTGGATCTGTCCCTGTTTGCAATATTATTGTGTGTGTATATATATATATATATATATATATATATATATAAATTGTTAATCAGCCAATCACAATGCATTTAAGCATGTAGATGTGGTCAAGACAAGTCAAGATTAATCCAATTACTCAACACAGAATACTCAACAAAGTCAAAAAGAACCCTAGAGTAACAGCTAAAGGCTTCAAGGAATCATTGAAACATATCTGCTCATGAGTCTAACATATGCAAAATATTGAATGGGTCTGGAGTCCATGGCAGGACACCACCATTACACTCCACAACACAACATGGAAATGTTTATTTTGTTGGGTACTACATACCCACATGAAAACATCATCTCAATGGTGAAATGTGGTGGAGTAAGCATCATGATTTGGGTCTGCTTTGCTTTACTAAAGAATGTCTTATGCTTTTTGGAGTGGCCCAGTGAAGGCCCAGACCTAAACCCACTAGAGATCACTTGATCGCAAATCGCACGAGGGTGCACATATATGACCTCTGGTGACCTCAATTACCTCCAAGTTGCCTATATTAGATCTGCACCTTCATCCTCTCAGCATCCTTGGTTGGTGTAAGTTTGTGCTATTGCTCCTGCTTGATTTTGATGTATTTGTATGTGACCGGCTTGCCCTTGGCTTTGCTTATTGGTTCCTAATTTGGCTCTGCTCATGTTGACCCTGCTTGTTTTGACTTGGCTTCTGGATTCTGATTCGGCTCTTATATTGTCCGCTGGTTCTGACTCGGCTCATTTGACCAGTTTCCTGCAGTTCTCCTGCCTTCAGTTTATTCTGTATTGTCGACTAAGGCCTGGCCTACCCTGCTTTACAGGGTCCTCTTCTACAAGCATTACACATAAGATCACCTCTGGTCATACAGAGTTACATATAGGGTCTCCAACAGGGGATTTTTTTTTCACATTTCTGCGTAATAACCCATTTCAAATCAAAGTACCTGACTTGCAATGTCCCTTTTCGTTTTGATGTATGGGTGCCAAATGTTGTGTTTGAGAACAATCATGGACACGTGGCAGATTTATTCTTAGCGAGGACATCTGTATCCCTGTGTGCAGTGCCAATATGTTTAAGTTAACTGCCGTTTACAGATGTATTATTGTATTATTATCATTACGTCTATTTTTGTGATTTTTAGAAATATGATATTTACTCTTAATGGTTCACTTGAGTTTAGTTTGCCAACTTCAGGAGCAAATATTTACTTCACGTTAAACAAAGAAAATAGTGCAAGATGGATTTTCAACTATAAAACAGGTTCAGTTGCTGGTTCTGTGGTACATACACTATCCACCCATCACATAGAAGCAAAAGAAAGAGAATACACCAAGATTGTATTGAAATCGTAAAAACTAACCTAATTCACGTGATCAAAAAATACATTGCTTCCAGCCGTATCAATAATAATAATATTAATAATAAAATCCCAGTGGTATAAAATTCTAACTTAAGTCAGACAATACCCTGTAAAAGGCATTTCTGCTTTCTCTATCAGAAACCAAAGAGGACGCCTGCCAAAATTAACAAATTAACTCATAAGACTAAATACCCAATACACTAAACCATCACTTCTTAGCAACCCTAAAAATGCAAGGAAGGTTAAAAGAGGTTTGTGGATGACACCGCTTCCCAATTCTACAGTTCAGTGTAAAATGCTATTGTCAGCGAATAACAAACATAATGCGTCAGGTAGATTGTCAGAAAATGCCTGACGCGTGTTTTACAGTTCTGCACCACAGCTTTATCAGTGGCAAAGCAGAGAGTAGTTTAAGATCTACTCTCGCCCACACTGAACATTTCACATGTGTTCATTGCAGGGCCGGCCCAAGGCAAAATGCCGCCTGGGACGAATTTTAAAATGCCGCCCCCCCCCCCCCTTATCTACCCTTCCTCTCCCTCCGTCCCTGCCGCCCCCCCCCCCCCCCATGGTACTTACCTTTCAGCAGTCCTGCGGCGAGTCTCCCTGTTCGGTCTCGGTGCCGGCTTGTAATGCTGAGCGCCGGAAATCTTCCGGCACTCAGCATTACAAGCCGGCACCGAGACCGAACAGGGAGACTCGCCGCAGAGGAATGAGAGAGGGTCGCCGAGTGGGCACTGACAGCTTGGTAAGCGAAAAACACTCAGCGCCCCTTTCTCTCTCTTTCGCTTTAAAAAAAAGGGCTTGGGGCGGCAAAGTGCCGCCCCTTCAAAAGTGCCGCCTGGAGCGGTTGCCCCACTCGGCTCCATTCATTGTACATTCAAGGGCTGTACTAAGTGACAACGGCCTCTTTCACTTCTTACCTCTTTATTCTGGGACTTGCTAGGCGAAACCTGGACAGGTAGCAAGAAACCCTATACGGGTCACACAAGGTCTTACACAAGCTAGTAGGTGACAGCTGGCTAGGGGCAGGTGCAATTCCTCTCTATACAGCCACTACTCAAAGTATATATCCATGTTTTACTTTAATACCCAGGACCTGGGTGTCTAGCGTAATAAGAGCTTTTGGACTGTATGTTTTCTCTCATTTTATGGAATGCCTGCACACTTTTTTGGCAAGTATGTATTGGGCAGGATAGTATGCAGTAAACTTGTTGCAGGCCAAATGTTACTTGGACCAACCCCTATCTTGGACTCAAAGGTGTTCCTTTACCATCTGGTGAAGGACTACAAGCAATGGACTCTTATTGTGTTTACTCATTGCTAGTGATTTTTATAAACAAAATGCTGTCTAGGGCAACACCAGGTTGACAAAACTGTTCCCTTCCAACATTGTCACAAGTGTAGCAGTTGAAAAAAGCATTTGGGAAAAAGTGCCAAAAATGAAGAATAATTAATTAAATTAAGTAAGCGAGGAAAAACAGACAGCCAACATTTTATATAGGGTGTGAAAGGTAAGTATGTTATAAAGTAGATTATTAATGGAAACTATTGCATGGTCCCTCTATCCTTATTTACCATTTTTTTAGTTTTACCTCATACCAAAGAACATTGATTCTAATACTTTTTAAAATGCTTCTACACCCACCCCAGTATGGGATTGCTTACCCCCGCATCCACACGCTCACACACACATACATGTACACATGTACTTCTCGGAGTGGCTATTTTATTTCGCAGAGATGTCCAGTTCCAACTCCTTTCGAAAATCTGTGACCCTCAAGGTCGCTTTCTCATCCTCCATGGCACTCTCAATGGTTCGCTGTGCACGTTCCTCAATGTCTACGCTCCTAATACTCATCAGCTCTCCTTCCTGGACCGTGTCTTCACCAAGTTACGTAGAGTTGCTGCTGGCCGGATTTTTGTTGGAGGGGATTTTAATTTACTACCGATCCCGTCTCTTGACTCTTCTGCTAAGATGTCGTCCAAGTATTTGAAGTCTCTGACCATTCAAAGTTCTCGTTTCCAGGACTTGTTGCACCAGCATTTGTTGTTTGACTCCTGGAGGGTCACCCATCCCCTCGACAGAGATTATTCGTTCTACTCGGCGGCACATGCCAGTTACTCCAGAATTGACTTGATTCTTGTGGATAAACTTACCTTGCAAACAATCACACAAGCGGACATAGGCTCTATAACGTGGTCCGACCATGCTCCTATATGGACTTCCTTTGACCTGTTTCCCCGGAGTGCGGCTTCCTCTAGGTGGAGGCTGAATGAAAGTTTGCTACAGCATACCGATGTTTCTACTGCAGTTTCTGATTCCCTTGTGGATTATTTTCAGCTCAACGATACTCCCGACGTTGCTCCTACCACTCTGTGGCTGGCCCATAAAGCTGTTGTTCGGGGCTGTTTCATTAAATTGGCGTCTAGACGTAAGCGGGACTATGCGCAATCCATTTCTGATCTGACACAGCGTCTCACAGCGTTGGAGCTGTCTAATAAGATGTCGTGGTCTGAGGATACCTACCGTCAACTTATGGCTGTTAAATCAGATATCCTCCGTCTTCAACTACAACGCACTGAATATATGCTCCGCAGGCTCCAGCAGACCTATTACGCTAAGGGCAATAAGGCGGACTCTTTGCTTGCTAAAAAGCTTACCCAGCGCTCGGCCCAGATCTCGGCGCAGTATATCCAGGCTCCTGATGGTCGACGGCTTTATAACCCTAAAGATATCGGGGACAGTTTTGCGGACTATTACGACTCTTTATATAATCTGCACTCTCAGCCACATACTGCCCAGCCGTCGCAGGCCTCCATTGCTGCCTTTCTACGGTCGCTCCCTATCCCTGCTTTGTCAACTACGCATTGGGACTCTCTTGTTGCTCCTCCGTCGATTGAGGAAATAGAGGCAGTTCTCCAGGGGCTTAAGCCTCATAAGGCGCCTGGGCCAGACGGCCTTCCAAATTCGTATTATCAGAAATTTCGTGACATACTGGCCCCGCGTCTCTGCTCCCTGTTTAGTTATCTTCTGTCTGCATCGTCTGTACCACGTGAAATGACGGAGGCGCAGATTGTTACCATTCCCAAGCCGGGTAAATCTCCCACCAGCTGTGCCAACTACAGGCCAATATCGCTGTTGAACACAGATACTAAGCTCTTTTCCCGGTTCTTAGCCCTGCGTTTGAACGGCCTTCTTCCATCGCTGATTTCCAATGATCAAGTGGGATTCGTTTTGGGCCGCCAGCCGTCGGACAATACCCGCAAGATTGTCAATATTCTCCATCTGGCTAATGCTACTAAATCGCCGTGCCTTCTCCTCTCCCTGGATGCGGAGAAGGCGTTTGACCGCCTCCACTGGGGATATATGAGAGCTACCCTAGAGGCCTTTAATTTTCCAGTGGCGTTCGTCAACGCGGTCCTTCTTCTCTACAGCAACCCTTCGGCCAAGGTGTGTTCCTCTGGATTCCTTTCTAAATCTTTTCGCATTTGTAATGGTACACGTCAAGGATGTCCTCTCTCTCCGCTTCTCTTTGCGTTGGCTATGGAACCTTTGGCGATCGCAATCCGTGAAGATCCTGAGATCAAGGGTTTCTCTGCCCGTGCTAGGGAGTTTAAGATCAGTTTGTACGCGGATGACGTGCTCCTGACAGTCACGGAACCTTTAACTTCACTGCCGCGGTTGCATGCTTTGCTGGACTCCTTCAGTGCAGTTTCATATTATAAAATTAACTGGAGCAAATCCCAGTCCCTTAATATTGGATATCCCTCTTCGTTGGTGACTACGCTTTCGTCCTCTTTTCCATACGATTGGCGTTCGGATTTTCTTCCTTACCTGGGGATCCGTATCACCAAGTGCACTTCTACTTTGTTTAAGCATAATTTTCTCCCCCTCTGGAACCGGATACAAGAGGACCTTAATCGGTGGTCTAAGCTGGAAGTTTCCTGGCTGGGGCGTATCACGGCGTTTAAAATGAATGCGTTACCTAAACTCCTGTATTTTTTCCGGACGCTCCCTGTGGTCCTCCCAGCTGCCTTCCTGCGTTCCATTCGGTCCCGCCTCATTGCCTTTATTTGGTCTCACAAACGTCCGAGGCTATCTACGAAGCTCCTGCAGCGGCCCAAGTTCTCTGGAGGTTTGGGTGTTCCGAATGTTCAGCTCTACTATTTGGCTGCCCAAATGGGTTGATCAGGAGACCCTTTTTACTCGTCCATACGGCATTGGAGATCTTCTGTGGCTCCCTAAGTCGCTGAGGCCGTCGTTGGCGGACGCCTTACCTACTACGAAACGATCCATTGCTCTGTGGGATAAACATAGACTCTCTCTACGTTTTCCACCACTGCTTTCCCGATATGCTCCGCTCTCTGCCGTGAAGGCTATCCTGCCGCAAACGTCCCTGGATGCCTGGATCCGGCGTGGTGTCCGGTCAATTTCACAGCTTTTTCCGCTCCTTCCAGTACCTGTGTGCTGAGTTTGGCCTCATGCGACAGGATTTCTTCAAATACCTTCAGCTCCGCTCTGTTCTGCAGACGTCTGTGTCACATGCTCCAGCTACGCCTGTCGTGAACATGTGCCTTCGGGCTCCACTGGTCTCCAAGGCCATCTCGCTATGTTACCTGGCTCTGTTGAATCCTGGTACGGATGTTAAGCTCCCTTATATGGTCGCGTGGGAACGCGAATTGGGTCGCACATTTGATGTCTCCGACTGGTTTCAGGCTCTGTCCACGATCCGTGGTGTCTCCAAAAATGTAACCCACTTTGAGACTAATAGGAAGATCTTGTTTCGCTGGTACTATGTACCCACCACGTTGGCGTCCATTTTCCCGACGGTTTCTCCATTGTGCTGGCGTCAATGCGGTGCCCGGGGTTCGATGACACATATCTGGTGGGACTGCCCTGTCCTGCGTGGCTACTGGAAGGACGTTTTTGATCTTGGTGCTCACCTTCTCTCCTGTCAGGTCCCTCGGTCGATTGAACTGGCGCTCCTGGACATGTTTCCGGATGACCTCTCTGGCCCTCGTCGGAAGCTGCTGGCGCATGTGCTTATTGCTGCGAAAATTAGTATCGCCAAGAAATGGAAGTCTGTATCTCCCCCCTCTATACATGATGTCCTTTATTCTCTTACTACGACTTGCCAATATGAGAGGGCGGCTCATTTTGCTGGTAACACACCGCATATTTTTGAGGAGACTTGGGACGGCTGGCTTACGTTCTATCAAAATCAATTTGGTCATACCCCTTCGGGCTTCATATTGGGGTCACTCCGTACACCTTGGTTTCTCAAAGCTACTGCGGCTTCATAGTTCAGGCGTATCCACGATTGGTTGCAGCCTAGTTCTTGGTATCCTATCCTTGTCCCCCCCTCTTTGTCTCTCCCTTGGTGTGCTTTTCCCTTTTGTGTGTCCTTGTCTCTGTTTTATGTGTTGTTTTTTTTTTGTTTGTCTCTCTGTGCCTTCCATTATATGTTGTTCTTCTTTTTCTTTTCACATGTCATATGTTATGATACGAGGATGTATTGAGAGTTTTTGGGAACCTCGGTCCCGTGTATTTTGGTTCTCATTGCCATTGTTATATTTCTGATCTATGTACATTTGCTGATTTTGTCTTGGCATGTTCTATTGTAAAACCAATAAACTTTAAGTGTTAAAAAAAAAATGCTTCTACACCCCTTTGGAAATTACATAGAACACGAGAGGATACATTGTGGATACATTGTACACCCCAAAAATGAAATACATAATTATATACCTTTAAAGATGTTCTTAAGTGAACTTGTGTAGCATGGGTAATAAAATAATAATGAATCATTGAATGTTGCATCATTTTTAATAGAATTCAGGTACATACTGATGGATATTGATAACTAAATGCTGTATCTCACTTCTTTCTGCAATAATATTTCTGTTAATATAACACAAGGCAGAATTACGAAAGAATACAATGTTTGTAATCAGGCTGACTATGTAAATGTTTGATGAATTCATCGTTAAACCATGACACAACTGATAAATTGCCTCATTCTTGGCAGCATGTACTAGTGAGTTCTTTTAGAGAAACACAGGCCAAATGTCTGATATAATCTCTTCTCTAAGATTCCCAGAATACTAATGAGTTACAGCTCTGAGGCTCCCATTGATCTATGATTTACTTTTTCCTCTATACAAAGAAGTCTGTTTGTGAAGAATAAGGTGCATTCATGCTAACTTGCAGTTAAAAAAAGAACTATACAATGATGTTACACATATGTTTTAAAAAAAAACAAAAAAAAAAACTTAAATGATATCTCCGTTCTAAGTATTGTAAGTCCAGCTACTTAAAGAGAATGACATATTACATAAAATAACATTTAAATTACTCCACTCAGAGGTAGTCATGGTATATTTGTGTTTATATTCCATAACATACATGCCATTTTATGTTATTTGGACTAAATGTGACATATTTATTAAAATACATAATACAGTTTAATACACTTCAAATAGGTACATTCTGAACACCTGGCTTTAGTATAGGGAAAGCTGTTTGTAATATTCTGCTCAGGTAAAACTTATGGACATCAGCAGACATTTTCCACGAATGGCAAAGCCAAGATCAAAGTCATGAGCCTTTTTGTTCCCCCACATTTAAGCCATTTTAAACAGGACCTTCCCTTGTTTAATTAATAACCAATCTTTCACTTCAATTTTAAATTCAGACCAGCTAATTTCTTAAAGATCCCTCCATACATATGCCCATAATTGATGTTTCATTACTTCATATTGCTTTGGAGTTTCACATTTGGAGTATGACATTAATTGTAGAAATTAAGTGTATTTTGTTTGTGTATTACAGAATAGCTAGGCCTGGTTGACTAGGCGCTTACCTAAGCAGCACCATAACACTGTTTTATTGTAAACCATACATACGTAGTCTTATTGTGTCCATAGACTAGATTTCCACCTGCCTTATCATACACTTCCAGGTTTTGTCCCTTCTGACCTACAAAACGTTTATTTTTGTATTGGCTTATTTTTTCTTTTGTACTGTAGGAGTTGGGGTTAGTAGAAGTAGCCTTTTTGACTAGAGGTTGTAAATCTCTAGAATTATAAACTTGAGAACTGGACTTCCTTTTGTTAGGTATCATAAACTTGAGGACTGGACTTCCTTATGTTAGGTATCAGGTTGGCTTTGTTTTGCAGAGCTACATTTACAATGTAAAGTGCTGCATAAATTGGTGATACCGCATATATGAATGATAATAATTGGACCATGTTGATATTTTAAATTATATTTCCATAAAATGAATCAATTAATGATTTTAGGAAAAGTCACGTTAGTCATGTATTTCTGAGGAGATATATTCTACCAAAGTTCTTACAAGCTGCTGAATGCACATTGTCTCCTTTGGGTACATGGTTGTACCACAGCAGCTGTGTCTTACCCTGCTGAGCCCCTTACCCTGCTAGGGTGGTCTCCCTCAGCAGTTTACCATTGGGCCATGAAACCCACATTGCTCAATAGTTTGCCTCTATCAGATTCCAATATTAAATGTTTAAAAGTATTAGCTTACCAGAAGATCTACTGGAATGTGTACAGCTTCTAGAAATCTGATTCATTCTGTAGATCCTAAAGACAGTCATGGCAATTCTTTAACATACCCACTTGCCACACTATATATGGTGGAACTATTTATGCCCTACCCATTTTGCTTGCCACAATGGCAATCCCGATCCCTGTTGTTAATGAAAATGCATTGGGATGATTTTCAAATGCTATGCAATGCCTATATTTACACACAGCGCCACACACTTATGCACAGTACAGTGGTGCTTGCCGGGTGGTTGATAAAAGGATTGACCAACAGAAAGCTCTGCAAATTGGCTGTTGCTGCACATATTCTGAAAACAACCCATTTTGTCTAGTAAGTCAGACATTTCAGCCAGCTCTTGATGAATTGTTACTAAACCAATAATTTATAATGTGACAATGGTGGGACCATTTAATGGAAAGCAATAAAGTGGTTGGAGAGTGAACAATTGTTTCCTTACTATTATGGCCTTACTGTCAAAGACTTTTGACCACTAGACTGCATTGGCCCAGATTTATATTTCGGGCTCTGCTAGGCACGAAGAACTTTGGCACTGCCAATGCACATAAAAAGTGGGGACAGGGCCGTCTTTAATATCAATAAAAAAAAAGTATTTGCCTCACTGACTTGCAGATTACAAGGAGACTGTTAGAGTCAATGCTGTCCTTCTGACCCAAGGGTGGCCTGCCTGTGTCATCTTTGCCCCCAGCTTGTCAGTGCCCCAAACAGCTTATTAAGCTTTTATTAAATGAAAACAAATAACAACTAGCAACTAGTGTTTGAGTCATTAATTTTAATGTAATGCATTTGTGAAAGAGACCAGTCTTGTAAAAAATAACCGTCATTCTGAATTTTACAGTGGACATGGAGTAGGTTCTTAAAGAAGATAAAGGACATGAAAAAGACTTCAAAGAGTAAAAGGAAATTATGCTGTCAAAAAAGACAAGATTTATAATGTGGGAGATAAAAGAAAATCAGGGATTTAGCATTACACGAACAGCAAACAAAGAAGAATGAACCAAACTGGATGAGCTCGTTTTGAAGTAGATGTGTATTCTTGTAATGTATGTGGATACAATAAATCTACGTAACGGATGTTCCACAAAAATAGAATAAAAGCAAAGGCAACTTGATAGAACAAGTATGTATGGCATGACGTATGCCAAAACTGTGATGAGCAAGGGTTTACTTAAATCTAAAGCTGTCTGTAGAGGGTCCATCTAATTAGGTTTAGGTAACGCACGGAAAATTTAAATATTGTAGTGGGTATGCAGGTAATCATCATACTTGGATTACGGAAGCAGCAGAACGTTATGATGTATCATAGCGTCTGCTACGCTTTTTTTATTTTCTTGACTTAACATTGTGCAATAAAACACCAAACAATAAGTCAAACATCATATTCCATTTTCTAATGTTGATTAAAATCAAATTATTCATTTTATGTGTAAAGAGTATAAACCATTTAAATACAAAAGGGTTTAAAACCCTTTTAAAAACATTACCACCCAAACCTGAATACAAGCATGGCACACAAGCCACAAACCTAAATTAGCAAGTGAATTGTCAATTCTCAAACTGCCCTTAGAAACACAAACAAAATAATAAACAATACCTAAAGATATCGCCATAATTCTGACAGTTAAACCTTTTAAATATAAAACATATATTTTCAATCATACCTCAACTTAAGAAATGGCACCCTGCTTTCTATCCCTCCTACCTTTACCTACCCCGAATCACCCACTGGCAAACCTAATAATTACTTATACACTTATAGCCACTGACATCCACCAAAGAGGCCAAGGTTTTACTGCTTGGTGTATCCAGGGCTCACTGGAAAATGTCAGCAAATTTCTAGCAATAGTTGGCCAAACCTTCTTAATTGGGACACCATTTGTAAATTTGTAAAACTAAACTAGGTTCAAAAATCCAGAATTCAGAACTCTTGGTAGCCATGAACATTTCTTGGTTAAAAATGTAAATTAAGAAACATTATATTATACACAATCTCTCTTCTGACATTGCTGTTGATAGCAATTGTTTTGGGACACAATGTAGAACCTTCAGATATGGTTGCATTACAGCTGTATTACATTCTTGGTTAAAGGTGCAAGGACAACCTATCTGGTACAGACATATTGGAAATCTTCCAACATTTCAAACTGCCAAAGAGGTACATGAGATCTGGATTATGGTAAGAGACGTGGCTATTGGCAAGGGCTGTGCCCGGATTTTTTATATGACTGTGTTCAATTATTAGGTTTTTATCTAAATATACATAATATAAGTTATAAATAGATTTTCTGCTGTTTCTATAACCAGCTAACAATCTAAGACAAGCATGGGACAATATGAGGTGTAGCCAGTGTAATGCACCACTCACAGCCATAGGACCTCCCTTCAAAGGCCTATTTAAAAGTGCAACGAAGCATGGACGGATCGGGGGAGGGGGGAATTGCAACAGTGGCATGCTCCGGATAAATAGGTAAGTCCCGAGTCTCATGTTAGTTACAGCTGGGTTGATACAGGGTCTGGGAGGATAATACAAGGGCTGGTGTGCATTACAGGAGTTGGGGGTACAGGAGCTATTCACAAAGCATATAATTTAGAATATTAGGGAAATTGTAGGAGTACTTCAGAACTGAGGCCAAACTAACTGAGAAAAATCTCAAATTCAGCTATTTTTCCAAACCTGCTATTTTGGCCTTAATTTTGCAATTCTCTGGTACGTGCATTAAAATTCTACTCCAAATCTTTGCTTAGTGAATAGACCATAGAATGTTTCCAAGATTATCACTGTACACATTTTAATAATTTTTGTAAAAAATTTAAATAAATTAGATTTTTATTCATTGTTTAATGTAATTTATTTTCTGCATGTTTTTTGTGTGTGTATGTGTACAAGCTTCCTTTCACTAGGGCTATTAGCTCATTAGTTACACCACTAATCTGAGTTTATAGAAAAGGACATCAAGGAGGAAAGCGGGATATAATAGTAAGTCCTAAGGGTCCTTAAGACTGTTCCTCTACCCACTCTGCTGAAATGAACACTTAAATGCAGCATTAAACATGGCTAGATGCAAATTGCTGATTAAAATCACACAAAACAAAATAAAATAAAACTTTATTACCATTATAATAATATTTCAAATTCTCTATTCACAAGACTGGAAATTGCGAAATTCCTAAAAGCATTATAATTTAATAACAGCCAATCACTGTACTATTTAAACCGTTTTCCATAATATCCCAATAATAACACAATATTCTGAGATAATTAAGCCATTTAAGCTTTACACAATACGTTCTTTCTAGCCTGTAAACCTATTAAAATAGTAGCTTCCTTCCTGAAGTTCAGACATTTTATTAGAATGGTATCATCTGGAAGTTATAGAAAAAGTGAGACCTTTGAGCGTTAATAGTAAACATATGTTTCTACCTAGGCTGGACAATTATTGGGTCTGTAGTATTGGATTACTATTACAAAAATACAGTTAGTTTATATGAACTAAAGTCATGTTTCTCTTAACTGCCACAATAAAACTGTTGAGGTCTCTCTGACATAGATCTAAGTAGGCGAACCATTTGCTAAGGAAAGAAATCAATGAAGCTTTGTAAAACAGCAACCTGGTAACAATTCAAAGATGCCGAAAGTTTCTGGCACTAAAAACACTTTAGTGTATAAATAGTGAAATACCGTATTGGCTCGAATATAGGCCGCACTTTTTTCCCCCACTTTAAGTCTTTAAAGTGGGGGTGCGGCCTATATTCGGGGTCTAGCACCCGACGCCCGGGACATGCAGTCCCAGGCGCCGGGCAGGCAGCGGGGTTAGGATACAGATCCCCCGCAGCGGTGCAGGGGACCTGCATCCATACGCTTAGACAGCCTCCCCTGCCAGCACTTTCCATGGGGGGGGTGCCGGCACGGGAGGTTGTCTAAGCGCATCGTGCGGATGGTCACCGGCTGGTTTACAACCAGAAGTTGTATACGCGTAATGCGTAGATGTCCCCCGCCGGCCCCGCAAGACACCCGGGAGTCTCCTCTGGTAAGTCGGGGGGGGCAGAGTGGCAGCATATCTCGGGAGGGGGAGGAGGAGGACAGTGGCAGCATATCTCGGGGGGGGAGGACAGTGGCAGCATATCTCGGGGGGGGAGACAGAGTGGCAGCATATCTCGGGGGGGGGGACACAGTGGCAACATGTTTTTTTGGTGCTTTTTTTCTTTAAAAAAGCACCAAACTTTTATGGTGCGGCCTATATACGGGGGCGGCCTATATACGAGCCAATACGGTAACTCCTAAACCAGTCAATGACATTTTACCTGCAGGTCATCAACCACAGCGCTGGTACAGAGTGACCTCTGTGTGAGAGATGCTCTTATGGATTAGTCACCAGGTGACGTATTTTTGATTTTGTGGCAAGTTTCAGTAATGTTGTACATAGAGATTATCATCTCAAAGTGCAATTGTCCTGAGAATAAGACATTTCTAGGGGTGATCTACAGTATCTCACAAAAGTGAATACACCCCTCACATTTGTGTAAATATTTTATTATATCTTTTCATGTGACAACACTGAAGAAATTACCCTCTGCTACAAAGTAAAGTAGCCTTGTATAACAGTGTAAATTTGCTGTTCCCTTAAAAATAACTCAACACACAGCCACTGATGTCTAAACCTTGGCAATGTCTAAATTGGGTCCAAAGTGTCAATATTTTGTGTGGCCACCATTATTTTCCAGCACTAACGTAACCCTTTCGGGCATGGAGTTCCCCAGAGCTTCACAGGTTGCCACTGGAGTCACGGACCTTACACTCCCCCACAGATGCTCAATAGGGTTTAGGTCTGGAGACATGCTCTCCCCTCAGCTTCTTTATCACAGTACATGTTGGCATTCATGGTTCCCTCAATGAACTGTAGCTCCCCAGTGCGATTGAAACCTGGGTGCAAGAATGTAATACTGCCCTTCCAAAAATAACTCGTATGGATTAACAGTGAAGTTGAGTCAAGTGACAATGCATGTCAGGAAGGATTGGTAGTTGCCTTGTTGCATTGGGCATTATGGCAGTACTATTATGTAGTACTCAATGTGTGCCCAATTCTGTTTTTGTCTTTATAAATCAGTGGTGCCAATTATGTGTATGTCACTCACTTTACCTTTCTGCAAAACAAGCACTGAAAGGCTGTTACATGGCAGCTGCCTCTCGACATATAAAAGCACTCAAAAAGATTTAGGCAATAGCCCAAAAAATTTAAATCAAAACAGCCCAGGGGATGATTTCCCCTCTGCCCCATTTGTTAGCGCTTCGGGATAAACAATGGGGTCTAATATTCACTAAGAAAAAAATCACTCACAACTTGGATACATTTGACTGCAGGAGTGTCACGTTCATGCAAATGCAGAAGAGCAAGCAAGATTCTTGAATGTTCAAAATGTGATTTGAAGTTGCAATTCCCCTTCACAAACATAAATCTTTTTTTTTTTAATAACCTAAATATTTTTGTAAAGGAAACAACCTCTATTAAATTGAAGGTAATCATAGTCCCTCTCCCTCCATGTACAGTGGGTCATAATCAGGGCCGGCCCAAGGCAAAATGCCGCCTGGGGCGAATTTTAAAATGCCGCCCCCCCCCCTTATCTACCCTTCCTCTCCCTCCGTCCCTGCCGCCCCCCCCCCCCATTATCTACCCTTCCTCTCCCTCCGTCCCCCCCACCCCCTTGTACTTACCTTTCAGCAGTCCTGCGGCGAGTCTCCCTGTTTGAGGAAATCTTCCGGCACTCAGCATTACAAGCCGGCACCGAGACCGAACAGGGAGACTCGCCGCAGAGGAGAGAGAGAGGGGCGCCGAGCGGGTACTGACAGCTTGGTAAGCGAAAACCACTTGGCGCCCCTTTCTCTCTCAAAGTCCCACCCCTTCAAAAGTGCCGCCTGGAGCGCTTACCCCACTTGGCTCCATTGTCGGGCCGGCCCTGGTCATAATAAAAACTTTGAGAGGCATTCATATCACAATATATAAAATTGTGTGAGTGGGGGTAAAAAATAAACCTGGGTACATAGAACCCACCTCACGTCTCATCCAATACTCAGTGGGATTGTGGGTAGACAAATGGTACCTTTGCCTGCCACCACCTGCATATTGCTAGAAAGAACCCTATATAGAGTCATGAATCCCATACCGCTCTCCTTCTTCCAGCAAGGGAATAAAACAGACCCCAGATAACAATCCTGTTAGTAGGTGGCATAACTATTTCCTCTCCCACTTAAAGACTTTATATGCTGAATATATAATATGTTACAGAGTCGTGAAGCAGCTGCCTAGGCAATCAGGCTGCAAGTTTTTCTTGCAAAATCAATCAGGGTGCCTTGTCCGATGAGGCACAGTTAATAGAAGGCCCTATTTTCCATTTTGGAATTGAATTACACCCATTTAATCACAGAAGTTGAAGTTAGTACACAGCCAGTAAAAAAACTATGGCGGATATATTAATCCAAATAATTGAAATATGCAGGGTTTTTTCTGTAATACAGTAAATTCCCTAAAAAAATAAATTGAGATTGGATTCATTTCAACAGTTTTCATTGTTCTTAATGCTGTATCATTTTTATAAACCACAGCACAGTTTATATCAACATTTTGTTTTATTACTTTCAATTCCTGTCAGACAGGAAAACAAAAAAAAAACCACTGGAAAGATCGCTTTGTGTGATTTTTCAAAACTGTCCTTCAGCCTAAGATAACTTACATGAACTGTGATGTAAGCAGAAATGAGATCATGAGCATTGTTTATTTTGGCTTTGACCCATGTGACATGAGTTAACAATACTTGGCAAATACTTTTTTAACTGACCGCAGCTGACATAACTTGCATGAAGATCATTAACTGGCAGCTTCGGAGTAATGGAACAACTACACAGATTTGATTATGATCCAGAAATGCATAGGGCCTTTCATCAAACTGTCCATTTGTTACTTATGTCATGTTTAATTTAAAATATACATAAATGCAAGGGAGGGTTAGATATCTTGACTGCAATCAATTATTTTGATTTTTTTGATATCGGCTGTAAATGTAATTAATATAATTTTAATGTTTTTGGTATTATGAAAAGGCTTGTGAAATTTGTATTTATTATTTAATAATGTTAAAGCACCGTTTACAATAAAGCTCAAAGACACAAAAGAAAACCAGTAGCTTGCGGAGTATACCGTATTGGCTCGATTATAGGCCGCATCCTAAAAGTTAGGTGCTTTTTTTAAAGAAAAAATGTAATTCTAAGTGTAATAGATATGCTGCCACTCTGCCCCCGAGATATGCTGCCACTCTGTGTCCCCCGAGATATGCTGCCACTCTGTGTCCCCCGAGATATGCTGCCCCCCCCCTTGACTTACCAGTGCAGACTCCCGGGTGTCTTGCGGGGGACATCTACGCAATACGCGTATACAACATCCGGTGCCGGCACTTCCACTGTGGGAAGTGCCGGCAAGGAAGATTGTTAAAGCGCAACACGCATACGTTCACTGGCGAGCGTAAACAACCTCCACTGCCGGCACGTCTGCACGATGTGCTTTAACAATCTCCCTTGCCGGGACTCCCCTCGTGGGAATTCCCGGCAAGGGAGATTGTTAAAGCTCATCGAGCAGACGTGCCAGCAGCGGAGGTTGTTTACGCTCATCGCCGCAGCTGGTGAACGTCTGCGCAATGTGCTTTAACAATCTCCCGTGCCGGCACTCCCCCCCGTGGAAAGTGCTGGCAGGGGAGGCAGTCTGAGCGTACCGGAGAGTAGAATGCAGGTCCCCTGCAGCGCTGCGGGGGATCTGTATCCTAACCCTGCTGCCTGCCCGGCGCCGGAACTGCATGTCCCGGGCGTCGAGCAATAAGAATTGCGCATTCCTGCGCTAAACCCCGAATATAGGCCGCACCCCCACTTTAAAGACTTAAAGTGGGGGGAAAAAGGTGCGGCCTATATTCGGACACAGTAATATGCGGGTATGTTTGAGTTTGGGAGGGGGGGGGACTGATAGATTCTTGGGGAGATTGCTTACCTGCCTGCCCATTCCCCTCTTATGTCTAAGTCACCCTGTGCCCCCGATGGGAAAACCCCATCTGGTCTGCCCTAACCAGACTTCCATTGACTAGCCAGCTATGGGTGCTCTACATGGCTGGAAACGCTCCATGCGCCTGACTGGAACAAATATAGAGACTCTGTGGAACTCCCGAGCAAATTGGAACTTAGCAACAACTGGAACTTTAACTGGATGTAGCTCGGACCCAGTGCAATGGATCGCGGTGCTTTTTGGACAATTAACAAAGAGAGTCCAGACCTTTTGTGAAGGAGTCAGGGCCGGCCCGACAATGGAGCCGAGTGGGGCAACCGCTCCAGGCAGCACTTTTGAAGGGGCGGCACTTTGCCCCAAGCCTTTTTTTTTTTTTTTTTAAAGCGAAAGAGAGAGAAAGGGGCACCGAGTGGTTTTCGCTTACCAAGCTCTCAGTACCCGCTCGGCGCCCCTCTCTCTCTCCTCTGCGGCGAGTCTCCCTGTTCGATCTCAGTGCCGGCTTGTAATGCTGGCTTGTAACTCCCGAGACCGAACAGGGAGACTCACCGCAGGACTGCTGAAAGGTAAGTACAAGGGGGGGTAAGGGTAGATAGTGGGGGGGCGGCAGGAACGGAGGGAGAGAAAGGGTAGATAAGGGGGGGGGGGGGCGGCATTTTAAAATTTGCCCCAGGCGGCATTTTGTCTTGGGCCAGCCCTGGAAGGAGTTGTACCTTTTTCCACTCAGGGAAAATGGACTTAATCACCCCAGAGCTTCCCACTAGGTGTTTTTTTCACCCATCTACACTCGGGGCCCCATTGTCCAATTACGGCCATATTTGGCTTAGGGCTGCAACTACCAATTATTTTCATAATCGATTAGTTGGCCGACTATCAAACGATACTCTGGCTGTCCCTTGGGACATTCCCCAGACTATGTTTCCACAGGGGGTCCCAGAGTCGGGCGCTCACAGGGGGTCCCAGAGAGGGATAATCCTCTTATCCCAATGTATTACTGGCGTAACTATAGGGGACAAAAAGGTTGCACCTGCGACGGGGCCCGCAAAAAAAAAGTGGAAGGAAAGAGGCAAGGGGAAAGGGACCAAGGTTAGGTATGCAGCTGGTGCTTAGCAATCCATGATATTCATACTTGGAAATGTCTGATGCTGTCAATTTGCCAATATTCAGATAATCTTAGATTTACTAAAGAGAGGGTCCATCAGAAACCAAATGTATCCTTTTGTCCACCTAGCAGTCAGACCAATACCTAGTTATTTGGTTCTTTGTGTTTGATGAGATTTTATGGTTTTTAGATCAGAAAGGTCCACTGGTTCAAGCCCATTGATTTTTGAAATAAATCTTAGCCCATCTACAAGACCTGGTTCCAGAAAGGATAGAGAACAAGTAGAGGACCACCACATATGAATATACTGTATGTACCATTTTTAAAGAAAACATGAGAGAGCAGGCAAAACACATTTCTTTTATTTCTTATGGGATTCATATTAAACTATACGTTATAACAGAATGGTACAATCATAAAACAAAACATGGCAACAAAGAAAAAAATGAAATGACCCCTGTTTAAAAGGGGTATACCCTTAGTTCCTAATACTGTCTATTGCCCCCTTTAGCATCAATAAAAACGTGCAGTATTTTAATAATAATGGTCTATTGTAATAATTGTCTATGAGGCCCCAAATTCTTGCAGGTGGTATAACTGCCCATTCGTCATGCCTCCAGGTCATGCAAAGTCTTTGGTCGTCTTGCATGAACTGTACGTTTGAGATCTCCCCAGAGTGGCTCGATGGTATGAAGGTTAGGAGACTGTGATGGCCTTCAACTTTTTTCTGCTGAACTTGGCCTTGTGTTTACGGTCATTTTTGTGTTGTAAAGTCCAAGAGCAGCTTTCCTTAAGTGGCTTCATATGATCACTAGCCTTAAATAAAATACTTTCTTGCACGATGGGTCATATTTTCAAAATCAGTGGCAACATTTCACAATTTCTGCCAGGGTATGTGTCAGGCCCCCAGCCCTTCTCCTTGCCTGCTCTGACTCGGACTTTGTCTTTGGCTCCTTCCTTCCATCTGGGGCCACCCTGCTCTATCCTGCAAGTGTTATGACAGTATGCAAACATTTGAGCACAACTGTATCATTGTAAAAGACCAGTTAGAATCATCCTCCCATAATTTATCCATGCAACAAATGCTGACATGAGACTGAAAACCCCATTGAATCACCTGATCTAACAAACTATACTAGACTTCTGCAGCAACTCCTATTCAAAATGAAGGAGACCCAAAGTCGCATAAGTCTATACCCAGTCTGCATTTTTAAATATAGCAATACATTTAAAACAATGTGGAAAAAAAGAAGAACTCTTTGGCACTTCATAATGTCTAGACAAGTCAATACCTCAGTTCTACTTCAACTTATTTGAATCATTGGGGACTCTGGAGAAATTTTCACCATAGAGGCTGCTGCTGCCAACCCCTGGACAAGAGAAAGAGATATTCATGTCAATGCATGATAAAGCAAATGGACCTGGTTCTTCTCCATCTCCCAGCTCTCACTGTCGCCGCATCTATTACTTGCTGTCAAAGGAACAGAGCCTGATTGTATTTGAGTAATATTCTCCCCATCAAATTATGCCTATGTTGGCATTCATGTTGCGACCTTTTCGCTATACACTACACATCTGATTTTAATATACGTTATCCATCTACTCTTTACACAAGGCCTTTTCTGCAGTTGAAATGACTATTTTCTATATTTTCAGTTTGAAGGTGAAGGAAAATAAAGATGCCTAGAATAACAAAATGTAAAAAAGGCATCTAAACAGCATTTTCATTAACTACTATCAGTGCAGACTGCACGTAAATGTACTCAAACCTCCAATCTGTAATCTAATATTTAAAAATATACAACATTTGTTTTCTCTAAGATAATAAAATGAAGTGCCAAGTAGCTTATGATGTAAAATGGGAGATTCCATTGTTTGTACATTTATGTATCAGAATATTTTTTAGCTAATCTTTGCATTGAGTTCCGAGAACGTATTTAGAGACAATAGAGATTGATTCAAAGTTTCCATTCAACTGACAAATGATTAAGTTGAAAATACAGTTGTTATCACTCCATCACTTCCTGTACTTCTGGCCATGGTATGATAACACTATGAATAAAGAAGTGCTTGCATATGTTTTATGGTAAAGTAAGTTGTTTCTTTTTAATTAAGTTACAATTTTTGGCATAATGTCTGGGTTGGCTTTGTCTTTTGCAGATACCTACTAGGCCACATAAATGGTCTAAAACATGTCATTCTCATGAATGCTTCTCTCATAAACTTGACTGTAACTCACAAACAATTAAGTTGCAGGCACTCGTAAGCGCATGTAACCCATGCCACTTGACTGACCTCTCACCTTTTTAGTGAACAGACCCCATTTTGTAAATAAAATGCAACGTATTATACATGAGGTCATTTATTGAGCCCAAGCAGGTAAAACTTTAATTAACCCCTTAATGACAAACCCCTTATATGTATGGGCTCAAAATGCATTGTTTTCAATGTGTTTAGGGACCTCCCATTGTCCTTAAGGGGTTAATACAGCAATGATGACAATAGGGCCCTTTCAAAAGTGCCCTTGCCCATCTGAGGATCATACAAGATTCAAGATATGTGCATTTTACTTTTTAAGCAATATCTTTTCCAGGTGTGGTCTGTCATACTGCTATAATAATAATCACAAATATATATACAATATTTATATATATACACACACACATATATATGTCTGTGAATTTACCTGCATAACAAATAAAACTGGTCAGTTCTGGATTCGCAAAGAGTAACCTTGATTTATGTATAAAAATTGTTGCTTTTCATAACCTGAGTACTAAATGCCTCGGCTCTATCTAGTTCATGAACCCATTGAAAAACAAACATTCCCTGCCCTGGATCATATGACTCCCTCCTGCAGGTCAGGTATTAGTTATTCCTTTCATTCGCTTTTCTTTGTTTTATGGAGCACATGTAAATTATAGATAAAAAAGTAACAGTATGGATTGTACTTAAATGCTGCTTATTCACTGCCAACATCTCCACCCTAGCTTTGGCAAAGCCCCATATGGAAAAAATAACATCTCATTTTTTCTTTTTCCACCTACTGCTTCTTGTAAAAAAAAAACAAAAAAAAACAAAACACATCCTTTGTTTTTACATATGTCTTGTTTGTGAAACAGTTTCTGAAACAAAAGAAATGTTGGATGAGGACAACGTTAAAATAATCTAAAATAATAATATTGTTAACATTCTATGTAATGCCGGGCTTTGTCCTGTTGTGCTTTAATCTGCCTTGTAGTTTCATTTATGTACTTAGGCAAGAATACGCAGAAATAGTTCCAGCATGTATAATCCAATGATTGGGGTGTTTTCTTATCATCCAGCAGATCTCCTTTATCTCCCAAAATGGGAAATCCAAAAAAAAAAAAAAAGACTATATTAGATTTTAGAGCTCCAAAATATGAAATGATTCACCAAGTACACTTTAAATTCTGACTGCCCTTATTTTTGTCAGTGAAATATCTCCATACCATTATACCTCTGGAAAGGACATAGAACTGCAGAAAAGTAAATGCTTTCAAGCTGTAACCTACTCTCCGTGTGTCACTTTCTTTGAATCTGTCCCCTTTTTGAAACTCAAAATCCTTTGTTCTTTGTTCTCCCCTAGATGTGTTTTATAGGAGCTCCGAGTGTATAGGAACAGAGAGGGAAACAGATGATCTAAATTAGATTGTGCGTGTAAAATGCATTCGTTTTCTTCTCAATTCATTATTCAGTTACATATCAATAGGACACATGTCACATCAAATGTTTCAGTACAACCAGACACCAAAGCCATGCCTTTAAACCCAACACAAATTTGTTCAGTTATAACATTTTGAAGGCATTATGGTATTTCATCTTTAGAATTCTTTAAAAGGCAGACATATTTAAGCTGAACAACTTTCAAATAATTCTTCACATTAGACATTTTATATTATAAATAACATTAACTTTTTTTTTATTCAGTCTCTTTTAAAATCTGATCCTTTAGGAAATATGAGATTTCAATTGAACCATCTTTATGTAGCAGCATATGGTATAAAACCATGTATATAGTTATATGTTTGTTGTAATAAGTTTCTTAGTTGATACTTACAAGCTTATTTTGAATCATAAAGTACAAGAAGATATTTGCCATTGTTTATTTGGATATACCAATTTTTAATAATCAAGTTAAAATTTGCATCCTCTTTTAGTAATGCATTAAGATGATATATGGCCTGTGCCTTACACCTTAAAATAATACATTTTCATTGAAAAAAAAACCTTTATCTCCCTGGATCAATAGTATACAATTTATCCATTGTACATATTGAGCTGGTGTCGTAACCCTATTATGCTATCACAGCTGGGGAAGGAGCGTGAAAATTACAATTCATTAAATAAAACTTTTCTTAATCAGTGCTCTTGCTATCAGCATTTAGCATGGTCCTTTGGGAAAGCTTCTATGCTGCAGATCAACAGCTGGTGCAAAGAACAGATGCATATTAAAACCTTTTGTGCCCAATGTTTTCTCAAAGGTTTTGCACAAGTTACTGGAAAAACACCACATTAATATAAGGTTTGCATATTTGTAAGGGAAAGAAACAAAGAAAATGTATATATTTAATTGTAGAGCTTAGGAAACCCAATCTTTCTAATAATAGAATGTTTATTTGATTGTGTTCTCTGATCATTTCACTACTAATCCCCAACACATGCCTTATCTTGAGATAAAAAAAATGTTTTCCAGACCAAAAGACTCAATGAGCCTATACCTCCACAGTCTGTCCATTGTAGTTCACTCTACTGCCATGGATGATCTGTTGAAAACTTCCAGTATGGACATAGTGAATCATTTTTGTCTGTTTCAAAATTATATTTTGTATATAAATAATTTCTCTACTAAAGATACATAAAGAAATGTTATCTTTTTAAAGTAATTTTGCCTGTGATTATATTTTTGATATAAGAACCATAAAATCCCGCATACTGATGTACCTACATGGCAATAGTCAAATTGGGCAAGTGGATGTATCAGATCAGAATACACATAAAGAAATTATGCATATACAACGAATAATAAACACAACAGGCATATGTGTTTAAGGTTGTTATTTAAATTTAAGCAATACATATAGGATATACACCTGGATTTAATTCACTGCTCTAATTCACTACACTATTAATCTAGGAAACTCGTGGCACAAGATGCCAAGGGTTTTGCACATGGTAGAAATTCCTAATGCATTTCAGGGACCCATCTTGGTACAGTTTGCTCTATTTAAAAGAGCAGAGATAACACTTCAAACATTTTAATAAATACTCCATTATGAAAATTTTGCTCTTCAGGCTATTTTTTGGGGACAGCTTAATATATCAGAGTATAATGATCATTGTTGGTGCTATTAAAATACATTATGTTAGACTACCTTTTTATAAAAAAAAAAAAACATCACACTAAGCTACTTAATATTCTATATTCTACCTTAATATAAAAGATTCCAGGAACCTACAGAAAACAAAAGGGTGAAAATGATGAAGAGTAAAACTACCTCATCAAGAATCAGTGAATTTGATCCAAAATATAGACAGGTTGTATTTATTTTCTCAATAATAAACTGTTTACTTTGCACATTTGAAGAGTCAGTTGGGTCTATTTACTAAAAGGTTGGGTGGTCAGTTGAGTTGAGGGTTAACGCAACTAATCAGATTCAACTGAGAGTGCATGTCATTGTATATCAAAACAGTTCTCATTTACAAGGTTCAGGCGGGGGCATGCAAGTTGAATGAAAACATGTCCTTGCCTATAACAAGCAAAATATACAGTTTTACCCTTCTGCTACATATATTTAAGTAAAACAGTCCTCAAATTAATAAAGAAATAAAAAGGAAACAGAGGTCCTGGTCCCTATTAACAGGGTGGGCTGACTATCACCCTTCTTCTCCAATCTATGGTGGGATATTGGGTACTTTTTATTTATTTCTTTGCACTGCTCTTTAGAAGAGTAAGCGACATATTTAGAGGTGCCCTTGCACTCTTTATAGATCCCAGAGTTCTCAATTACAGGGCCCCTTTATTGTATTTTATTAGCATTTCTTCACATTTTTATGTAGGGGATGATATAACTTCCTACTCCTGACCAATTTAACAGTTTACAGTGCCAAAATTGCCTTTGTATGTTTAAACAATTGTTGAAAAATAGGGTGCACATTTTCTTAGGCATGTGTTATGTGTGTATGTCTTCCATTACTATCAACATTCAATCGCAATTATTTTTCAATTAGTACAGAATGTTCGGTTCTCTATTTCCATAAGCAGTATTACCACAAACTGATTAGTTACAGAAGACATACTAAAACATTTGCACTCCCAAGGAGAGAGGGAGAGCAAATAGCGATTGTACACAAACATTGTAACAGATGTATCATGCCCATAAATTGACCTCTTGGGAGTGATGCCAAACTCCTTTGTGTTTAATAATGTAAATGCATGAAATGTTTTCTTTTCATTTTCCTTTTGCCCTTCCCAAAATGAGTTTTACAAAAATGCTACATTGTTTTACTTGTAAAGCACCTAGCTCAAAAGCAATTACTTTTTTATTAGATAAACTGCAATTTAAATTGGGATAATCTAGTTCCTCTCTCCATAAATTTCTCCACCCACATAATGACTCCCAAATCTGTATAACAGATTGCTTCCTTACTTACATGACAACTCGTGCACCCACATTTCCATGAGAATACTCCACCATCCTCTCTCCATGGTCATGTTATGGTCCCTGTATCTGTCTGCAGTTTAATTCCTGGCTCTTTGCAGGTCATGCACAAGGCTGTGGATTAGTTGGAGATTCCTACACACTGGCACCAACTAACTAGGTCATCTCACCAACCGTGATCCCATTCTAAACTCCGCGTATAGAAATTTCTAACAATCACTCTCAGTGCATCTGGGTCATCTGCGCCAATTGGGTGACCTACCACTGCCTGACTATGTCCCTGTACAGTGACTCCGTCACTACAACCTCCTTGAGCAGCTCAGGAGCAGTGCAAATTTTGTAATAAAATTGCAGGAAGAGGGGGTTGCCCTTATGCTCCATGGTTAATAGAGGGTGGTAGATAAGCAGAACAACCTCCCAGCAGAAATGGAACACAATAAGGGAATTTAAACATGCATAGGATAGGCACATCACCATGGTGAATCTAAGCTACGACCAAGGACCTAGGAAAGCAGCTAAAAACTAGCAAATTAGATGGGTCGAATATTTCTTATCTGCTGTAAAATCTTATGGCTCTATCTATTCTTTCCAACATTCTGTCTTGCATAGCCAGGACAGAATGTGGCATTGCTATAAATGGTGACATACTCATGCTCTGATATTATGTGGTCCCATGAATTCACTTCACTCTTTGCCCATGTCCCACCCACACTTTGTATCCTACCTATGGAACAGGTGTTGAGTGTGAAGGAAATACTGTCAGAACAGATGGACAGGGTATATAAATCACTATGTCTGGAGTGTCCCAAACAAAGTAATTGGCATCTATTGGAGACTTCATCTTGCCTGCCATATATGTGCCTTATTTTTTTGTTTAACAGGTAGCTTTTGCACATTATTTTTCATACAATCCATTCCTTTGCCATTCTCAGTGAAGCTGTCACCTTTAATACAGAGTAGCTACCAAACTGAAGCATATTGTCTTGGGTAGTGTCCTGGGATCCATTCATCATACTAGTAGGGCTAACTGACCTTTATCAGGGTTATTTCATCATCATCATCTCTTCACTTTAAGAGTAATATATTAACACCATCCAGTCAATTCTTGCTCTGGTTGTTTGGACATTGCTCCCCAAGACCTGGGTTGGAGTAAGTGTTAATAAAATGGACGATTGCAGCCATGTAGGAAAAAGAAAACAGTGACGTCAAGACTGTATACTGAATTTTGATATAGTCAATGTCACCTGGCCACAGTATGAGCCACACCATCAAATTAGGTTAAAGCATATTTGATGGAGTATTCATAGTATAAAAAAAACTATTGTTATATTACAAAAATACGGTAATTTAGGTTTTTAGAATAGAGGTGCCATTCTAACCAGGAAGAATATTTCCTTCCTAGCCTCCCTCCTTATTCAGCTTTACACAATATGGAGTGTGTTTTTCACCCACCCAACCTTTTTTGGATGTGTCATATTGTGTCATGAGTGGCAGTGCTATGAGTTAGTCATTTTGAAGAGGCAATGCCCTTGGAATCCCGTCTTACTACTGGAGTTGGCTGATAAGGATTAGAGATGGGCATCCTCTTTTGGGTGGTGTCCCTGGCAGGCTTAGCCTTCAATGTTGGATTGAACCACCACCATGTGACATGCATTGGTTTGAAAGAAGAACATTTGTGCCTAAGAGAGGTTCACCAAGCAAGAGAGATTGCTATGATCTATGACTATAGGAACCAAGTCATCTTTCATTATAGGTTATGTCAGTATACAATACTGTTATGTTTAAGAAATTGAAAAGTTTATAGTATTGAAATAAACACCCTGGCTGTTTGTACCTTCAATGGTCATGGTGACACTGTTGTTATGTATTGGAATAACTCACACTTTGGATTAATACTGCTCATTAATTAACTAGAATCCACGACCACTTGTTTTTCAAACCTTCTCCATCACGTTTGAAGCTAAACAACTAAATAGAACTCAATCAAATCAACTGGTTTTGGCAAAGCCTACCGCTTAGCCCAACATGATCTTTTTTATCGTTCCTTTATACTTTACACAAGATTTAGTTTGTTCAAATGTAAATGAATAATGATAGGCTTAATGAAAGGAGAAAGGTAAAAGAAACAATTACTTCACTGCATGATTTGGCTCTGATTCCCTTGAACATGTGCACAAATATTGGTTAGGAGCTGATGGATTAAATACATACACAATAACAAGACACTGTGTTTAATGGAAATATCCAGGGCATGTATTCTTTTTTTTTGTTCTCCCACTAGAAACACAGCTGTCCTGGGCTTGCTTACTTGTTGCCTTTCGTCTGTTATTTTAAATACCTACTCACTTGTTAGGCAAAAAATTTAGATAAATAAACATTTTGTCATGGATGTGATTCAAACCTGCTTGCCCACTGCTTAAAACATAGTACCACACAGTCACGTTTTGCAGTGGAGAAAGAAAGCCAAATGATTGTTAACGAGAAAACACAAGAGTAGGGAAAAAAATCTAAAAAGTTTTGTAAAAAATGATCAAAATCAGTCATGTAAATTATTGCAAATGTAATTTACTGTTATACTTGCAATTCCAGGTTTTTTTTTTTGTGGCTATACGACAACAGCCTCTGTTGTAGTATATTTTTTTTTGTATGTATGTTTTATTTTTCTAGGTTTATACAATATAGAAACTCCATCTGTTCCTTTGGGAATTAACTATGGGAGGACAGGGGCCAGCTAGACTACCTCCTAAGAATAAAGCAAAACCACAGACTATAGAATGTATTCACTACAGTTGAGGAATTTTTCTTTCATCCTATTGAGTTGTGAGCACGTATACTTCAGTGGCTAAAAGGGCTATTTTCTTCTAGAAGTTATAAACTTAAGGACTAGAAAAACTATTGATAGTTACCAACAAAGAAGAAAGCCAAAGGCCATCATGCTACTAGTCACCAAAGCAAAATGATGCAAACGCTATGCTACCTTTGTATGCTTATCTCATGCATACTGCAAAACCCAATTTGGCCCTGAAGCTGCAGTGCAGATGAGTATGGGCCACCTATGGCCAGCAGCCCACCAGGCATTTGCCTAGTATGCCAGATGGCCACTTCGGGGCTGCCTGTCAGAGGTAAAGAGATATGCTATTTCTCTGGAGCTCCAGTCCTATGTGGGTAATACATTTGCTAATACAAACACTTTTTATCCTTTATTTTGCATGGCGTCCTGTGTGTTTGATACATAAATTCATTTTTTATTGAAGTTAGTTTAATAAAATTCTCTGTCCTCTGAACAGGCGATGGGAATAGACGGGAGCGCTTAAAAAAATCTGTAATTTCAATTTTTTTTTTATTTTTTTTTAATGTGAAATACATTTCTTTAAATGTAAATCCAATACATGTTGCCTACATTCTAAATATAGCAAGTGAAAAATAAACACTTGCTCATAACCCTGCATTAAGTTGTAGCACAAGGCACCAGGCGGTACATGTAAACAATACAGACAAGTACGGGTGGGTGTGGGGTTAAGATCTTTATGAGACCACCAACAAAATGTAACAAGTACTGCTACAAAAAAATAATCTTTCAAAATCCTGCTTGGCAAAATATAAACACAAGTGAAGTGCTTTGCTAAGGAGAACATCTGGAATACGAGAATCCAGAGATCCCGCAGATGTCTCCATTCAGATACACTTAGAGAACTACAACAGTGCTGCGTGTTATTAATCTAACATGCCTATTCCCTGCACTGCTAAACATATTAGGCCTAAACCATTACATACATACTTTTCCCATGTCCAAAAGGTCCTCCTACTCTGCTGATTTAGTTGTTTAATCACGTAAAAAGTTGCCTTAATTTTCATGCAATGCAAAGGCAGGTACAAACGAGGTCACTATCATAGAAACTGGAAAAGCTTCTTAAAAACTTGTTTTAACGTTAAACTTCCAGGAAAGTAAAACAGCACCTTTATCATAAATACTAAATTTAAAAAACATATATATATCAATGGTGGGGAGAACAGCAGTTTCCATGATGAATAACAGGCCTGGACTGGCCATCTGGCACACACCACCTAAGGTCCAGTGGGCCATTGGCCAACAGTGTTACACAATAAGCTGCATCGTGCTGATTATACCTGGCCACATGGTATGTGAGCATAAAAGTAGAGTGCACCGCGCATATCCAGCCGTCGGCCGCACCTATGTCATCAGACACCAGGCCGGCACTGATGAATAATGTGGTTACTCCTATAAATATTTGCATTTCAGGAAGAACATAATGAACCACAGCATCTATTACAATTTTGCAAATTTATCTAGAGGAAATAAACATTGGTAAACATGAACCGTCGTTAGCAACATAGCGAGTAATTGGGGGGAGAAGTGTGATGGTAGCCGTCTGAGACTTGTGGGCATACAAGGGTTAATGTGTATTTTGTATTTTCAAACTGATGTTCCTTCTTTGTATAATCCCTTTATGCTTATTGGTGCTGCTTCCTGTCTGCACTGCCATTATCTGGAGCTGATGTTATTAACCCTTTGTTGTGGTGTGAACTATTGTATTGTATTAATTAAATGCCTGAGTTAATTTTCTTATGTTAACTTTCCTTTTGTATACAAAGTACTTGGTTGTTTGTAGTGTTTTACCCACCCCTTGTTTTCCTATATAACCTTGTATGCCTTGCAATAAACAGAGAAGTCTTCCCCAAGAGTTTGGTGTGCGTCCCTTTCTTGGGAGGGTTGCGGCAGAGTCTTCGGATCTGTCAGCATTGACCTTAACACTTGACAGCCTCTGTAAGGGCTGTACTTGGAGGCAGAGGGATCAATACATGCCTCCCTATGCAGTGGCTAAAGGACTCGATGCCTACCCCAGCTCAGGTCAAACCTGCTACCGTCTACTGACCCTTCAGCCTCGCTCCAGAAGTTTCCCCTACTGAGACCAGCATCCTGGGGGAGATATAGTCACCGACTTGACCCCGGTCTCAGCAACGCTCCTTTCTGGACGATACATCCTGGGGGAGAGGCTGCTCCAGGTATCCGTATCGTCACACATATAGATTGGCAATGGGCCCTTGGGGTTTAGTCACTAAATACCACTAAATGCCATGCTGTAGGTGTTTTTCAACTTTTTAATATTATAAATAGCATTCTTTATCCCAATTATGCACAATAGGTAGCCCATCTTGTCCGACCACACTTAAAGAGAATCTAGGAAGTATTAATCAGCAGTAGAACTGGAAAAATAGTGACTGGATATGCCTGGCCACACGCTACTTGAGCTTAAATACTTTTAAGTGCCAAGGCCGCCCTGTCATTCCCAGTCTATATACATCCAGGCTCCAGCTACCCGGAGCCCTCTCCTTTTCTGGATTCTCGTAAGCGGTCTCACTGACGATGGTGGGCAGTTCCGCTGATGCTGTGTTGCTAGGCCCACACACAGGAAAACTGGCCATTATTGGGGGTGGGCAAGAAGTGGCATGTGGGGCATGCGCAACGCTGCTCCTGCAGCCCAGAGCTTCTTGTGGTGACCTGGAGAGGAGGCGCTTCAACCAGAGAAGCAGCGTTTCACCTGGGTTCCCAAGCATGCATAGATTGTGTAAAATAACTATAGAAAATGTATAGATGACATTTTATTTTTTGTCCCAACTTATTTGAACTATACACATGCAGGTGAAGGTTCTGCGTATTCATCACAATCTGGGATTACACTGAAACATTGTGGGAACATGCAGAGCCAACAAAGTTCCTATTCTTTGGGACTATTTTTTTTTTTTTTTTTTTTATAAATTTTGCGCTCTCTTTCTCTGTGATGTGTATGAAAGAAAGCAGAAACTTGTGCTTTCTTCTAATTAAGTTCTCCCCAGGGGTCATCATAACAAAGCCAACCTTATTATCCCTTTCTACTCCTAGTTTTGCCCAAAAAAAGGGATTAATACACTAAGTGCAGCCCTGTTTTCAAAAATCAGTGGGGCGGTCTGATTAGAGCTTTATTTAGAATTAATTTCTAGTGACTGCCGGCAAACTGGTTTGCCAGTGATTAAAATTAATCTATAAATAAGATAAATTCAGAGAAAGTTTCTTTGTAAGGTACTATGCCCTTTTAGCTATAAGCCAATGGCTTAACCATCGAAATACCACAAATAAGCAGTTTATATACACATGGAAACATTAATACAATTGTCAAACTTTGAAATGTAAAATGTTAGATTGCTTAGATTTTAAACCTAGCAGCGATGACTTATTGATATTTTCAAACATATAATTTATCCACTGTTCCTGCTGTTAAAGACTCAAACATTACCTGGTCCTTGGTCTTGGATTCAGAATAGCCATATGCCTATCCCATAAATGTTTCAATTCCCTCATTGTATTAGCACCTACCACCCCTCTTGGGAGACTGTTCAACCTATCTACCACTCCCTCAGTAAAGTAAAACATCATCGTGTTATATTTAAGCTTCTGATCTATTAAATGTTATGATCTCTTGTTTTATTTCTACTTGATCGAAGTAAACTTCCCTTCTGTACTTTGTTAATTGCCTTTATCTATTTAAATGTTTCTCTTCTCTGCTCCAAGTTATACTGTATTGGCTAGGATATAGGCCTCCCCCGTATATAGGCCCCACCCTAAAAGTTTGGTGCTTTTTTAAAGAAAACGTTTTTTTCTTTAAAAAAGCACCAAAAAAACATGCTGCCACTCTGCCCCCCCCGAGATATGCTACCACTGTCCTCCTCCCTGCCCGAGGTATGCTGCCACTGTCCTCCCCCCCCCGAGATATGCTGCCACTGTCCTCCCTGCCCGAGATATGCTACCACTGTCCTCCTCACTTACCGGAGCAGACTCCCGGGTGTCTTGCGGGGCCGGCGGGGGACATCTACGCAATACGCGTATACAACTTCCGGTGCCGGCACTGGTAAGTCAGGGGGGGCAGAGGTAAAACGCATCGTGTGGACGGTCCGCACGATGCACTTAGACAACCTCCCGTGCCGGCACCCCCCCCCCCCCGTGGGAAGTGCTGGCAGGGGAGGCTGTCTGAGCGTATCGGGGATTAGGATGCAGGTCCCCTGCACCGCTGCGGGGGATCTGTATCCAAACCCCGCTGCCTGCCCGGCGCCCGGGACTGCATGTCTCGGGTGTCGGGCGCTAGACCCCGAATATAGGCCGCACCCCCACTTTAAAAACTTAAAGTGGGGGAAAAAAGTGCGGCCTATATTCGAGCCAATACGGTATATATAAAGATTATTTAGTGTTCCCTGTTAATTATTATCCTGCAAACCATTCACCTAGTAGCCCTCCTCTGAGCTCTATCCAGAATATTAATATCATTGTGGAGATGGGGTCTCCAGAACTGTATACAATACTCTAGAAAAGGACTGACCAGGTATCTGTAAAGTGGAAAAACACATCTCTTTCTGCTACTAATGCCTCTGCCTATGCAGTGTTTGCTGTTTCTGACACTTTGTTGCATTGCTTGCTTGCCTTTAAGTCCTCAGTGAAATACTAAATCCTCTGTCTTTCTCTTCTGTTGTCACTGACAGAACAGTAACCCCAATTTTGCATTGGATTTTTTTGTCCCAAGTGCATTATTTTACATTTATCCACATTAAACTGCAGCTGCTGCACTCTTGACCATTCTACTAATTTATGTAAATCATTAACCATTTGGGTTATTCCACCAGCAATATCCAGACCTTTTTATTATCTTCTAAACAAACTATGGAGCCTTAGTGGAAAATAATACCAACAAAACTGATGACTATAATGGTGCTAAATAATAATTATTATTATTATTAATAAAAATAATTTGATCCAACTGAAAACATATGCAGTCACAAAAAAATTTCAGATTTTGCCTGCTTGCATTTTCTATTATAATATATATATATATATATATATATATATAATTAATTCCAGTGCTAAAATGGAGTAATCAGAGAGGACATTACATAGTGTGTGTATGTATATATATATATATATATATATATCAAAACCACACAAGTGTCTGCACACCCAAATAATAAGTGAGTAAATTATATGTGCAACACAAAAATAATATGTACAAACATACCCTTCCAGCAAGAGTTCCCACACACATTATCCAAAAGGTTCGTATAAAAAAGGAAGAGAAAAAAGAAAGAAAAAAAATTATGGTGTAGTATATCAAAGTTCGTCTTAAAAAAACGCTATTAAGCAAATCGGACCCTTACAATTTAAAGGGCATAAATATGCCCATACATAGAGTATAATGGTCTCCTTAGGAGTTTCTTTATCCCACACTGGTACTTGTAGATAAAGAAGGTAGGCAGCGGAGGCGAGTAGGTAAAAACGATAATTTTAATGTATAAAAGAAAGGCAAACTTGTTGTCCTCCGTTTCGGATGTTACAGAGTCCAGGCTTCAAACTTCGTAGCAACGCTACCACAAAGAGACACCGTCTTAGTCCTCTGATCCACTTCCGTAATGCTACTCCTCCTCCCAATGTCGTCAACACGCACTACGCGTTTCGCGTATCGCTTCATCTGGTGCATGCGCTTGACGCTCTGCCTACTGGTTTATAAAGCAGCCGGTCTATCCTAATTGGTGTAAGGCCGCTGAGGAAATCAAACAGCTGATGCCAATAATTTGTTTCAGGTGAGTATTCACTATGGTTCGTTTAATTTAACCCCTATGTATATGTCCTGTATGCATATACAAATTCTCTTTGAAAATATATATAAAAATGACATACAATAAATGCATATGAAACCCCCACATAGGTTAATCCATATAGTTATATATACAGGGTTTTCAGGAATCATAAAATAAATATAAAATAGATACAAGTATACTTATGTTTATAAAATATAAAATATTTAAAAATACATATAGAAATCCGACTATCGATATTCAAAAATTCCACCTCTCAACTCCACAATGTTCTGAATAAACATAAGTAAATAGATAAGAATACATATTACAAAAAATTACACAATTCAAAATCACTGTTTAACCCATTAGGAGTCAAGGTCTTAAGTCTAAACATCCATTCTATCTCCTGTTGTCCCAACTTCTTAATAAAATCCTCCCCTCTCCAAACTTTGCCAACCTGTGTTATGCCAATAAATTCAAGATCTTTTGGATCTTGGTTATGGTGGGTTAAAAAGTGAATAGGAACACTATGTTTATCGTATCCATTTCTGATGTTTCTCTGATGTTCTTCTACTCTAGTGTGTAGGGCTCTCGTCGTGTGCCCCACAGGGCTACAATATATATATATATATATATATATATATATATATATACACACTATTTAATGTCCTCTCTGATTACTCCATTTTAGCACTGGAATTATTCAGCCTTTATATTAATTAACACTATACAAGTAGAGTTAGTATTAACTGGAAGATAGGGTTAAATTATTTTTCACTACAGTTAGGCTTTACTCTTTTTATATAATACCCTGTTCTAAACACTAAAGTGATAAAAATATAATTTCAGAGAGACTGGACCTATAAAAACAATTGTGTTAAATTATTATTGTTGAGCACTAAAAAAATAGCTCCCATAGGGAAGTCTGCAAGAAGCAAAGAAGGTGGACAATCTGAAATAGCTATAAAACATGCAGACACTCGGGGATGTGTTGTCTTTGAGCATAGGAGACTGCCTAGCTGAGACAAAATCACTTTTGTTATTAGTCATCTGCTACTGTAAACAATCTCTGCTTTTCACACAGCATATCAAGGACAGTCTTTGTCTGGAGCCTGCATGGATGACCAGAAATCGTAGGGGTCACGGGAAATGTTTAACCCTTTATATTCATAATACATTAGTAATCCTCTGAAATGTATCCAGTATTTTAATACGAAACAAGAGATAAATAATGTTCTAGAAAGGCTTGTGGCTATAGTCGTATTCAATGGTACAAACAAGGCTTGTTAAAGCTAAAAGCTGTGGGGTTTTTGGTGGCGCAATTAAAAATCATTTTCTTATCCGTTTCTTTGCGTTTAATGAAGATTTGGAGGTTTGTGCAATTTCATATGGTATTTCAATCCAGCGTACTGGACACGAAGTGAGTCATCATACATATGTGTTTCACATACGATTACTGGAGTCTGTCTCTCAAGTTCAAGAAGCAGCCACTAGAAAAATAAACAAGCTTTAAAGGGACAGTTTAATGTCCCAGACAGCTTCACAAATGAAGAATGCACATTAAATTACTTTTACATGCATTCTTTAAAAGGTAAACAAATAATTAGAAAAGAGTTACCTTAACCCCTTAAGGACAATGGGTGGTCCCTAAACCCATTGAAAACAATGCATTTTGAGCCCGTACATATATGGGCTTTGTCATTAAGGGGTTAAGGAGACACTACAGCTCCCCATCTCCTCTGTGATGATTACCGTCAATGATTTGCTGCTTGAAGCCAGGGCTCAATCTGATTTATGGAATGTATATCACCTGGAGGGCAAATGCATATGGTGGGATTCTGCAGAAACCCCCAAGCCCTTCAACGGGGGCACCGCACAAATTTAAAGGGACGTCTCAGCTCTCACATGCACTAAAATACATATGATGGCTGGAGTGTCAATTTAACAACCCCAAATGACTGCCCCTTTGACAGTTATAATGATGATTTTATTTTTGAAAGCAAGCGGCCATGAGCCCCTTTATTTTTAGAATAAAAGACAAAACAGGCTTAGGTCACTTGGAGAGGCAGGAAAAAAGAAGTGAACCCTTTGGAATTACCAGCATTTATATATAAATTTGTCTTAAAATGTGATATGATCTGCATCTTACTTACAATAATGAGCAAACACAATCTGTTTTAACTAATAACACACAAATTATTGTGTTGTTCTTGTCCATATTGAATACAGCACACCTGATGTGTTTTAGAGCTACTTTAAAATAAAGAAAAAAAAAAAAAAAATACTCAACTATTTTGAGTTTGCTATTCTGAAGAATAATCTGCTGATGTAAACCATGCCCCACAAAAAAGAAATCTCGGAAGACCTACAATCAAAAATTGTTGATTTTGAATAAAGATGGAAAGTTACAAAGTAATCTCAAAGAGTTTACATATTCACCAGTCCACAGTTAGAAAAATTGTTTATAAATGGAGGCAATTTAGTATCTTGGCTACTCTACCCAGAAGTGAGCACCCAGCCAAGATGACTACACAGATTGATCAATGAGGTAAAAAAAAACCTTAGAGTAACAGCTAAAGGCTTGAAGGAATCATTGAAACTGGTTAACATCTCTGTTCATGACTCTACTATAAGCAAAACATTGAACAGGCCTGGAGTCCATGGCAGGACCTCGCAGAGGACCCCACAGACGAAGCCACTGTTTTAAGCTGTTTGCTTAAAGTTCATTCTCAAATTTATCAAGGTACCATAAAGGATCATGTAACGGTGGCTGTCCGACAGCTGAAGCTTAGTAGAAGTTGGGTGATGCAAGAGGACAAGGACTCTAAACAACAAAGTCAATCTACTACAGATGGTTTCAAAAAAAGAAAATCCGCCTTTTGGAGCAGCCTAGACAGAGCCCAGACCTTAACCCATTAGAAATGCTGTGGAATGATCTCAAGAGAGCAGTTCATACCAGACATCCTAGGAACATGGCTGTATATGTACACATATACACATACTGTACACATAGTACTTGTGACATCCTCCACTTCCCTCCTGTATATTCCTTGCGGCCTGTAGCTCCCTCATTATGCTGCATGCCAAGAAATGACATCACTTCTAAGAAGACAGCGTCAGTGAGTGAGGATAATTGCGGTAATACATCCAAGAACACGTCACAGGACGTGATAAACTCGCCGTTTCTGTGGACAGATGAGAGGTATGGACCCCTCAGAACACCAGGGCCCTGGAGCAGTGTCTCTGTGTGCTCTGCTGTTAATCCAGCTCTGGTAGTGTATTAAACAAACAGTGCCACTGATTGAGTTATAAAGTCAAAAGACCAAAGTTTAGGCACAGAGCAAGCCTTGCAGAGACATCAGTAAGGTCAGCGTGCTCTGAGATCTGTCTGTCTGGTAACGCACAGTATCATATTCACATAATACATCCCCATAAACAGATTCAGATGTAGTGGTAGATAATTAAGGTTTTAGTTAATGCTGCAATATTAGTTACTTGGCACAAAGTGTGAAACACTGATTACTTTAAGCAAGCAAGCAAGCAGTGAAGTCCACCAGCTGTTGAAGATGAACTCATGTTCATTCAGGCAAGTGGCCTGATCTTCTGAGCATCTTGAGATTTATAGTTCAGTAACAGTTGGAAGGCTGCCCCTTTCTGTATCTCTGGATCAGGCAGTTTACACATTAAATCACTGCAATATCAACAACAAAGTCGTATCACAATTATTAACAATTCAAATGATAATTAAATCAAAGCAGTGAGCTATTCACAGATTATTAAACAGGGAATTTGTATACAAAAATATTCGATGGGAAAAAAATATTTGAGTGATCCTGCTGAAACAAAGCAACATTTCTCAAGAAAAATTTTTGGTCATTGACATTTGGGCACTTTTTTTACTAGGTCACATTGTGTAAGATGCTTTTCTATTATGGCACTTTTCTACTTATTTGGATAACACAACTTTGTTGAGTAAAATGTTAATATGTTTTATTTTAAAAACAACTACCTTCTTTTAATTATTATTTTCTTGGGTACTTTGTACTTTGTAACACATACTGTATTTTTTAAATCCATTAAAACACTTTTTTTTAGAAACAACAATTTTCAAGTTAATTAAATAGTGTATTTTATTAATGCTTTTGTATATAATGCTTGAAGGACACCCACACTCCCATAAAAACTGCATTGTGTGTTTTTCATAAAATAAATTGTGGGCACAGCATATGGTTTTCTTTAAACATAATTGCATATATATTTTAAGAATCTTTCTGTAATAATTCATTTTTTTTCTCTTAGCAAGCATAACCTACAGAATGCTTTGAAATTCGAAAATTTCCAGGGCATGTGCTGGTAGTTACTGGCAAACCTAATGGGCCACCCTCTTTTTGGTTTTTTTTTGTTCATTTGCAGTTTTGTTTTTGTTCAGTGAAGTATATTACCTTTAACTACCATTTGGAAGGTTGCCAAAATGAACCCTTTGATTTTCAAGCTATGTAATAATGGATGTCACAAAAAAGTACGTTCGTTCAAATCTGTCCGGATCCTATGATGAGAAATGGAAACAGACGGCACAGAAAAGATCAAAGTGGGAAAGAAATAGGAGGATTTGAGGCAAGGAAATTAAATGACAAAAGGACATTAATCCTCTTTTCTGTCACTGTTCACAGCGTTTACAATGTACTCAACAAATGTTTTTAACAGAAAAACATTTTTGCAAACATGTGTAAGAGACTAAAGTATGTTGGAGTAGCCGATAATATGAAATGGATTCGATAGAATATCCATTTATGACATTGGGAATACAGCATCACTCATGCGCTAGTGGGTCCACCAGCCGTGCCAATGGCCAGGCTTCATCTCAGGTCACCTTGTGCCTCACTGGTTCCAACTCACTCACCTCTACTAAAACTAATGATTCTGTATGGCATCAGGGGCGGGCTGGGCAGGGGGGCAATTGCCCCCCAGGCCGCCCGAAATATAATCTAAACGGCCGCTGGGTGCTGATGCCGCCGGCCGGCGCTACTTTAATACGGCAAGCCTGATCGGCTATTAAATGAAAAAAAAAATAGTATTAAAGCAGCGCCGGCCGGCGGCATCAGCACCCAGCGGCCGTATGCGATGGCCGCCAAGTGATGGGAGCAGCGTGAGGGGTGAAAGCTCCGCCCCCTCGCACTCACCTTTCACCCCTCACGCTGCTCCCATCACTATGCGGCCATCAGATTGTTGGAAATCGAATCTAATATGATATGATATGGGCATAAGACATATCTGTGGGCAGAGTGCTCAGCATAGTGATGGGAGCAGCGTGAGGGGTGAAAGGTGAGTGCGAGGGGGCGGAGCCACTTCACTTGACTTGCCCCCCAGGCCTTAGGCTGCCAGCCCTCCCCTGTATGGCATTGTAACTTTATTCCTAAATCTATCGCAAATTTCATGAATAGATTAATAATTTACATGTTAATAATGACTTAATATACCATTTAAGTAAAGTTGGAGCTTGATTCTATTAACAAATATTTAATTAAGTGGCTTGTGGTATCCAGCACTGCAGCGATTGTTAGAAATGTGTTGGCATTAATTTTGTTGTTGATGACCATGGGTATGTGTTTTAAGATGGTACGATAGTTGGTAATGAGTGTTAGTAATTTCCAGCCTACGCTGAGTTAGTTGTATACACAAAATCCAGGCATTTACCACCCACTAAATGCTTAGTAGCAAAATGCTCACTGTTTTCTAATATACCATAAGGCACAGGTTAATTATATCATATCAAATTGACCATCCACCTCTCTCATCAACTGTTTTCCTTTGTTCTGCGGGTAAAACAATTGTGCACTGGTCTTCGAAAATAATCATTGGGGGTCAGAATGATTTTGATACTACATCTAAAATGTATGTAAATTTTTATCCCGTTATTTGGAGGGATCACGATTTCATGTAGGTAAGATGTTACATGCAGATGTTGCAGGTGGACCCAGGTAGGTATGCAGAGCCCTCATGAGCACAGGACCCAGGGTGACTGTCCTGTTTTGTCCTATGAGAGGAGACATGAGTAACCAAGCTTCTTTCTCTTATGCTTCTAGCTTATTATATGTATTGTTCACCAACTGGAAATATCATTTCACCCAGGTGTTTTTTGCTTTGATAACTTAAATGTTACATAGGCTCATACATTACAGGGTGTAATAAAAGTATAGTGCTTTTGTGAATAAATAATAAAAATAGTTACAGAAGAAACCAATCCTGTTATCACTGTTGGCGGATCTAGACGAGATAGGCGGAGGCCTGCTCCAGGAGCAGGGTTAAAGAGTTATGCCCTGGCACATGGAATCACCTCTTTATCTCCCTGACTTCCAGGAGAAGGTGGGGTCCCGCAATGTCCCGCAACGCCCCGCAATGTCCCTCAGAAGTAGTGCATTTTGTGAGCTGCATGTATGTTAGTGTCTCTGTGGGTATGTAGGTTAGTGTCTGTATGCGCATGTATATGTATCTGGGTAAGCGTGTTAGTGTCTGTCTGTGTATGCCGGTTAGTCTCTGCCTGGGTATGCATGTATGTGTCTGTCTGGGTATTTTGGTGTGTGTCTGTGTATGTATGTTTGTGTCTGTTTGGGTATGTATGTTAGTGTATGCATGTATGTCTGCCTGGGTATGTTAGTGTGTGTCTGTCTGAGTATGTTAGATCGTGTGCCTGGGCATGTTAGTACGTGAACACGTGTCTTTTGGTATGTTAGAATGAGTGCCTAGGTACGTTAGCATGTATTTCTGGGTATGTTAGTCTGTAAACATGTGTCTTTGGGTATGTGTATGGATGTTTATTGCATGAACATGTGTCTTTGGGTATGTTAGCATGTTTTGGGTAAGGTAGTGTGTCTTTGTCAGGGTATGTTAGTGTGTGTGTTACTGGTTGTGTTAGTAAGTATTTGGGTATGTTAGTGTTAAGTGTCTCTGTGTGTTAGTTTCCCCTTTAAGGAATGTTATGCCCATTTTCTTTATCTGTTTTTTCTAAATGCTTCATAAAGTCATACAAGTATTAAATTCAGCAGAGCAAAAGGCATATCAACTTTAAGAAACCTCCTAAACATAATAATGACATAATAATTAACTTGTATTAATACTCTTTTATATGTATTCACATAAAATGTTTTATTTATATACTCTAATGATTTATAGATCCCACACTAAGAACCTTGATATTAGACTCATCATAGTTTCCCACACCTTTAACAATTTTTAATCATAATTATGTACGCACTCACACACTTATTTAATCATGAATACATATTTGTTATTTGCATTATATTATTCAGTCATTAGTGTTCATAATTTACGGAAAAAACATAGCAATCAAGGCTATATGAATATCTGTTTTATAATGCAGCTGTGGTTACATGAAAAAAAAAATATTTGGAGTGTTATGTTAACACTTATCCCACATAAATTGGACAAAAGAGAAAATACATGTTTTCCTCTTCAGCCAATTACAATAATGGTATTTGTTACAGAATAAAATTGTTGCATAGAGAAAGGGAGGCATGGTGTGTGTTAGACAATAGACTTCTTGTGTCCATAACATTGAAGGGTTTGTTAAAGAACAATTCCCCTGTGTGGAAATGAAAGCGTTGTTACTGTATATCACCAAGGTCAGTGGGAACTCTGATGTCATGCTAAGCAGACATACTGAATCAATGTTCAGTAATTTATTTTATTCACATCCTAAAATCCCGCCAGATTAAGTATTTAAAAATGCAATTTTTACAGAATGTTAGTTAACAAACCTGACTCTGATGCCTGTCCCACAAGATGGAAATGGGGCATTATCTACTTAATCACCGCCTTCATATATAACTCCCTTATGCCTCGTTCTCCCCTTCTCTTCATCACTTTCTTGTGTATTAATATTATTATTATATACAATTGACATTAGACAATGGGGGGCTGGTATATACAGGTGTCTTATGTGCATGATACACACAAGTACAAAAATAATGCTTGTGCCATAACAGTACATATAAACCTGAATTACTAACATAAATCCGCAGTGTGGTTCTGTCACTACTTACAGTCAAGTGAAAAAGAAAGTACACCCTCTTTGAATTCTATGGTTTTACATATCAGGACATGCGGAACAACAATCATGTGTTCCTTAGCAGGTCTAAAAATTAGGTAAATACAACCTCAGATGAACAACACATGACATATTACACCCAGTGCTCAGTTTTTGTGCCTGACAGAGCCTATTGAGTCTACTTGATTCCTGTTATTGACTACGCTGCTCTCTCCGATCCTGAGCCTTGGGTATCGTCACCTGACATTGCTGTGTTTAGCTGATCTGCCCCTGCCAGTTGTGAATTATCCTGCATACCGGGTTTCTCATCCCGACCCTGACAACGGCCTCACATTTCCCTCTAGAATAGGTATACAGAGGAGTTAATGGTCTAACTCCTAAAGCCTAAATCATCTCTCCACCACTGTGCTTAAAAGTTGGTAAGAGGCGTTTACTCTAATATGCTGTGTTTGGTTTTTCATAAATGTGGCGCTGTGCATTACGGCCAAACATCTCCACTTTGGTCTTGTCTGTTCAAAGATATTGTTCCAGAAGTCTTGTGGTTTGTTCAGATGTACATGCTGAAGGCTGTAGAGTCTGAGATGTAACTCTCGGGTTTTTTGCAATTTCTTGCACGTTCTGACCTTGGAGTAAATTTCCTGGCACGTCCACTACTGGCAAGATTGGCAACTGTCTTAAATGTTTTCCACTTTTGAGTAATCTTTCTCATTGTATAATGATGGACTTTAAAATGTTTGTGAATGGCCTTATAACGCTTCCCGGAATGATGGGCAGCAACAATTGCTTCTCTAAGATCAGTGTTCATGTCTTTCCTTCTTGGCATTGTGTTAACACACACCTGAAAGATCCAGACCAGCAAACTGCTAAAACTTTATGGAGGTGGTCACACATGCTAATGATCAATAATGATCAAGGGCATTTGTTTAGCAACACGTGTGCTACTTAGCATCTTAATTCCTATGGAATGAGTAAGAATGTACTTAGTTTTTCACACATGGCTTCTCCATTTTGGCTTTATTTTTGTTGAATAAATCATGACACTGTAATATATCATGTGCTGTTGCTCTGAGGTTGTTTATACCTAATTTATTAGACTTGCTAAGGAACAGATTTATTGTTGTTATACCCCGATATGTAAAACCGTAGAATTCAAAGAAGGTGTACTTTCTTTTCCACACAACTGTATGTGGTGATGAATATTGACATTTTTTGTCAAACAATACTGGTAATGCCTTATACATTACATTTGGGTATGTCAGATTTAGGAAAATACGTTTGTAATAATATTCATACATTTGAACAATAGCACTTTAAAAAAAAAACCATGGCTGAAAGATCTCCCCTATAACCAGCCCACTAAGCAACAGGATCACCAAGATCACCCCCCCCCTGCACCTGCCACCCTAAGCCAGGATACATCACTGCTCTGGAGCAGTGAAAATGTTTTTGATGAAGTGAGTGATAAATCATACTTTACTGGAAGTCTGATGGATGAATTTGGGTTTGGTGGATGTCTACCTACCAGAATGCATAATGCCTACTGTAATGTTTGACGGAAGAGGGATAATAGTCGGGGGATGTTTTTCAAGTTTGAACTTAGTTCCTGTGAGGGGTAATGTTAATGCCTCAGCATACAGACATTATAGACAAGTTTCGTTTGGAGCAACTCGAATGACCTGCGCAGAGCTGTGACCTTAGCCCCACTGAACACCTTTTGGGATGAACTGGAATGCTGATTGCAAGCCAGTCCACCTTGTTCAACATCAGTGCCTGACCTCACAAATGCTCTAATGTATGAATAGTCAAAAATTCCCACAGAAACACTAAAACTTGTGGAAAGCCTTCCCAATAGACTGAAGTTATACCTACAAGACCACCTCCACATTAATGCCCATGGTTTTGGAATAGGATGTCACAAGCTCGTATAGGTGTGACGGTCCGGCAGGGCCAGTGTGCAACCAATAGCAAAAATACATGTTGGCCTAGAGTGCAGATCTATGTGGGGTCACCTATTATGTGGTAGTCCGGACTACCCTTCAGAGACAGAGAGAGAGAGAGAGAGAGAGAGAGAGAGAAGATAAAGACGAGATAAAAGAGGGAGAGGAAATAAAGAGAAGGGAGGGAGATGGGGAAGTGGGTCAGGTAAAGAGGAGGAGAAATAAAGAGAAAAGGGGAAAAAGGAAAAAAGAAATGAGAGATAAAGTGAGAAAAGAAAATATGAAAAATAAGAAGGGGTCGAAGAGAAGGGGAAGATGTAAAGAAAAATGGGAGAGGTTGGGAGGAAAAAAAAGCATAGATGAAGAGAAATTGGAAATAGAAAGAAAAGGAGATAGAGACATTAGGGATGAGAAATAGAGAAATTGGTTAGATCATGAAGGGGAGAGATAAAGGGGGTAAATGAGAAAGGTGAGAGATAATGAAGACAGGTGTCCATAGTTTTCATCATATAGCATACTTCCCAACATCTTGTATGCATTATTTTTAGTGCCCACATTTAATTGACTCACGTAGCCTTCCCCCTTGCACACCTAAGCAGCTTGGGGACTTTGGAAATAAATCTGTGCACCATTCTCTCACTTACCATTGAAGGTGGAAGTGCATGATGGCCTCATAACTCTGCACAAATGAGTGTTGGTGTTTCTAGAAGGATCATAGAAGAGATCTATACAACGGGTACACATGCTTTGCATTAGCCCCATTGGATACTAGCAATAAAAAATTTGCTACACAACTTCATAGTAGGAAATTAGCATGTCCTTAAGGAAATAATGAGTGGACTGAAATACATTTCCACATTTAATGGCTGTTCCCATCTTGCTGCTATGGTTTGAATGTCAGCAGCTTAGTGAACATGTTGGAAATTGTAAAGCCATTAATGTGAAAAACCTTCTGTTCCACTTTTTTATTGGTGTGAAATCGCCATACCTTTGAGAGGCAGGGCTATCCACATTTATGGGTGGGGCTAGCACCAAACACCTAATGTTTGTACCAGGGTGGGAGTGGGCATGACTGAATGCCAATTCAACGACCACAAGCCGGGAGTCTCTTAACAAAACACAGAGTTCCCAGGTATGGTGACCACCACACTAGTTTATTAGTAAATACACTAAAATAAAGTTGCATCTTCACATGCTGTATTTATGCATTAGTGAGACAGATCTTAAACAAAAATCAAGCAGTGATTTAAAGGCCGTTTACTCACGGTGAGGGCCCTTTTTACTTTTATTGGGTTTTTTTGTCAAGGGTCTCCTATACCATGCAAGATGTAAACACAAAGGACCTTTTTATGAAATACTACTTATGACTCAGTGAACTTATGTTGAAAAACAAAAACATGATGGCTATCCTCCGTTTAATCTACTATAATTGCTAAATGTCACTGTCAAATTACCGTGTTGTATTTTTTTCTAATAAGGGAGTCATTTTATTGGCCTTCCTATACTGTCCACCATCAAAGATAGGATAGATTATGGATCATGTAAAAGGAAGTACAAAAAAAACAAAACCCAAAACAAAACAGTATAGCTTTTCTTACAGGTAATCTTGATCACTCAAAAGTAACTTCGACAAATCAGATAACAAGCATCTTGTATAATAAACTGTGTGCCATTTTATTAGCAATTGTATTATACAAAAGAGATGATAAAAAAGTAACCAGGAACATGATAAACACGCTATAAAAATACGTTTTTTACATCTGTAAAAGAAAAGCAGAAAATGTACCAGTATTAAAAATATCTTGGAAATGTCAAAAATATATAAATACAAGCGAGGTTGAGCAATAAGTGGCCATGTTAATGTTTTAAATTCACAAGTGTTCACAGAAATATTCCCCAGTGAACACCTAATGTCAGATTACGGCTGATCATATTAAAGACATACAGAGTCAATTCTTGATTCCTTTTAAGAAACAGTAACTATAAATATATCAAAAGCACTTAAAATACTATGCCAGCTTTTGTAAAGGTTGTAACTTAATGGTTTCTGTTGCAACCATGTCTTCAATGCTTCCATAAGCAGCCAATTGCCAAATACCAAGACAGGGGTTTTTTAGGGCTTCCCAACATAACAATGCATTATTACAGGCATCCTTCAGCGAACTTTCCCTGCAAGGAGGTCTGTTAGCCCTGAATAATGCATGAGTCATATGGAAGATGTCTTCAAACTTTGTTTGATGACTTGGCGATACTTTATAAAAAGGCCAACTCATTTTTTTCTTGCAGGAGACTTTTGATAATGCATGGTGATATCAGCGATAAGTAGGTACAGCCAGGAAATAAATATACTTAAACGTATTGAATAGTTTTAATATTTTGGCACAACTTTATATACTACATTGACTACTCCTATCCAAATTCTGAATGAAATGATTTTAATGCATTTGCACATTATGGACAATTCTTTGCAAAAAAAAAAAAGTTTTGGAGTGCTAGCAGAAAAAAAATGTAGGGGTATCCGGGAATTTTCTAGGTCAGATTTTTAACACATACTAAGATTTGTTAAAAATATCTCTGTGTGTGAATTAAGATCCAATATAGAATGTGCCAAAATTCTGAAGGTTGTCACTTTACCCTCTCTATCACAAAAACCATTTCATATTTTCTATGTAATTCATAAATTTGTATCTCATGTAGCCGAAATATATTTGAAATCTATTCTTATAGTGGCCATATATGTGTTTTATTAGCCCGAGGTGCAAAGTGCTACATTTAAAGTAATAGGCGGGAAGAAGCCTCAAACAGATGAACTTGCCTGACTGAATAAAGTGGAGAAATTATGGAATTTTGAAGCAATTCATTTATGTATCGCATTGATCTATACCGTCACGTTTAGAATGCCAACATGAAGATGGGTAATTTATGCTGGAAAGTTGCAGTATTATATAAAGATACATAATCGACAGATGCATGATACCTACATATATATACACACACACACACACACACACACAACATGCAAATATTAGATATGCATTTTTGTTAAACCGCAAAAATGTCCCAATCTGTGGAAAATGCGTCAGCATACTGCTCTGTGGATTTTAAAAGGAATCCACAGAGCAGTATGCTGATGCATTTTCCACAGATTGGGACATTTACAGGCTCTGGCATGTGAGCAAGGCATTGCAAAACATCTACTTAAAAGCAGAATTTATAGATCGAGAACATGAACTCTTACAGATAGACATGCTGCTGCCATAAAAGCAGAGAAATGTAAAATGTTCCCTTTTGAGCTATACATTTGCATGTTTAACACTGTAGTGTGTTTCATTTATCTTCAAATTATATATTTCTGTAAAATTATATATATATATATATGACATAGGAGTCTATAACTGAAATCTCTAGGCAATGGCACATAAATATATATATTTTTCATTTAATGACACCCTGTCAGCTCATTTTGCAGACATCTAGATACACTCTTAGGGTGCCACTGAGCAAAAGATGGAACAATACGGTTGACCCAAGCTGGACCAAGTTCTACCGTGCAAATGAAAATCAGGACTTGGCATGTAGGGTTACAGGTTAGCTCTTGATTTGTTAAAAATACAGCCCAAAAAACGTCCATATACAATAAAAATAAACAATAATCTATATGATAAGTGGGTTAATAATTTCAAACGGAAATAGAAATCTGCATAAAATACTAATGTTAGTATTGTTTGCTTTTGAATCATGAAAGGTTATCTAGAAGCATTATGATTTACAGAAGCAGCATATATGTTACAGTTTTGAACATTTTTACATCGTTTGGGTTTCTGTACTAACTATAAAGCTAATATAGCTTTTAAGATATTACATTTTGGATAAGGAAATCTCTGGACCCTTGCAGAGCAAAGAATAAAGATGCAGTACACAGTATAATCCTTGTGACCAGGTGTCCATGTTCTCTTTCAAATGTACCATTATTGGTATTTTTGCCAATGCTCAATGAAAGGCAAATAAGGTTGCAATCCACAACTTCTGGTCGTCAGGACAAACTAAGCACTGTCATAAATCAATGGTTTCATTAAAAGTAAAAGAAATAAAAAATATATATTTTAAATTGGTTTTAGGCACAGCAACTACACAAAGCAGCAGTATTTTTTCCACCAAGACTTTGAAATATTTTTCACTTTGTCTGGAGTCCGACTCTTTGATTTCTTTGGTTGCTGTTGAGCATCGGAATACTGAATTCCACACAATATGGCAGCATCAAAGACCTCCTTAAGATTTTTCTGAGTCAACGCCGAGCACTCAATGTAAGAGGCAGCTTTGACTTCTTCAACGCATAGCTTAGCTGCCTCCTCCGCCACTGGCTTCTCCTTGCATTTGTTTAGTTCAATCAAGATGTTCACATCTTCTCTGAGGTCCGACTGTGTACCAACCAGAATGATTGGAGCTTTTGGGCAATGGCAACGAATTTCAGGAACCCACTTCTCACAGACATTCTGGAAAGATGACGGGCTTACAACGCTGAAGCATAGTAAAAACACGTCTGCGTTTGTATAACACAGGGGACGCAGCTTGTCAAATTCATCCTGCAATATAAAGTGAAAAGAAAAACCTTTCATTTTAACTCTTTATGCTACACAACTCCCTGGTTAGAAAACTAATTTGTAATTCGCAAACTCATGAAAGAATTTTGTAAAACTTGTAATAAAAACAATAATTCATAAAAATAATGTTGAGAGGCAGCTTAATGAGAATCCATTAGTAATTCATCATGTTTTGTTTGTTTTTTTTAGATTTTCAGTCTGTGTTCAAATTATTTCTTATAACTGTGTCTTCACTAAGAAAGCATCAGAAAATAAACCTTTTATATTCTTGAATGCCCAAAGCTTCTTAAATCGTAAGAGATGACCTTGTATAATCTGCAAAGCCACACTGATTAACAAATCCACAGAGAGTTCTTTGTACAGACTCTGAATATATTTATAAAATGTTAGCATATCCCTTCAAAAGTATTCATGTAGTGTAAACATACCCAACTTCGATAATTCCCTGTAACCAGAATCTCCACCTTATATTCAATGTATCCCCCCCCCTTGTTTTAATAATTGGGGGGGGGGGTATTAGTAAACTGGTGCCCATCTCTGCAACACATCTTCAATGTGATATCCATTCTGTAAGAAATTATGTTCTTACACTAGTAAAAGCACCCATTTATCAGAGATTTTTTACAGTGATTACTGGATCGTTAACCCTTGTGCTGCTACTTAGTCTCTTAGAATTCATTCTGTGCAGTACGAGAGAACGCAGAGGGAGGCCGCACCCCCTGCTGAAGTCTGTGAGCAGCATCGAGAGAGCTGCAGTGCAGGTAAGGGGGTGAGGGAGGGTGTTTGAATGAGTATGTGTGATTGAGGGAATGAATCTGAATGAACAAGTGTATGAATGAACGAGTGTGTGTGATAGCATGGATGTGTGGGGGGGATGGTACAGGGTGGCTGTAAGTGATGTGCTGACCCCATACCGTCAATGTCCAATTGTGGTGTGTTACTTACATTTAATAAAAGTGTGGTTAACACGCCAAAATTGGACAAAAAAAAAATACAACAATATTAATTTATATATGATTGTTGACAGCAATCAGACTCCTATTATGCTCAGCCAACTAGTACATGCTGGAATCTGGGTATGCCTGAGATTTCTGTTAAGATTCATTACACACACACACATTATTTATACCGGTAAGTAAGTGTGTGTGTGGGGGGGGGGGGGGGGGCAGGAGGATCCAGGTCCCCTGCAGCGTTGCGGGGGATCTGGATCTTAGTCAGACCTATTTGAGATCTGATTATAAGACGACCCCGATTATAAGACGAGGGGTATTTTTCAGAGCATTCTGAAAAAACCTGGTGTTATAATCAAGCAAATACGGCATATATTAACATTGTTATTACATTTTATGTACAATTTTGGTGTGTAACTTACTTACTTAAAATTGTGGGATTTTTTTAAAATTATTTTTAAAGGTGGGGGGGTCATTTTCGGCTAAGTGAACCATGAATTTTTGGTTTTGGTCCAGAATTTTCATTTCGGTGTCTCCCTAGAATAAATGGAACTATTTCATTTTTACTAATCCAGAATCCTGAATTTGTAGTCACAAAACTTTCTAGGCTCAGACATCAGTGAGAGGAAAAGTAAATGTTTTGTGTCATTTACTTTATTTTAATCTGCATCTCTTATTATAGGCCATATTTTCTCACAGTGAAAAATGAGGGCGGCCCTCGAACGTATACAATTCTGATGAAGTGGCCCACTGCAGAAAAAACTTGGACGCCCTTGTGGTAGACCAAAGCACACTGTGGGAACCAAAATACTTTTCACATTTATAAATGTATTACATATCTATACTCCAATGAAACCGATTTATGTGTTTAATCTGTTAGCCACTTAAAAAGGTGTTTTTTTTTATCAGAATGGTTTGCTTAGTTACATAGTTAGCTGTTAATCAGTCAACAAATCTAGAATCCCTGCCACCTGTGCTTTTTGCCCCCCCCCCCCCCATTTCTTCACCTTCAGGGAACCTTTTTGCAGTGAAAGCAATATCAGAAATCACATCTTGAACGTCCAAGAGGTATTTCTCAAGAGCATTATGAAATACACAGTTCATTCGTGTAGTCTCTTGCTGAAGATCAAAACTTAAGCTTCTCATATGGAATAAAAAGATTAAATATAATTTTAAAAGAAAAGTTTACCGATTTATGCAGATAAATAGGCTGTACTTAGACGCGCCCGAAATAGAACTAATCTACTTCTAATCGAGTATGTTAGCACCATACACAATCCAGCCTCCTGAATTCCAAATAAGTATCATTTTTCATAATGACTTCTCCAGCCACAGCTGGAGCACAAATGCAGCATATACATTCCCCCCCCCCCTGTTTTTTTTGGTTTTTTTTGTTTTGTTTTTTTTTAAACATGACGTGTAACGCTGTTCTTTTTCCCTTAGAACCCAACATATGGTATTTAAAAAAAAAAAATTTATATAAATTTGTATAATGCTTTTGACTTATACAGTTGTGGTTATAGACTTTAACATCATGCTGACAAGTATTTAGTATTTTCACCAGTCTATTTTCCTTATTGACCTTTTCGACAGGAAATTCTTTAGGAGTCTGCAATATATCGTACGGGAGATATAGAATATTATATGGTTGTACTAATACATGTAAATACACAGATAATGCAGGGTTTAAGACATACCTGACCAGCTGTATCACAAAGCTGAAGCTTCACTGGTTTTCCATCAACCGCAACAACCGCTGTGAAAAAAAAAATAAAAATTTAAACAAATATAAAAAACATTTGTTTTAAACAATATATATATATATATTATACACACATATATAAATAAATATATACGCACACACACACATATATATATATATATATATATATATATATATATATATATATATATATATATATATATATATATATATATATATATATATATACACACTTGTGTGGTTAAGCCTGCCTCTTAGGAAACCCTTTGAGACTCTTAAACACAATTCTCTGTGCCAATGAAGAGACAAATGGCAGAATGGAAACTCTGAAGAGATATGGGGGGTGAGTTTTAAGAAAGGAGAAGCAGCTCAAAAGCCCTCTTATCCTACAAAGCCTTAGGGAACAATCTCCTCCCCCACTTTACCTCGTCATGGTTTAAATCACAAGGAAAGCAACCAAAATATTATTTCCTGTACAATACTATAGGTTAAAAGGTCCAATCCTGCCTTACATCATGATTTAGCAGAAACAAGTTTAACAAAATCTCCCTGTTATAGGCATATCTTCTTTCTGGAATATAACAGTACATTTAACTCATGTCCCGTTTACTCTTGCATGAGGCAGACAGAGGTAAGTTTTCCCATATATTCCTTTATGGAATTGTCTACTTTCCTAAAAGTCTGCAACACTTATAATCTAAAAAGTCTTCATTACTTTTAATGTATACAAAGATGGGTCTGACATGGCAATTAAAAGACCAGAAATGAACATGAGGTTTTAATATTTTAAACTTTCACGCTTCAGTTTGCAACTTATTTTACAGCTGAGCAGAAGGAATAAGAGAACTGTTGGGAGTTTCCCCAAAATACCTATAATATAATAAAATTCCATGGCTAAAGTTAAAGTTTCAGGGGAAAAATAAGTCGTCAAAGCTACAAGCTTATTAGCAATTGTCTCCAGAGCTATAGATTTAGCAAACAGATGACTATGCTCTACTAAAGTGGAAATTACCAAATTTGATTTTTTAAATTAAACTAATCTGAGGGGTATGCATGATCTTAAAAGCAATACAGCCCTGCACTATGAACAGTGATACAATGCAATATTCACCACAAACAATACCTACGCTTGAAACTACAAGCATTTAATAAAACGTATCTCAATAGTCTACACTGACTGACCCTGTTAAATTTCCTAGGGTTTACTTTGCTCTTAAAAACGCGTCGGCCATCAATCATTCCAGGGTGCTCTGGAAGTGTGTATTATTATTGCAACAGCTGGTGAAACTTGAATAGCCAAAGACCTGGGTCCAATGCTTTTATATTAAGGAGAAGTCAAAAGAAAATTCTACTGGACCGTTGTGCCCAACACGATTGGTATCGGTGGCAAAAGTAGCATGTTGAATTCCGGATATGATGTTGTCATCTCCCACTCTCACAAAGGCTGCTTGAAGAAAACAACAACAACAACAACAACAACAATGTGCACTTCAAGCAAGGAGCAATAAACCCCGTTAATCCCAGGAAAGCAATGCCTCCATAATATAAGCATATGGTAGATTTGCAATACTTGTATTTTTTTTGTGTAGACACCACTACGTGTGTTAATAGAACATTAAGAAAGGTTAACAGATATACTTTAAATCGAAAACAGCATGTACCCTCTACAGTTACCGTAGAACTACAATTTCCTTGATAGCATTATTATAGAGCTGTAATTTCAGACCAGCTAAAGAGTAACCTGTATTTCTACAATTCATAGTATGTGCAACATTAAATCCTTTTATTCCATACCGTACAACATTTAGACACACAACTGTTCTAGTACGATATGTACACAACTACAGTTTGCTAGTATAGCTTCATGTTTTTATCCGTATATTAGATTTTTTTTTATATTTTTATCCTCTGAAAATTTTCTGCTTCTAATGAAATTCTAAAATGTAATTTTGTGGGATTTCCTTTTACCCACTTTTTCACAGAAAGGGCTCCCTAAGCTAGCCTGCCAGACTCACAAACTATTGTTGTGGCACCTGCTGGACTTGGGATATTTGCTGTTAGTGCCGTATTTGCCGTACCCAAGTACCCGGGCATTGACTAGATTCATTTATGAGCTAAAAATGTTTGTTGAGGTAGTTGGAACTTAAGTCATATGGGGTGCTACCTCATGTCCTTTTAATATAGCACATTTTCTTTATGTAAGAAACTAAAAAGGGGGGGGGGGTCTGTTACCACTGTCGTTATCTAAGTCATTCAACTTACAGTTGATGGTTGTAACATTTTTCTTTGGTCAGTCGAGCTGTTGACATTCAGCCACCAGCAGATTTATCTGGAGCAAGTACTCTCTATCTTACATTTAAAATAATAATAAACAAAGACATTGCATCTGGAAATAACGGATCTTGTTCAACGAGCTCTACAAAGGATGTTGGTTTTGTCTCTGAAGGCTATAAGCTATACAGTATAGTGCCTGACCCATCCTGGGCCCCATCCTTCCCTAATGGAGTCAGCACTAAAGCCTAATGTAATAGAAGTATGAGAAGACTACCAGGTGTCATATCATAAAAAGTAGACCTTTTCTTATTAGGGACCTTGTCCAATTTACTTGATATAGTGGATGTAATTTGTTTCCAGCATTGGATACAGCTCCACATATACAGATCATCTGAAGCAGTTACAAAAGAAGCAGAGGAAAGACATTTGCTGTGTAAGGGTTTTTTAAACCCCTTCCAAAGTGTAAGTACATTTTGGTATTTTGCGTGGTACATACATTGAGTGATAACACACCATTGGGGTCCCTACCTGTCTCTCTGTTTTTTTGCATATTTGTCATACACCCATTTTTGAAGACTGGATTGTCTCTTGAAGCCTGAATACGTGTAAAACACTGTAAGTGCATTACACAGACTTGCAGCGATATCACTTGTGTTTAATATCACACAATTATATTCTTTTCTTTTTATTTCATTGTTCATTGAAACCGGTATACACGAGCGCCCCCTAGTGTTCTTAGTTCTATTTTGGAAACACCTGGAGAGTGTTTTGTACGGGTTGCAGCTGAGTATCCGGGAAGGTTACACTACAAAAAGGGAAGTATTTTTATTGAATTTCCTTCTCTACACACCCACTCCACACTGGTTTTCATCACTCTTCTTTTCCAATTTACTTGATGATCAGCTTTTCCTATGCGCAATGCTACCTGGACTGGAAACCGTTTTAGAAAGTGAGGCATTCCCAGCCACCTAAGTGAAGGGCTTCCCCGTCTCCCCCATCATTCATGGAGAAGGAGGGTTTTCATCCTGAGACCCTCTGCTAAAATTTGCCCCACATGAAATTATTGGGTTAGCAGATCCATTGCCCTTATTTAGGAACAGTCCCAAATAGGTAAAGCAGGTCCAGGTGGAGCACATTTTAAGTCCTACAACCTTAACCTACCCAAGACAAATAAATATAGCTTGAGAATGGGTGTGTAGCTGCGCCCTTTGATTTTTTGTTTTTACATTTTCTCAGTCTTACAATCACTATTCATTAAGAGACACCATCCTGTCTAAAGTCTTCTATTCTGAAACAATAGCATTAAAATTGTTCTGTGAAAAACCTCTTTTTCCACTGTCACCAGTTCTCCAATTTAAGTACCCTCTCATGAGCTTAATGGTGCTAAATGCAACTGCGATAAACTATAGCCAGGACTTTTAGTTAACTAGACAGGTCAATGGTGCATAGAGTCAAACGAGGAGCATGTATTGCCTTGTAAAAACATAATTTCAATTTGTATCACATAAGATATGGATCTGTTCCTTCAATTGATTAAATACATACTGGTAAATAACATTTAAAAAAACAAAACAAAAAAAAAACTATTTTTTGTAACCTGCAAGTTTATTTCCCTTTTTTTGGTCCCTATCAATATTTTGATTCCAACTAAACGTTCTTTAAAATTACAAGTCAAAACAATTGTGTTATTGGATTACCGTAAAACTATTATGTTAACAACCAGGAGCCGTGAACCAGAAGATTTATCTGGGCTCTAACCTTGACACAAGTAAATAAACAAACATACATAATTATGTTTCAACTACAGAACACACACATACATACATTATATTTACACACACACATATAAAATATATACAGACAAAACAGAATCTTGTGCAGCTCTACCCCTTTCATCCTCAAAGGGGCCCCTTAAACCAACCGAATTATCCTAAACAGCTGCTTAATCTGTTTAATATGGTACAGCCATACGGGGGGGGGGGACAAGTTTTTCTCAAGTTTAGCAAGTCATTGAAGGATTGCAGCGGAGCTTCAATGAGACTTGATAGGACCGGAGGAAGAGAAGAAGACCTCGGAGAAGCTACCCTTGAACTCATCACTCAGTAAATCTTACTATAACTATCAATAGATAAAACGGCTGACAATGGGTCAAACCCAGTCATGTAATTAAAAAGCGTTAAAATAAGTAATTCAAAACATTAAAATATCCCTAGCATGCCTTGTGGAGATGCGGAGGTCTTAAGATCATCGTTGAAGTTCCCGATTACTTTATATAAATATAGTACATACACATTTTCAGTAAGAATATTAAAATTACATACATTATAAAATATATAATCTATACATACGGTTAGATATAATCAATATAAAGCAGGACGCTTTTAAATGGGATGCACTGGGGTGTCCCATTACCTGAGAAGTTGTCAAAGGCTGTAGGCACGTATTCCGTGGGGTAGCCATTAGTGGTGTAACTCACTACTAAACTGGTCTTGCCCACTGCTCCGTCGCCCAACAGGACACACTTGATCTTGCGCTCCGTGCCAGGGCCACCGGCTCTGCCCTTAGACGCCCCCAAGCCACGGCTTCTGATCCTCCGAGGAGGGACAGGGGGGACTTCATTGCAACCTCCAGAAGGTACCGGTTTACTAATATAATCCGCCTCTCCTTGGGGAGGCATCGGCTTCAACGACACCCTGCCGGTGGAAGAAGAAGTGAAATCAAGCAGCTGAGGGCAATCTGATGGACGGGGGGGGGGAAGAGTGACGTCAAGGCCAACAGTGCAGAACAGCTAGAACAGATCAATCAACGGGTTATTCCACGAAATCCTTTCCACTCCACAGATCGTGCCTTTCCTAGCAGACTGAATCCCAATGCAGAGAGCCGCTAGGACGGCTGCTGGTTTTGTAGCATGTGCTCCTTTGGACTGTATCTTCTAGCAGCTCCCCAGGTGCTCCACATAATCAAATAGAAGAATAAAGAGAAGGTACCACTGGAAATGAAAGGGTTTGCAATGACCCAGAAAAAAAAACCCCGCTTCAATAGTGGAAAAATAACTTCAAATAATGATTCCGAGACAGGCCCACGAGCATGCTGTTATGGTGCTATAGCAGGTTTCTTTTCTATCGCTTCAAAGCCTTTGTATACGATTAACATAGTGTGACAGAAGAATAAAGCGCCTCAGACAGCGAGTCTCCTGCACCGCTGACTGGCTGAATGAGCCTGCAGATCGCACTCCTCCTACTTCACCCCGGGGATTACATCAGTGTGGGCGGAGACAAAGCACCCCTCATCCCGCCCTTTTTTCCCACAATAGTAAGCTCATTACTGCCGCCATCTGTTCATGTCCAGTAATGCAAAATACATTGGTTAAAGCACAATAACTTGAACGTTAACATACAATATCAAGGATGTAAGCTCGCTAACAGGCACTCATTTTTACCTCATGTATCGGTCTGTCTTAGCCTGCCAATTCTTGTTTTGCTATGTCCTTTGTATGTACGTGCTGTAAGAAGTGCTAAGTAAATTGTTGGCGCTATATAATAATAAAAATAATGATAATAATTAAATTTTTTCCATTTCCTTTTTTCAACAAATGGAGTCACTGTATTTCTGTTCTGTGTCTTCTGTTTTGTCACCTGACACGGGACATATTTTAGCATTTATTGCATGGCGTGTACGATAAGTCCCTAAAGACAATCACAAGTAATTTGTATTTTTAATTTAGTCTTTGTTCATTAAAGCAGGTGTTTTCAGGAGAATTGCCCCGTCAACTGACTTCACTATGCATTGCCAAGTGAGCATCTGCTGCAAGAGCATGCGTGGACATATATTTTGCATTGTTAAATTAGTAACATTTTACCAGAACACGGGTCTTCTTGACAAAAATAAAAATACAAGTGAAGTGAAATTTGTTGAAACAGCAACTCACTTTTCCCAGAAAGAGCAGAGGGGTAGATGAAGTGGAGGGTAAAATACACGTTTAGGGGGTAGAGAGAGGGCAAAAAACAGTTTAGGGTTGAATGCAATATTGTCACTTTGGTTAACTTTGTCAGGTTTTTGGTGCATTTATGATGTGATAGTTTCCCTTTTTGTTTTTAGTTTACGATGGGGCAACAAGGTGAGGTCACTTTGTGGAATATTTTATCACTAACCCATTTTATTGGCACAATCACATATTTTGTGGCTCTACTGTGCTAGTAACTGGGGAGGCTGGCACCTTCAGCTCTGGGGGGCAGGTAAAGCCTGGTGGCCCTGTCAATCCCTTGCACCCCGTAACTCACATTTGCACTGGCACACATATTTACACTCACACTAACACACACTTACACATACTCATACCCACATAGGTACACACTCATGTTAACACACACACTGCCTCACAGGCACTTATACATTCATGCTAACACACACTCTATCACACACATACACTTACACATCACATTCATGCTAACACGCTTACACATATACATACATACATACATACATACTCACTCCCTCATAGCATCACACCCGCTGTGTTCCCGCCTCCACGAGTGGCATAGTCCAAGTCGGCCCGACCCTATGTAAAGAATTTTGCCCCTGCAATACAGTTTCACATCCTGGGTGTGCTCTAGAGTTGTGATTTATACCACCCATGCTTTTCAAGTTAAGATGTGTTAGTCATGCAGTATTTCAGTTGTCAACTAACAGTTTCTAAGTGGAAATATTCTAGCTTGTATAAACAAAGTCTATGAACTCCAGCATAGACCACCTGTTTCTCTCTGTTTCTGTGTGATCCAAATGTACATATTTTCCAAATTATATGGTTAGGGCCAGCGAAAGGATTTTTGTTATCCAAGGAAAAAAATCTTTCTACTCACTACACCTTAATCATAAAGTTCATATCCGCCTTCTGAATTCCTATTTACTTTTGTTATGTAATGGCAAGGGAGTATGAGATTTGTGTCCCACTGAAAAAGAGTGGAGTCACCCTCACTTTCCTTAGAAATGCAAAACCCAGAGAAATATTCCCTACCATCCCAGTAGCCAACCTGCAACACTAGGTTGAAAAAACCCTCAAATGGAGTCCTAAGGACAGACAAGTAGCAACTACTTTTTTTGGACATAGCATTAATTCTATGAGTACTTACTAAGATGGCAATGGCTTTGTCGGTATTAACCCCTGCCGCTCCCTTCTTAACAGAAGTGCAACAAAGTTGCACACTACCAGTGAGTGATCACATAGGTCTTAAGATGCCCACCGCGGAGGAGGCAGATAGGGCAGCCCAATGGTAAATACATCTCTGTGTGTATAATATATCATCCAACTAATTTTAACATAAGACAAAGGCAGTAAACGCAGTTTTTCACCCATTAGGGACTGGGCTGTTTTTTTATTTTTGTACTCTTCGAGACCAAGGCTGTTTCTGGAGTGTTTGTGTTTAGCTGTAATTTTCTTCTTTCTCATTAGTAACTCACACAATTATATTTTTTTTTTTTCAGGACAAAAAGGGTTTTCCTTAGATAATCTTTTTATCATATCCTCTAATTTACTATAATAAAAAATAGTGAAAAATGTAATTAAATATTTTTTACTCATCTACAAACGCTAATGAAGAAAAGTTTAGACATGCCCACTGTTTTTTGTTGTTTTTGCAAGTACAAAAAGCATATTGTATTTTCAAAACCATTTCATCAAAATTAGAAATAGTGACATTGTAACACTGGTATCTTTCATGAATCCCTGAAGCACCACCCCACACAGACATGTACTTATTTTTGAAAAGAAGACAACCCAGGGTATTCATCCTGGGGTATTTTGACACTTTTCATGCAGCCATTTTACCACCAATCTTTACTTAGGAGGTAAACTCTATGCATTGTGGTATCACTGTTGTTTGGCAGTGACAAATACCACGAGCTATAAAGTACAATGCATGTGAAAAAACACACGCAAAGATTGACAAAGGCTGGTGGTAGAATTAGTGCATGAAAAGTGTTAAACTTCCACCATTTGAAATTCCCTGGGTGGGCTACTTTTCAAAAATATATGGTTTGACAGGGCTAAATTGAATTGACTTTTTTCAAAGATGTCCCACATAGGACATGAAGGAATTACCAGATGTCAAAATTCCAAATTGAAAAACTGAAATGTGCATGTCCCAAACGTGGCCTTTAAGGCCCCAAACAACCTTACAAACAGATGCATGGGTGGTATCACTGTGCAGATATTGCTGCACAAATACTGTATTGGCCCGATTATAGGCCAAACGTTCAGCGTATAATCGGGGTTTAGTGCAGTACATTTAAAAAGACAGTAATCATGCCTGGATGTGTCTAGTGAAATTGAACCCAATCATGCGTTCCATTTGGTTAATTGGTCGATTAAGTAACTAAAGGGCAATAACTTAGGGCCAGATAGGTTTGGATAGCTGTTTTTTTTTTGTTCTATATATTAAATTATTTCAAGCTGTATATTGTGTTTACTTGGGTAATCTTTGTGTAATATTAGTTTGATCTGAAACATTTAAGTGTGACAAACATGCAAAAATAGATGAAATTGAGGCAAATACTTTTTCACAGTGCTTTAGTTCTATTAAAATGAAGAAAAACAATTTAACTTTTTTTACTGAGACTCTTAAGTATCACCTATCATTATATTTCTTACATTTATCTGTAAAAGGTTTTGCATACTGATCTTGGAAATTAGTCAGCCACGGTCATGGATAATGGGTGCTGAGGCTGGCTGTTTTTATTTTTAAACATTTCAGACGATATAGTGTATAATTGTTCAAAAATGTTTCAGATAACTTATGTGAATCTTCTGGGCGAGAACATGTGTGAAATGTGGAGCATGACTAAATGGTTCCCACGGATGACCAGAATGAAGCCAGATGCTTACACCTGGCACTGGATACATATTCCTACCACTGCAATCTTGGCCCATAAGCCACTTACTTTCCCACTCAAGTTAAACAAAAAATACAACATTATTGCACCATTATCTAATCACACATGAAGACATATTATTCATCAAAGACATACAAGAATATATATCTATTTGATTTTCCATTGTGGAAATATATCGGTTATTAATGCTGACATTCACATTCAAAAGCAGGGGCACAAATACATGTAAAGGAAAAAATACAATAAACCATAATAGTGTAGTACTGTGTATTTAACCCTTCAAAGTGAGCAATGGAATGTTTCATCAAAAATGAGTTCATCAAAAACAGTTATTTAATTCCATGGTTCTGGAATACATAATAATAAAAAGATTCAATGGCACAATATCACTGTACATATATTGTGAATTGTGAAGAGACACTTACAATGAGTTTTGCACAATCCTATGTGCAAAAAACACAGAATAGCAACAAACAAATGGTTAAAACGTCTTTTTCAAGATGTACTATCACTTACAAATTTCCCTGGGATTACCAAGTTTATTCAGGAGGTAAACATTAAATAAATTATATAAAAAGAACAAAAAATCCCAGGAATATAATCTTGCGGCACATTTAATCTGTGAATAGGCCATATTTGAAATTCTTCACAATAAAAAAAGAGCTAAACTACAATGTGACCTAAGAGGGGTTGCACAATCCTCCGCCACTTTATCAAGCCTACACCACCACCAATGCCCCTTTTCCATACCAACTTTTTCTCAAATTTTACAAATTTGTCATTTGTTAAATACTATATATGTTTTTTGTTCTTCAGGGACAAAACTTAAATGAAGATTATTGATACATGCTTCATTTAAATAAGCAGACTTGCCACAGTCAATGGAAGTTCTCATTGCTGTTATTTACCGTTTACTGTATCCAAAAATATTGTAATAATTTATGTCTACAATAAAAGTTAGAAGAAAAAAAAAGAAAAGCATAAGCACTATGTGTCAGGAACTTCATGGAGTGGGTTTCCATGGCCAAGCATCTGTGCACAAGCCAATGCGCAATGCCAAGTGTCAGCTACAGTGGACTCTGGAGCAATGGAAATGTATTCTCTTGAGTGATGAAATTTTGTTGAGAAGAGTGGAGGCTGTGCTGGTGGTGGGGTGATTCAATATTAATGCCCGTGGTTATGGAATGAAATATCCAACAAGCTCATATACAGTAGGTGTGATTGTCAGGTGTCTACATACTTTTGGTCATATAGTTTACTGTGACCGAGTGACCTGTCATGCAAGGCCCCAAAGTATTCAGAGATGGCTCCAGCCTGGCTGTCAAACAAAGATAGCACAGGTAGGAACTCCATTGTTTTACTAATCCCATCAATAGGATTGTTGCCAGGGGAATTGAAGGTTGGGTTGTATACATGTATCTGTTTGTCTATGTTAATGCAGTTCTGTGGATATATGAGGCTATGCTTAACAACAATAAAATGTTCATTCTTGCGGTACTCAGTTCAAGGTAGTTTTGTCTACTTATTGGGTACACATGGCAGGGTTCCAAGGTGTGCATGCTGGGAGTGATTTCGGGGACAACAGGAGGATACATGTGGGTGATCTCTGGGAGTTACTACAGCTCTCTTGGTGAACCCGTTGCATGTACTTTATGAAGATCTTATACCAAGTCTCAATCTTCAAAATATTCTATTGAATGCAAATTGGCACATGTACTATTTTTTTAATAGATTGGAAAATTAAACTTCTGTTTAAGTCTTCAGTGTGAGCTTAACTCACATGTGTGTACTTATTATGAATACAAGGGTGATATACTGAATTACACTGGCTGCTTTCATGGGATCAGGTTAAGGATGAGGAAATTAGATTCACTTTCCAACCTCTGCTTAAAAAATGCATCACTTTGCTTGTGCTGCAATGTACGAAGTCCATGCTTAATAGACTCCAAAGTACAGTTAACTTTTTAGTGTTCCTTTATTTGATTTATTTCATAAAGTACTAAAAGAATTGCCTTATACTCAGGCATAGTGTTCCCGTTGCCATTTGAATAATTTCTGTCATTTGCTAGTGTTGGCATCCCATGCACTCATGCTGCCGGCATATATAGGGCAGCAATTGCTGAACTCTCAAAAAAGGCACACTAAACAGTATTTGTCAACGCAATGCCGATCATATTTAAGGAAAACAGGGACAGTAAATGAGAAAAAGTGCTATGAACGCCCGTAACAGAGGAACAGTTATCATCCAATAGTTCCCTTTGTTGTAAAACATAATCTCTGCATCTTGTAAAGACACAAAGGAAAATACCTGGGGAAGTGACATAGCTCTTTAATAGGAAAAGTGAAAAACTATCTAAAAAGTGAAAGAATAATCTCAAATAAAAATGTAATTATCCATCCCTTCACTGTGATGATAGTTCTGCCCTTCTTCTGTCATTCCATCTACAACCCTCTCTACCCCATCTTACTTTTCCAATTCCCTAATTATCTCGACTGTCCATTTGTATTAATGAGGCCCAAAAAACAAAACTTTATTTTCACTTGGTTGAATGTGGGGTATATTATTATCAGTGGAATAAGAGAAGAGGGTTCTGCTCATATGATCTTACAATCTAGTCAGTGGTTGGGTAGAAGTGAAACAATAGGAGAGGACTGCTTGGATGGGGATAACTTGATCGGATCTGGAAGATCTGTTGAGGTTGTTGATCGTTCGGATTGCTTGATTATGATGATAGCTGAGAGTATTGGGAGGAAAGGCTGTACGCTTCTTGGAAAAGGTGGGTTTTCAGAGAGCTTTTAAAAGTTGCCTTCGAGGGAGAAAGTCTCACGAAACAAGGAAGCGAATTCCTCAGAAGGGGTGCAGCCATACCTGGGAACTCTACGGGTTTGACCCGGAGATTGCCGGGTGCAGGGCCAGCCTTAGGGGTGTGCGACCTGTGCGGCCGCACAGAGCACCATGGCAACTGGGGTGCCTGCCCTGGACTTAAATCAAAACATCGGGGGGGGTTTTTTTTGTTTTTTTTTTAACTTTATTTAACATCATCCATATTAAATAAAGTTTTTTTAACTTTATGTAACACGGAGGATGTTAAATAAAGTTAAAACAAAAAAAAATGGTGTTTTAATTTAAGTCCTGGGCAGGGGTGCTGAGCTGTCGCTCATGAAGTTTTCAGCAACCGTTCGGCGCCCCACAATCTCCGTGACTCCGTCGCGGTGACAGCGTTTCATTCTGAGCGCCGGAAAAGGGGCAGGGGGGGTAGATAGTGAGAAGGGGCAGAGGTGGTAGATAGTGAGAAGGGGCAGAGGGGGGGGATTTTTTTCCTTTCTTTTTTTTTTGGGATGGGGGCGCCAGAGGAGTAATCCGCACAGGGTGCCAGAACACTTAAGGCCGGCTCTGGCCGGGTGATTGCTGCTTCTCCGGGTCAAGACCCGAATCCTCCGGGTTGCGGGATCTTGACACGCCCTGCTCCCCGCCCATTTTTACTTTAAATGGGGGTGTTTCCTGCTGCTGTCAGCGGGAACGTCCCCTAACAACAGCGGGAACGCCCCTGATGTCAGTGGGCCCACCCACCGACAGCAGTGGGCCCACACCGACGGCAGCGGGACCTCCCACCGACGTTTGTATTGCAATGAACAAAATAAATGAAAATGACAAAACAGAAACATTAACATGTTCCATTTCAGCCTAAAACACAACACTTACTATAAGCAGAGTAATATTAATATGCTGTCAAAATTAGGACTCTAAACACCAACATTTAGAACTCCTGAAAAGGATTGTCAGGAAAGAGCAGGAGGTAGAAACCTGTCATGTAGCTTTTCAAGCAGGACATGCTGGTTCCTGTAGTTACAACTAACATTCTGTTTTTTCCCCAAAAAATCAAACTAGTCTCTTTATAATTATGTAATTATGTCATTTTGAAAACAAGACAGGAAATAAGCTATGATTCTAATGTAAATACATCAACAATATACAAATTCGAATGAATATAGGTTTTATTCAATAGACATTAACATTCATTTATGAAACCCTTGAGTGTTGTCTCCCAAGTGACCCGCTAAGGGCTGAACAAAAAGTGGAAACCAATACGAATCTACATAACTGTTTAGAGAATCTAGCTTTAGCACATACATCAGTAAGGAGAACGAGCTCTACACGCCAGAGTCAGGGCATTGGCAATGGTTGCGCCAGGCAGGGTCGGATGCGCATGCGTAGAGCTCCACAGGCGCATGAGCGGAAGTATGGTTTGTTTTTGGTTTTTTCTCTCGGTTAATTTGAGACGTTATTCAGCAACGGGGAATTATGGAATGATTGGTAGGTATGATGTAGCCACAGCTTAAAAAACGGAACTCATCAGTGGTGGTGCGTTTGTTAGGTTAAGTTTTGTGTTTGCGCCTGTTTTGTGACAGCTGATTGATGTTTATGTTTTTCGTGCTTCTGATTTATTGTAATGTGTTTGTCGCTTCCAAGGGTCCTTTTGATCTTCTCCGCTGATCACTAGTGTTCGGTGCCTCTGCCCGTGAGACGTGACTATGGCTGAAGACTTCTTACTAGCCCTCCGGTTACAAGAGGAATATGACCGGGAGCTGGCAGGGCCCTCGTGGGAAGTGGACGAAAATGACAGCCCCGAAATCATCCACACCGTGTCCCGGAAGTCTGCCACCCCCGCTGCACTTTCTACCAGCTCAAAGGAGATGTCTGTGGTGGATCCATCCTGGGAGCTGCTGGATCCGATTCCTGATATCCGAGCGTTGTTTCTGCAGTTTAATGACATGTTCTTTTGGGGAAAATTGGCTGGGGTAGAGGTGAAATGGAGTGCAAGGATGACACTGTGAGTCTGGGGGTCTTAGGGATGGGTATATTTCATATATATATCTTTATAACTTTACTGACAAACGTACATATTACTGAAAGAAAGGGACACAGAGTAATACAGGTGCCAGAATTTATTTTTATGGGTTTCAAATAAAGCCCAGTTAATCATTAAAAAATGGTATGAAAGTATTGCTCCTTGGAAGCCCCTTTTATTGGCGCAATATCCAGATTTAATTGCGCATAAGCCCTTGAGGCATTAGATTTACCTTCAATCGACTTATTTAAGTGTGCTGGCCCAGTTTGTCTAAATCCTATTTCTAATGATAACAAGCTTATTATTCTTTTTTTGCTGTTTTTCAACTCGTATGTGTCCTAGCTGGGTTATCTTAACCCAGGCTACTAGACAAATACCCTGACTCCTTTTCATACAGCCAGTTGTGAACACTACAGTGGCTTATTGTTAATCATCCAGCTGGATACTGACTAAGGCTAGGTTTCCACTTGGGTTTTTGTCCTGCGTTTTTTTTCTTGATGAAAAACGCCAAGAAAACTGCCACTGCATTTTCCTGCGTTTTGGCGTTTCTGGAGTTTTTTCTGGCGTTTTAGCCTTTCTGTGGAAATTGCTTTTTTTGACCTTAGGCAGTTTTTCCAGCCTTTACAAGTTAGAAGTTTCACCCAGCTAAAAGGGATTCGGATAAATGGCAAGTATCTGCCCCCTGATGTCATTTACTTGGTAGAGTTCTACTTAAACGCCCCGGCGGACCCTTTTGTCACTTTTCTGTGGTTTGTAAGGCATGCTTTATTCCGAATGTCTGCTCCTCTGGGAAGATTGGCCCCAAATGATGGTGCAAATTGTTTGCTGTTGCTTTTGGCACGCAGAATCCAGTTGATGCGTTGGGTATGTTTGTTTGTAATGGCATGTTTGTTCCAAATGGTGTAAAATTCAATATGAACCAGTCCAGGACTTTGTTTTGTGTGAAACTGTTTGTTTCCAGCCTATTTCTCGTAGGACACACAGATACTGGGTCCATCCTCTGCATTGTAACTGTGGAAAAAACGCCATAAAAAACGCCAAGGCAATAAACCCACATGGCTTTTTCATGGCGTTTTTTCTCTCCCATAGACTTCTATTGGAGAAAAACGCCAAGATTTCCTTGAAAAAACGCCAGAGTGTCGACATGCTGCGATTTTGAAAAACTGCCACAGAGCCCAAAAAAGCAGAAAAACGCCAAAGAGGACTGAAAAAACGCCAGACAGAAAAACGCCAAGTGGAAATGGCATTTTGCGATTTCCTATTGAAAAACAGCAAACATCTGGCTGCTGCGTTTTTCCACTAAAAAAACGCCAGGTGGCGCTATTGGCGTTTTTATGGGCGTTTTTAGCATAAAAAAACCAAGTGGAAACCTAGCCTAATGAAAGTATAAGGAAGGAGGGACTACTTAGCATTAGCATCACCCAAAATATCAGATGACTGACAACAATGGCAGCCTCCGGGTCTGCAGATAAAGTAAGTTATTTAGAGCAAAATAAGATAAACCCTTTTTCCTTCTTCACTGATAACTTATATCACTATATACAGCCCTGCAATATATGATCAAAGAGAAAAAACAAATCATGGGACGTCTTTAAATATTTAAACTCTCCTCAATTCACTTGCAGTTTAGGGTTTTTATAACCGCGCTGAGTAGAAACTTCAGGAATACATTTGACTTCTCTAGTTGTCAGACTGTCAAAAATCCCTGTACAAAAAAATTTCTTCTGATGTAGAGTTTGAAACTGTTCCATTGGTTGCTAGTGTGTGAAGAGCAAATATCAGACCGAAAGCTAGACATACGATGTTATATCCTATGTTGTAATCCAAAATGTGTATAGTGGAGTTTCCCTTTGAAGAGATCATCTATGTTTTGAAAGTATATTTTATATTTTGTTATAATTTTGTAAGTCTGACCAACCCTCCTGTGATCGGACTTCCTCAAGTGCTTTGCCTACAGTGTTAAAAGTGCTGTCCCATTATGACACAAAACATTTAATGAACTGTCCACCGTGGTTAGCAGATAAGCCTTAGCAAACCTGTCATGTTATTTGTTGTGAAGCTTTAATCACAAAAAGCCACACACGTTATAGAAGCAAAATGTTCCAACTGTGCTTGTAAAATTGACTCATAAGCTTATGAATAAGCGCAGTCTAAGGCACGAAATGCATTACGCTGTATGCTTTTTTTCAGCCATTTAGTATGTGTTCATACCAGCACCGTATACTCACTATTGGAGTGTGAAGCCTGTAATTATTTTTGGTTATGTGGAACTTTTAATAGTTGGTGAAGGCACTCGGTAAAAATATCTTCTATCATCATGATAGTGCTTCATTGTTTTTGAATTGTATGATGATTGTTACCCCTTTCAAAATCTTTAAGAAACATTTAGATTTGCTTTTGCATTTAATATAGCCATGTCCATACTTTGATTTAGGTATTGTTTTTTTTCTGTTTGTTTATTTTTTAAGATTGATAAGAATTCACTTTTTTGAAATGTGTGCATTTAAGATTTCTTTTCATTACAGATGTGCTGGGGTTTGTAGCTATGAAGGAAGAGGAGGTTTGTGTTCTATACGCCTAAGTGAACCATTACTGAAACTGAGACCAAGGAAAGATCTTGTAGAAGTAAGTTTTAGAGCTTATCACAAATCCTTAAAAAAAAACATTTAACACCTAAGGCTATAAAAACCTGGTAGAGATATGCAATATCTATTGTAGTGGTGCTTGATGTAGTAAGAATTATTGATCACCTAGGTTGAATTGATTCAATATTCTTTAAGCAAAAATAATGTGTTGCCTTTTAATGTTATCTAAATGGTTAAACTTTCGGATTTGAGAAATTGTGTGACCGTTTCACTTTAACGTTTAGTAAATATTTAGGAAGCATTGATTTGTTCAGTTTCTCTCTTTCTATGAAACCCAGTATTAGTACTTAATTTCTGCATTTTTTTTGCATGTAACAGACACTTCTCCATGAAATGATCCATGCACTTCTCTTTGTCACACACAACAATAAAGATCATGACTCCCATGGCCCAGAGTTTTGCAAACATATGACGCGTATAAACAGCCTCACTGGTGCTAACATATCGGTACGTTTATAAACTTATATTTTAACAGGTAACTGTGCTTTCTGCTTTCTTTCTGTTCATGAATGGGCACCAGCATGCAGTGCTATCAGTTTGCAAATGGTACATCATAATTAAATTGTGGTTATTGTCAATGATTGTACCCACAATCAGAGCCATGTGATTGCACAATCTTTGTATTAGATATTACCATGTTTTTTGTTTTAGGTTTATCACAATTTCCATGATGAAGTTGATGAATACAGAAAACACTGGTGGCTATGTAATGGACCTTGTAGGACAAGGAAACCATATTTTGGTTATGTCAAACGTGCAATGAACAGGGCACCATCGTCTCTTGATCCTTGGTGGTCTGAACATCAGCGTACCTGCGGAGGAACATTTCTAAAAGTTAAAGAGCCGGAAAACTATGGACAGAAAGGGAAAAGGAAGAATGAGTCCTCTCATTCTCAACCAACCAAACCATCTGATGTAAAAGGTAAGATGTTTACTATGTAACCATTTTAGTATTTATGTAAAATTATAATTGACTGTTATATATTGCACCGTTTGTAAACAGGGCATAATACGTATCACGTAACAATTTGGACTTAGAAACAAAAGTTGAGACGGGTCTGGCTTTAACAAGCTTACAATCTAGAAAGAGGTGGACGTTTATTACAGAAGAGGGTGAAAGTGCAAATGATTACGGTAGACCAGCCATACAACAGTATCCTAGTGTAAACATTGTTTAACCCCTTCAGTACCGGGACGTACCTGGTACTTCCTGGTTAACAGTTACCGGTAGACCGGGACGTACCAGGTACGTCTCCTCCAAAAAACGCCCCCACATCACCACAATCGCGGTGATCGTGGGGGCGCTGCTGCTGCTGTCTGCCCAGGACTCCTGGGCAGACAGCACAGCCTGTCTAAGCCCGCCCCCAAGCCCACGATCACTCCCACGGAGTGATTTTGTAGGCAGAAACAGCGATTGCAGAAAAATCTGCAATTGCGGTTTCAGCTGCCACAGGCACCTTCAGGGAAGGGGGGGAGGTGTTGAATGGGTCCCCACACAAGTGTGGGGACCTGATCCAACACCCCCCTGCTGCCTGATCGCTCCATGAGAGCGTCAGTGCAGCGCTAACCCAGTGCAGCGTTAACCGATCGCGGCATTGAAGGGGTTAATTCCCGTTTTGTAGGGGGCTCTGCTGCAACAGCAAAAACGACCCCCCAGAAGTCCTGTGATCAGTCCTGTAGGACTGATCAGAGAGACTCCTCCCCTACAATCTCCAGTCTATTGGAGATTGTGTCCCAGCTGCCAGAGGCAGCTTCAGGGACAGGGAGACAGGGTTCTTTGGTCTCCACATGAGTGTGGAGACCAGACCCCCCCACCCTTCCTCAGTTAACCCCTACCCCCCCTTTCCTCAATTAACCCCTTCAATGCTGCGATTGTGTGTGACCCCCATCGCAGCATTGCAGGGGTTAATATTAGTCCCCACAAGCTTGTGGGGACTAAATATCAGTCAATGCTGTGCTTCAATGGAGCATCAGCATTTAAAGAGTTAAAAAAATGTAAAAAATAATAATAATAAAAATAAAAAAAAATAATAAAATAATAATAATAATAATAAAAAAAAATAACAGCACTGACCTGAAAGTCCAGGGTGCTTCCAGGTCAAATGCTGGGCTGGGCTGATCAGATCGCTCCTGGCCAATAGGAGTGATCGGATCATTATGGCAGCCCACGGATGACCCTGCTCTACAAAGAGAGAGGGGTCATCTAGGGTAATTATGAAAAAACACAAATTATTAATAAATTAATTATTACCTGATCACTTGTCGGTGACATTTTAAGTCGCTGATTATTGATCGGTCTCCCTGATTGATGTCAGCGGCCTAAACCTGTCACTTACAAGTAATCTGATGAAAAAAAATATTTAAAAAAATGTAAATGCACATGTTCCAGTTTTGCCCTCATAGCTTCCTCAAAAAATGCATGAACCATGCATGTGAGGTCTTGTTGGAATCAGGGGATCTTGGTGAACAAAATGTTTTTTTGTTGCACTTATGGTGTGCAAGAAATTCAGTGCAACATTGAAATGTATGCGTTAAAAACGCAATAAAATAATTTCCCTGTGAAGTTTGGCAGACATCAGTGAAGAAATGGCTAGCTGAAAACTGTCAAAACTACCCTAGTTGAACACCTTGACTTGTCTACTGTTAATAAATATATACTTTTATGGGGTAATTTACAGCGGGGGGCTTCCAAAATGTCCCAAATGGGATATGGGCCCAGGAAACCAATTTCTGAAAATTCCAAATGTGAAAACGAAAATGCGCATGTTCCAGTTTTGCCCTCATAGCTTCCTCAAAAAATGCATGAACCATGCATGTGAGGCCTTGTTGGAACCGGGGGATGTTGGTGAACACAATTTGGTGGTTTTTTTCTGCAGTTGCACATATTCTATACAAAATATAATATAAAATCTAAAGCAACATTGCAACATATGCAAAAAAAATATAAAAATACCTCAAAATTTGGCAGCAATTGGCGATAAAATCCCTGTTTGAAAAGTGTCAAAATGACCCTAGTTGTACACCTTGACTTATCTACTGTTCATAAACATATAATTTTGGGGGGATAATCGGTATCTGTGACAACTATTGCAGTTATTAGACTACCATGCCAAATTTGAAAAAAATTACATTTCAAAAACGTGATGCATGCCTTCCAATATTTGCCCATATACTGGTCAAAATAGATAAAAATCCTGGCCATGTTGGGTGGTTTCCAAATCAGGACAACTTAATGAATATATTTGGGATAATTTTTTCCCATTGGTTCAATGTGTGTACAATTTGTATGTATACAAAACTGTAAAAAAAAAATTATTTTTTCCCCACTTTTTCCAGTTTATTTCAAACAAAACAATGTACTACCCAGCTTACTATGGTTTCAAATGAAAGCCCTACTTGTGCTGAAAAAAACAATATATGATTTGTGTGGGTGCACCAATTGATAAGAGAGAAATTACAGTTGAAGAAAGACATGGCAAAAACGGCTCCGGTCCTTAAGCGACACATTAGTATCAAAATCCCGGTCCTGAAGGGGTTAAAAGGGTTTTTGTTTGTTTTTTTAAGTATTGGAGACCAAGAAAAGAGCCTCGTAAGTTGTGGAAGGCATTACAAACGGATAGGGGCAGCCCTGGAAACATTTTGTAGGATAGGGATAATGTTTTCACTCTTGATGTTATGGGAGACCATCAAAGGGAAGATTTTGAATAGATTTTAAACCTTTTAGAACCTTGTTAGTTACAGAAGTAATGCAATAATTAACATCACCAAAGAGGATTGGAGAGAGTAAATGGGAAGTTACATAGAAATAAACCTCATCACCATACATGTGGTACTTTAACCCCTTAACCCCTTCGTGACAAAGGCTGATTTTACTTTTTGTACCCTTCGTGACAATGGCTGTTTTATCGTTTCTGCGGTGTTTGTGTTTAGCTGTAATTTTCTCTTAACCCATTTACTAAACCCACACAAGTTATATATTGTTTTTTTCAGGACAAGAAGGGCTTTCTTCAGACACCAAATTTTTTTCATATGATGTAATTTCCTATAATAAAAATAATAAAATATGACGAAAAATTGAAAAAAAACCACATTTTCTCACTTTTATTTGAAAAATCTTTTATTCATCATAAAAAACTACTGAAAAAACCTGCTAAATAGATTCTACTATTTGTCCCGAGTTTAGAAATACCCAATGTTTTTATGTTTTTTTGCTTTCTTCTACACGTTATGGGGCAATAAGTACAAGTAGCGTTTTGCTAATTCAAAACCATTTTTCTCTGAATCTGGTAATTCTGTCTCTATGTGGTATTTGGGGCATCTTTGAAGCCAGCAAATTAAATTTACCCCACCAAACCATATATTTTTGAAAACTAGACACCCCAGGGTATTTTAGATGCTGATAGTTTAACCCTTTCCATGCACTAATCCTACCACCAACCCTTGTCAAAGTTTGGGATAGTAATTGTTTTTGGTGTTTTTTTCACATACTTTGTACTTCAGGTGTGAAATTACAGCTCCTGGTATATGTTGCTGTCACACAACACCCAGATATGTGTCCAGCAACATCTCCTGAGTACATTGATTTGTCAGATTGTTTGGGGGCAAAAGGGCCACATTTGGAACATGAGCAATTCAAATTCAGTAGGAATTTTACATCTGGGTAAAGAAAAATGCTTGTACCCAACTATCAGTAGGGACAGGTTACAAGAAAGCCTGGCCTATCTCCAAGAAGGGATTTGATCTAGCACCTTAAGTGGTCCCTCATGCCACGGAATGGACACAGGGGTCACTTGACAGTGCAAATAAAAACGCTTAAAAATGGTGGAGCAAATAAAAGCTAAAAAACAGTAAATGTAACAAAAAATTAAAAAAAAATACAAAAATGGAGCAGGAACAAAAAAAAAATTAAAAATGGGAAACTGTGTGATACAGCTTGAAGCAGTCACCGACACAGAGTGCAGGTTTTCCAGGGCAATCTGGACAGTAAAATGTGGTGTCCTTTCTTTGCCCCCTGCTGTAGCATACCCTGCATCTCTTTTGGGGATTCTGCTTCTTTGCTGTAGGGGGGATTTTAAAAATAAAATGGGTAGCCCCAATTCTGTTGGTTCCCATCACTACTTGGGGACCAGGTGCATCACGGTACAAGATACCTGAAATTACTTCGAGCTGAAACTGCAAAAAAGACAGCTTCAGCCCAGTGTCTGCTTTTTTGTGCAGCAAAAAAGCGTTATAGGTTGCAATTTGCATTAGATAAATTGCAACCTTCTTGTACCAGGCCTTTGTCTTCCTCATAATGAGGTAGGGCTGTAGGAGTTGATCTGACAGATCAACTCCACCCATGTGCTTGTTATAGGCCCTGATGCACACTGGCTTTGTAGTGACCCCAGCTCTGCCACGGACAGAAACCTCCACGGTTCTCTCATCGTGGATGGTGCTCAGCATGCACACCTCTTTTCTGTCCCTGAACTTCAATGCCAAAAGCTCCTCTTGGCGTAGAGCTGAGGTCTCCCCCTTTCCTAGCCGGGTTCGTACCAGGCGTTGTGGGAAACCCAAGCGTTTCTTTTTTATAGAACCGCAAGCTACCGTATCGAAACAATACAGCAGCTTGAACAAAGGGACGCTTGTATAGAAGTTATCTACATACAAGTGGTAGCCTTTGTTCATAAGGGGGAATATTAGGTCCCAAACAATCTTGGCACTGGTGCCCAGATGATCTGGGCAACCTGGAGGGTCAAGGTAGCTATCCTTACCCTCGTATACCCGGAAGGCATGAGTATATCCTGTCTCGCTCTCGCAGAGCTTATACACCTTCACTCCATACCTGGAGCGCTTGGAAGGAATATACTGCTTGAATCCCAACCTTCCTTTATATTTCATTAGGGATTCATCCACGCAGATATTCTTTCCAGGTGTATAAACCTCTGGAAACCTGGCAGCGAGATGGGTAATCAGGGGGCGGATTTTGTACAGCCTATCAAACTGGGGGTCCTCCTTAGGGGGGCACAGGCTGTTGTCGCTAAAATGCATGAAACGAAGAATCATTTCATACCTTTGCCTAGTTATAGTTTGGGCAAAAATGGGGGTACTAAAGATGGGGCTGGTGCTCCAGTAGGAGCGGATGGAGGGCTTTTTTATAATGCCCATTAACATTGTGAGTGCCCAGAATTTAAGAAATTCTGGCACGTCAATGGGAGTCCATGGCTGTTTTGCCCAAAAGGAATTAGGGCTAGCAGCACGGTGCTGCTGGGCATAAATGTTTGTTTGTGTGACAATGTCTCCCAAGACATCGTCTCCCAAAAAAACCTGCACAAATTGCAGTGGAGTGAATCCTGTAACATCAATATTGATGCCAGGAATTCCAGAAAAAGGAGGGATAGCTGGCTTGTACCTATTAGGCGCTACCCATGCCTCTGGTGCACTGCCACGACTACGTGTGGTAGGCGTCCTAACAGCCACAGATACATCACTAGATGTATCTGTGAACTGACCAACGTCAAAATCTGACGCTGTATCAGTGGCCTCAGAATCTGTGGCCAAAAAGGCATACGCCTCCTCAGCCGTATACCGCTGCATGGTAACAATTGCAGCAAAAATAGTGGGGAAGGAAAGGGTTAATGGCTATAATAAAAAATAAAAAAAAAACCTAAAAAAAGTAAAAAAAACTAAAAAAAGTAAAAAAACATGTAAAAAAAAAAACAAACCCAAAAACAATTGCCACTATGCAAGATCACTGTTTATGCAGTGATCAATGGCAATGAAGGGGTTAATATTATATGGGTGGCTCTTATAAGAGCCTTTGGATCAATATATATATATTTTTATTAGGGAATACCTGAAATACCAGAACACACCGATCTGTCTCTCTCCCTCACTAGAAGCAAGTGAAGGAGGGGGGCAGATCCAATACTGATCAAAGGCAATGTTTAGAAAACATTGCCTTTGATTTATCAAATCATGATCACTCTTATGAGTGATCTGACCACTAGGGGTGTTATTCACTGGATGTCCATGACATCCAGCAACACCCCCCCGATGATGTCAGCAGGCTCCGCCCCCCGGCTTGATGGGCGCCGCCATCTTGAAACACCGCGTGTGTTTCGAAGACACCGGCACCGGGAAGGTAAGTTGAGCATTTAGGAAGCGATCGCGAGTCGCTTCCTTTGCTAAACAGGTGTTGCAAAGATGCCTCGATACTGAGGCATCTTAGCAACACCAGCTAAGCAAAGGAAGCGACTCGCGATCGCTTCCTAAACCCGTTTTTCGGCGGCGGGCGCCGCCATGTTTGAAAGACGTGCAGTCTTTCAAACATGTTTTTTTTTTGCTCCTAGGAGCGATCGGGGGGGGGCGGGAATGTTTTTTTTGGTGTTGCTCAATGCCTCGATGTCGAGGCATTAGAGCAACACCGTTTGAGTGAAAAAATCGATCACGGATCGATTTTTTTTTTCACCCGTTTAAAGACGTGCCGGTCCTGGCACGTCAATTGTCATAATCGTCACGATTTTCAGTGACGTGCCCGGACCGGCAATTGTCACGAAGGGGTTAAGGACCGGGCTCATTTTTCGTTTTGTACCCTGTGGGACCGAGGCTGTTTTAATACTTTTGTGGTGCTTGTGTTCAGCTGTAATTTTCTCCTCACCCATTTAGTGTACAGACATAAGTTATATATTGCTTTTTTCAGGACAAGATGGGCTTTCTTCAGATACCATTATTTTGATCGTATCATCTTACTTACTATAAAAAAAAAAACATGGTGAAAAATTGAAAAAAAAACACATCTTATGACTTTTATTTGAAAAATCTTTTACTCACCTAAAAAAGCAAGTAAAAAAACTAGCTAAATAGATTCTACTACTTGTCCTGAATTTAGAAATACCCAATGTTTTTATGTTTTTTTGCTGTTTTTTGTAAGTTATAGGGCAATAAGTACAAGCAGCGTTTTATGATTTCCAAATCTTTTTTTAACAAATCTGGTCATTCTGCCTCCATCTCCTCTTTGGAACATCTTTGAAGCCGGTTAACTCAATTTAACCCATTCAAACCATATATTTTTGAAAACTAGACACCCCAGGGTATTCCAAATGCTGTTATTTTAACCCTTTCCATGCACCAATTATCGAACTACACTTTGTCAAACTTTGTAATAGTAATTTTTTTTATTTTTTTTTTCACACAAATTGTACTTTAGTTATAGATATACAGGTTCTGGTATATGTCACTGTCAAACACCCCAATGTGTGTTCAGGAACATCTCCTGAGTGCAGTGATACCCGACATGCATGGGTTTGTCGTGTTGTTTGAGATTTAAAATGCCACATTTGGGAAGTGCGCTTTTTTTCTCCATTTTGGAAAGTCTGTACCTATGCCCTATCTTTGAGCTCGGCCACTCCAATTTACCCCATCAGCCATTTTTTTTTTTTTTTTATATATATATTAGACACTCTCTTTGTTGAGATTTTTGAGAAATTTTAGCACTTGCTCAAAATAATAAACTTTATTTTTTTATTTTATTAATACTTTTTTATATTTTTTTTTACACATTTTGCTGGTACTGGATGGTTCATCTAGTGACATCACTGCATAATTATTTTTAAATGTAAGCACTTTTTTTTTTTTATATTTTACCAATCACATTGTGATTAGAAAGCTGGGCTCCATTGACTTGCATGGTTGAATGCAGTACCTGTATTCAACCTGCAAGTGGAGCCAGAGTTCTCTAGAGGGTCTGGAGACCATCTAGCGAACTTTTAAAACTTGATTGTTTTTTTACAGTCACAGCCCATCCAGAGGTAAGTGTTTGGTGTCGCTGGATGCCTCCTGATCGAGGCATTCCAGCGACACCATTTAAGTTTAGGAGGCGATCGTTGATCGCCTCCTAAACGCTTTTAAAACGGGCGTCCGCCGCCATACAATGTATGGCGGCTGTTGACGCCCCGGGGAGGGGCCAGACATGGCCCCCGATGCCGATCTCGGCCTTGCTGAATGCCTCGACATCGAGGCATTACAGTAACGCCGTTTAAGCAAAGAAAGTGATCGTTGATCACTTTCTAAGCTTATTTAATTTTTTGACGGTTCAGGACCGTCAAAGGTTATTTAGTGACCGTTATGTCATGACGGTCCTTAACCGGCAAAGGTCATTAAGGGGTTAAACCAGGGGAGGTGGTGCGAACTGTAAACAGAAGGGGGCCTAGAACTGGGCTCTGGGCTACACCAACTGAGATGGTAAACAGAGAGGATAGGTTACTAGAAAGGGAAACACTTGAGATGCTGGTAGAGAAGAGGATGGGAATCGGAGAGGATGAGGTACTGGGGTGGAGATTATGAGTTCAGTTTTGGAAAGATTACATTTCAGATAGTGTTGTGAAGTCCAAGAAGAAATAGCAGACAAGCAGTTGGTAATACGGGACATGAGAGAAGGAGATCAGGGAAGCATCATCTGTTTTTGTTTGCTAACATCTTTTTGGGGCGGCTACATAGTGGAGGAGGTGAAGATGCCTTGCCAAAGAATGTGATGCAATGAATTATTAGATATAGCTCTCTCCTGGATCTCATATCTTGTATACCTCCAGAAGTGACTCTGTCTTTGGCAAAGAGCAAGTCATTTGGTACTTTTGTTAGAGCGGTTTTAGTAGAGTGAAGGGGTCTGAAATCAGACTGAAGAGGGCCAAGGGTGAATGAGAGGAGAAAGCTAGTTAATTGTTTGTACACAATCTGCTCTAGCAACTTGGGGGCGAGCTTTAAGGAGTCAGTTGCTGAAAGAAGTGGGATTTAAGAAAGATATGAATGTGCTTAGAGTATGCTTAAAGGTTGTTGGTGCAGTTCCAGAAGATAGTGAGTGAGAGCGGTGTGTGAAGGGATAGGTTCAAGGGGATAGGCTTTTGGGTTTGAGGAAGAAAGAAAAATGGCAGCTCCATTTATAGGGGGAAATCATTTCATGTGGGGTGGGTGGCATACATTTGTATGAAGTCTTAGCTAGACTTTTTGTTTGCTAAGGTTGGTGTCGAGGGTAGTCTAAGGTAACTGGGGCAATGCTGGGGAAGGATACAGTATGGCAGTTGCCTATGGATATGAGGTTAACATAGGAGTGATTGGCAGAGGGTTGTATAGGAGAAAAAGCTAGAAGGGTGATGGTCAGGAAAAAGGGTAGGGAAGGGAAATCAAGAGAAATAAGAGTGGAAGCATGATCTGTAGAAAACCAGATCGTGTGTGTGTGTGTCAGAATCAGTCCATTTGGAAAGACTGAAAGCAAAAGTTATGGAGAGGAGTTTGGAGCTGGTGGAGTTGCTGGATGAATGTTGCAGTGGTTTGGTAAGTTTGTTTGGGGTTCAGTTTTGTTCTTGTGGAAAGATGGAGGCATGTGTCGAAGCAGGATGGGAAGGATCCAGTACTACTGGTGCATTCACCTATAGCATGTCAGGCCTCTAAATGACTGCGAACCACAAATTTGGTCCTACCAACATTTTACTGAGTATCAATAGGGATGTTTGTGTGTGTGTAGTATATCTATGCGGCTATCAAAACTGTGTAAATACAGAGATGGGAAAATCCGTGTCGATTTCTAGATAGTGTATTTTTGCTTCTTTTTTATGTATTTAATATTTTTTTTTTCATTTTGCTCTTTCCAGCAGATAAAAGTAACTTAAAAGGAGTTGATATTCGCACAGTCATTCCTTTTAGTGGCGTTGGCTATAAACTTGTTGAGTCCACAAATTCAGCTGTCCCTCCTAAAATACAGAACATTAAAAATACTTCACCGCACAGATCGTCCATCAGCACAATTACCACCCGTGAGCCATCCATACTGAATCAAGTTAAAAACAACACAAATTCAAAGGCTACTGTACCAAAAATCTCTGTTGCAAACACCAAAGCATTCATAAGTGTTGATGGATCCCCAATAAAACTTATGGGAAATGGCAACAAACCAGTTCAGAATGTGTCAACTCATGACTTTTTCTTTTCTAATAAGAAACAGAAGAAAATTTCCTTTGAAATACCAAGTTCATCTACAAGCTTACCTTCTGCTTCCCAGGGATCAAACCATGACGAAGGTCATGTGCAGCCTACTAAGAGACCAAGAATGAATGACAAAAAAACACTTGATGACTTTTTCATGAAAACTTCCAGAAACAACACTACAAATGGTGGAGTTATGCCAAATGTTAATAATGCTATGGGATCAACTTCTATAATGACTTCCAGTTCTAGCAGCCAAAGTATGAAAGTCAGCTGCCCCATTTGTAGAACTGAAGTTCTTGAATTAAAAATAAATGACCACTTAGACGCCTGCTTAGCAGCCTGTTAAACATAATGATTTTTTTTTTTAAATAACATAGCTGTTTTATAATAAAAGGTGCTAATATTTTAAAATATTTAATATATTACTAAAAGCTTTCTGATGCTATGCACATAAGTTTGCATCCCAAAAATTAACTTTTTCTCAGGTGAACAAATTAAGCTGTATGATCAGAATGTGTTTTAATATAATGTTCTTTTTATAAAAGAGAGGGTGTCTGTCTCCCTGTTAATGTCTTTGTCTTGCGTGTTTTTATCTGTATTTTGCAATAAATGTTTTATAGATTCATATGATGTACCAAGTATTTTACTACTTGTTGATAAGTAGATAATGATCATAGCATCATTGGTGTTGGGTTGTTACCATTGAAATATCAACTGGAGGAATAATTAATACAGCAGCAATATACAAGCTTTTTGGGTGATTGCCAGACAAAAGATTGAGGAGGTCGCTATATGTGTGATTGTGCTGTATTCTATTGTCTATTATATGAAAACCCTTACTGAGAGGAATAAACATCCATGATAAAAAGGCAGGATTTTTGTAGATAAGGGGGAAGCATTATAGAAACCTTTTAAGGAAAGTAGCAATGTGGACCATTTTTTGATGGGGGGTACCGTAGACGAACCCAAGGCTCTCGGTATTCAATGAATTCATTCATGTACCTTCTCCTATAGCAGTGAGCATGCCCATGCTCATAAACCAAGCACAATCTAGTCCCTGCCTGCAGGATCAGAGGTAAGTAGATTTTCAGAGTTTTTCAGTGTAGTATTAATAGTGTAAATACTTTCAACCAAGTTAGAGGAAGGTTTAGCGAGACATTTAAGGCTCATACTAAACAAGGTTTGAGGGGGTGAAGTTCGTGGTATTCATTTGGTGTGACAAAAACTTGAGATGAAAGCTAATGAGACATTGGGCAACATAAGATGGGAAGAAATGTTCAGCTAAGTAAAATGTATGGTAGAAGAAACTGAGCATTCCCTTATCTGACAGGTGTACATAGATGAGGCCAGGCCCACTGTGTGGCAATTATACATTTGTTATAAAGGGAAATACTGCATTTGCTCGATTATAAGACAAGTTTATTCCCAGAGCATATTTGAGGTGGTCTTATAATCAGACCTCAAATAGAGGTGCTGCAGGGGTCCCGGATCCTCCTTTCTGGTAACCTCTGCTGCTGCTGGCACTTCCACCGGGGCTTCTACGACAGAGCACTGGCATCACATGACCTTCCAGTGCTCAGTCTTAGAAGCCAGACGTCCACCAGCTGCCCCCACCTGACACCAGGGAATTTGAAGCAAAGAGGACAAGTCTATCACGGAGGACAAGTGCACTGGTAAGTCTGGGGGGGGGTAAGAGTGGCATATGGGAGGGCTATAAGGGATATCTGGAGGCAGAGTGGCATATGGGGGTTAAAAGGCATATGGGGGGGGAGGCATATATGGGGCAGAGTGGCATATAAGGGGGTATAAGGCATTTCTGGAGGGCAGATGTGCATACCTGAGGGGCAGGTTGGCAAATAAAAGGAAATAAAAACAAGAAATTCATTTTTCTCAATCATAGTTTTAATTCAATACGAAAAAATTGTTTACATGTGAATTAATATTTACTAATAAAACTTTTTTTCTTATAGGGTAGTCTTATATTCAGGCTTTTTCTTTTTTCCCCCTAGATTAATATTCAAATTTTGGGTGGGTCATGTTATAATCGGGTAAATACGGTACTTACAAATCCTCTTATAATGCTAGGGGGGTTTTCCCATACAAACTTATATAATGTATTTGGTTGCACATTTAATGTATATAATAAGATGTTTAAAATGCCAAGCACAGTATGTGGGACGTACACCAAGGAGCGTCAGAAAACATCACGGGAGTGTGTTATCTGATATAAGGATTAACAAACAGGTATCCCCTTAAATTGGCTTTCAACTAATTTGCAATATTTTTGTTATCAAGGTATAAAAAAAATGGAAAAAAGTCACATTGAGTATGTGACAGATACAATAGGTTGTATCAACGAGAGATTTACTGGGTCTTCCACTTAGAAACAAGGAAACCTAAAGGCATGAACTCAGAATATGATGCATCACATTATTTTTTTCATTTAATGAAACTATGTTACTATGGCAAACTGCTCATACATTCATTTATGTAGGGAGAAATTTACCTGAACAAGAACTAATAAAAAAAAATAATTGTAGATTGCATCCATATAATACCGGTAAAAAAAAAAAGGTTTATTCAATATATTTACTTTGTTTGTAACCACAGAACATGAATTTAACATTAACAGTGTTTCCTCAGAAAAATGTTGCCTTTGTATGTGTGACAGAATGACCTGTCATACAGGGACCCAAGATACTCAGAGATGGCTCCAGCCTGGCTGTCACATAAAGATAGCACAGGTAGGAACTCCATTGTTTAACTAATCCCATCAATGGGATTGCTGCCAGGGGAACGGATTTTTTTTCATTTTTGTTGTTTTTCCTATATCTTGGGTGATTTAAGGGAGATTGCTCTGAGTATTGGTTTGAAGCTTCTTTCCACTTTACAGCGCTTTAATTTCACTTTTTTCAGTTGTTTCAGGGGAATTAAAGGTTGGGTTTAATACATGTACCTGTTAATTTATGTTAATGCAGTTCTGTGGATATATGAGTCTATGTTTTACAACAATAAACTGTTCATTCCTGCTGTACTAAATTCAAGGTAGTTGTATCTACTTATTGGGTACACATAGCAGGGTTCCAAGGTGTGCATGCTGACTGGTGCTGGAAGTGATTTCGGGGACTACAGTCACAGGCGTAGGAACCCATAAAAATCTGGGGGGACAGCATTTTCCCCCATCAGATCCCCACTTTCTCCCCATCTCTCACACTATCCCCTCTCCCCCTTCTCACACTATCTACCCCCTCTCACACTTTCTTACTATCTACCCCCTCCCTACCCTCCCTTCTCACACTATCTACCCTCTCCCTACCCCCCTTCTCACTAGCTACTCTCTCCCTACCCTCCCTTCTCACTAGCTACCCTCTCCCTACTGCCCCCTTTCTCACCAGCTACCCTCTCCCTACCCCCCCTTCTCACTGTCTACCCCAGGGGTGTCCACGTTTTTTCTGCAGTGGGCCACTTCATCAGAATTGTATACGTGCGCGGGCCGCACTCATTTTTCACTGTGAGAAAATATGGCCTTTAATAAAATATGCAGATTAAAATAAATTAAATGACACAAAACCTTTACTTTTCCTCTCACTGATTTCTGGGCCTAGAAAGTTTTGTGACTACAAATTCAGGACTCAGGATAATTAAAAATGAAATAGTTCTATTTATTCTAGGGATGCACCAAAATGAAAATTCTGTACCAAAACATTCACAGTTCACTTAGCCAAAATGGAAAATGACCCCCCACCTTTAATAATAATAATAAAAACTCACATTTTTAATAAAAGTAGGTAACACACCACAATTGGACAAAAAAAAATAGCAATATGACTTGGCATGATAGGAGTGTGATTGCTAACAGCAATCACACTCCTATCATACCCAGGCAGCCAGTACATGCTGGTACAGAGTGGCTGTAAGTGATGTGCAGACCCCATATTGCTGGCAGCATCAATACACAAGGGGGCAGCTAGCTAGGTTTCAGCATGTACTGGCTGACTTGGCATGATAGGGGTGTGATTTCTAACAGCAATCACAGTCCCATCATGCCTAGGTTCCAGCACTTACACATCCATGCTATGACACACACACACACACACTCCTTCATTCATATACTCATTCATTCAGATTCATTCCCTCAATCACGCATACTGATTCAAACACCCTCCCCACCCCCTTACCTGCACTGCAGCTCCTTGATGCCACTCACAGACTTCAGCAGGGGGCGCGGCCTCCCTCTGTGTTCTCTGGTACCACACAGAGGAAGCAGGATGTGATGTGATGTCACGTGAACTCTGCTGGGTTCCGCTTCCTCTGTGCAGTACAGAAAACCCTCCCACAGGTAAATAGCAGGGCTCTTGTTGTAGCAGGGCTCGAGGTGCAAACCGCGTAAGATCGGTTGCCCTGGCTGCCGATCTTACGCGGGCCGCACCTCGAGGTCTCGCGGGCCACATTTGCGGCGTTTCTATTGGGGGGTTCCTACGGTCCTGGGGGGGATTTCTTCATTATCGCCCCCCCCCCGCATGAGTTACTGGGGGATCTGTCCCCCCCCGGTTCCTACGCCCATGACTACAGTATACATCTGGGTGATCTCTGGGAGTTACTACAGTTCTCTTGGTGAACCCGTTACAGTATTTTCTCCAAGGTGATCAAAAAATTAAGATGGACATGGCCTCAGTAATACAGATTGTACCATCATACAGACTGGTACTCAGAACTCGGCAGGCTTTGAGTGCAATCATTCTTCTTCCAATGAGGGTCAACCTACTACATCCAGTTCTAGTATTCCATCCATGTTCTCCCTTAAGCTTGTTTTGACTTCCATACGGCTCAACATATTATAGTACCTATACCTACCTAGGACTCGTCTACTAACAAATACCTCCACACTCAGCTGTCAGATGTTGTGGTTTGTCTTTTCAAGAACCTGAAGTATTCAGAGGAGTGACCTCAAAACTTTTCTTACCCTTCCTTGGAAGGCAAACCTACCTCATCTCTCTTGTCAAAATGCGTAAAATGCCACCTTCTGCATTTTGTTCACAAAAGCACTTAATTGTAAGCCTTGAGGTTTTTGATTTGCATCTGGCACCATTCCTACATCAAGTCTAACGACCTATTGTGTTTCTATTTTGTAACCAAGAGAGTGCCTTGCTTATTGCTCTGTATGTCATACGGTGGTGGTGGGGGACTAGAGATGGTTTTTGAAAATTGAGTAAGGATAATCCATTATTATTTCCCTAATCGACTACAGCTATAGATTTAGAAGCATAACATACTACAAGGCATTCTTAGCAGTCAAAGGGCTCAGATACTGAGCATAAGATGAAAAAATAAAAGAAAATCCTGTGTGATTGCAGTAAGCAAATGCTGGGTATATCATGCAATATATCTCCAGTGGAAGTTAAAGAATTCTTCCTCACCCAGATGATCAGGTGTGTCATGTAACCCAGATCCATGGAAGAATTATCAGTTTCCACATGTATGCATTTCAGGGCTTCAATCTCTCTGCTATGAAGAAGCCATTCAAAAATAAAAATAAAAAAATAAAAACAAATACTTGTTAGCCTGGAACAGAGAATTCAGATTAAATAGCACCCAATCCATTGACAGCCCAAATGGGATGTATGTTTGTTACGTGGAAATATGTACAGCGAAAATGGTAAAGTTAAGTGACGATATGAGTTGGGAAACTGGATGTTTTGGACAAATGGAGACGGGCGCAAAACACCAGTGATATAAGCACGTAGCATTTATTGAACGTTCTCCTTACACAAATGTACATGTCTGAGGAGTCACATATAATTTTACATCTGGGAAACACAGGCTGTATGAAAAGTTATTGTAATTTAAGGAAAATGTAAATAAGCCAAAAAAGTAAATTGGATTGATTTCGTGCTTCACACACACATCTCTATCTACAGTGATATAACGGTACTCCTGGAACATCAGAGGTCTGTTATTTTTGTATGTCGTGGGCAAAGTTTCTCAGAAGCATTTCACCAGTGTTAACCTCCATTACATCTTGTTACAGTAACATTAATGCAAATATAAATTTATCTTCAATATATATTTCTAGAACGATAAAAATTATACAAATTTTATCAGATATTCTGGACATGCCTGGCAACACCAAAAAAAATTATATACATTATATACAAAGTGTAAAGAATACATAATGCATTTTTATGAAAGGAGCAGATGAAAAAAAACCACACAGGTTTTAACTAAATATTACACATTCCTTGCTTTACAGTGCATGGCATACATTCTTCTCTAGTTCATAAAAAAAAAAACAAAAAAAAAAAAACCCAAAACCAAAAATAGTAACTTAAGCTTATATCATTTGGGTATCACTCTATATGTCAAAAGTGTAAACAATTACTTTGAGTAGTCAAAGAAAATTGAAGAACATATCCCTGCTGTCTCATTAGTTTGTATTCTACAGAGACATGCCAAGTTGATAACCTTTATGTTACAGTTAAGTTTACGGCAAGCATAATACCGCGTGTAAGAGCTCCCAGGTGTAATTTCTAAAAAAAAGTTGTATTCACTAAAGTAGGTAGGAGAGTCACGGTGCTAACTCAGAATGAATCTATTTTAATAGCCTATGCATGGCAAATTGCTCAGTCCTATAATACACACACATTTTACCGGGCCTTCCAAGCTAAATTATTTCAAGTATCCGTTCCACTAAATATATGCATTATGAAGGGGCAAACAACATCCAGACTTTCCCCCGACAAGGACCAAGCTGTTTTTACTTATAGAATTGGTCCTTTACAATGTTTAGTTAAGTCTTAAGTATTTCAGGTTGCTTTAAGTAGTTTTTGAACTTGGAACACAGCTTAGTTATTGAGTCTTTCACATTACAGCGCCATTTGAATGGCAACATTTAAAAAAAATCTGGAAACAAACATTTTCATTGACATACATACCGTATTTGCTCGATTATAAGACGAGGTTTTTTTCAGAGCAAATGCGTCTTATAATCGAGGTCGTCTTCTAATCAGACCTCAAAATGTCCGCTGGGGCCATGCTGCTTACCGGGCTTTGGTCGCGAGCAGCAGGAGAACAGGAAGCTAGCACAGTCCTCACATAACTCTGCCTCCCCCCTCCTTCCTCTGGGGGCGGGGCCAGAGAAGTTGCTCGCACAGCCGGGCCCCTGCAGAAGTCTGGGAGTGAGAGATCTGCAGTTCAGGTAAGGGGGTGGGGGAGGGTTTCTGAGTATGTGTGATTAATGGAATGAATGAGTATTTACATGTTTGTGAATGTGTGTTAGTATGGATGTTTAAGGGGGGTAGTGGTGGTAGCATGGCATAGGGAGGCTGTACTCACACTCCTATCATCCCCAGGTTCCAGCATGTACTGGCTGCCTTGGCTTGATAGGAGTGTGATTGCTGTTAGCAGTATATATATATACCTCCAGAAATGCCTTTTAACCCCCTATATGCCACTTCTGGAGGCAGAGTGGCATATAGAGGGTTAAAAGGCACATCATGGGGCAGAGTGGCAAATAGGGGGTATAAGGCATTTCTGGGGGCAGAGTGGCAACCCTGGGGGCAGATGTGCATAACTGGGGGGGCAGGTTGGCAAATAAAAGGAAATAAAAAATATATATATTTTTCTCAATCATAGCTTTTATTAAATATGAAAATATTGTTTACATGAATTAATATTTACTAGTAAAACTTTTTTCCTATAGGGTAGTCTTATATTCAGGCTTTGTTTTTTTCCTAAATTAATATTCAGATTTTGGGTGGTCGTCTTATAATCGAGCAAATACGGTATTTACTCATTTTTATACAGGTTTCTCCATAATTACATAAATCAGTTTTTACATAATTTTCAGTGTCATTTTATCTTATAGACATCTGCTTATAAAACAGTAGAAGATAAAACACTCTACAAAAATGTTAATCTTATAGAAATATTTGGTACTGGAAAAATATAATGCTTTTTTTAAGAAGACTGGACTTTTAATTCGAGAAGAAAGAAATTATAAGCATTTAAACAGTTTTTTGGGATAAGTCATAAATAGTATTTAGAAAAAAACTAAACAGGAAATATAGCTAATTGTTCTAAATTTAAACATTCAACATAGGCACTTCAAGTTTATATACATGAAAGTTTTAGCATTCTTCATTACTGATGGCTCAATAATTATTCCCTTGCACTAACATTTTCGTTCCAACAAAAAATTCATCTGACGCAAGGGCTAACACTACAAGCCTCTTTAGCAGCAATAATACTTGTGTGCTTACTGTAAAACCTGTCGTTTACATACATATATTAAGTGAAGAAAATCGACCTGAATAGAACACTCATATTTGCAGATATGCATTTTTAAACAAAGCACATGAGCCTTTTGTCTTATGACATAATCAGGAGAACCATTTAAAAAAAAAACAACAGCACTTCCTGTTTCCTGCAGGTGTAAAAGAAACCGTGAAACAATGGAAAAAAAAACAAAAAAAAACAAGCAGTCATTTCACAGATAATGTGTCTTTCCCGTCTAAGTGTAATAAAAAGTTGTTGCCAGTAGTGGATTGGAAACACGTGGAAAAGTATAGTTTTGTGGTAGCGTCCCACAAAAAAGGTAGGACGCAATACAGATATGAAAATTTGGGCAGATGGGAGTTCCCATCCAGCTCTGGTTATTAGAACTTTCAACCCGCTAGTAAACTTTTCCGCCCTTTACGAGTGGAAAAGTACAGCCTGCCATTTTCCAAAATAATCAAGTCACTGTAGTGTTACATTAACGAAATACATGCCTCATCGGTATTTTAGATTTGGAAAAAGGCGGCTGGCACATGTCACAGCCGTTTAGCGTAGCAGAAATGATGTACCTGGGTATATTTGTACTTTAACACTAAAGCACAAACTTCTGAAAATGAAAGACCACTTAATTATTTGTATATTTTTACTTTTATAATATATATATATATATATATATATATATATATATATATATATATATATATATTATAGCAGACTTAAGTCACTCACAAGGTATGCATTCCAAAAGGAGACTATGTGGCTTGATAAGCAAACAAACCCTTGGTTACCATTTTAGCTGCTCGCTCATTTTGTAATGTTCCCCCGGGAATAGAAGCTTCAAAGAAACTTATTTCACACCCGAATCAGATGACTTATTAAGCTCGATTCGCACTCCTTTTTCACCTAAACAGAGAAAGAGAGGGGAAAAATATATTTAAAAAAAAAAAAAACAACAACTATAACTTTGGTAAAAATGTTCTTGGCATAGCTGATAAAAGTTGAAGGTTGCAAAAGTATAATATAGATCTATAAGAATAGGGTGGATGGTAAAACAGTATCAGCCAAATCAGAGGTCTGGGTGGAACTAGCTCTAGGAACTTAAGCAGAGGGCTCCTCTCCGAGACATATCCAGGTATACCAATGAAAGATTCACTACGTGAATTCTAGAAATTACCTGTGTCTAAATATTTTTCTTTTGCTCTGGCTCTTTCTTCAGCATCAAAATACCACACTGTTATTGCGTACCTAAAATGAAGAAAAATTTGAGATTGACATCAATACGTCAAAAGGAAGTTAGAAATTGAGATGAGATAGTTATTTCCACAATTATGAGTACCTTTTAAGTCCAACACTACTCAACTTACAAGAGGAAAAGAGACAGAAACACAAATCAAACTCTTATGGAACAATCAGCAATAACGTTCTGATATGTTGCCAATATGCTGTGGTGCCAAAACTACATTATAGCATTGTGTCCTAAAACTGATCTTTGTAAATATGGACTCATGTGATACAAATATATATCAAAAGATACCAAAGACTACATTGTAGTTTGACCTACATTTGAGGATACATACAGGTCATTTGTAGGTACTATTTTGCAAGGCTAGATCCCCAAAATACATATTCTTCATGGGAAGCGCCACAAAAGCAGCATTTTAATAAAAAATGGAAAACATCATTCACGGGTTTTATTCTTTGTTTACAGTTTCATTAAAAAAAAAACAAAAAAAACCTTTTGGACATTCTATCCCAGTTTTTAATTGCTTTATACAAAACCGGTAGTCTTACAAAAAAGCCACACAAACTAGGATGCAGCTTTGCTTAGCCTGTTTTTTATGTTAAATTGGAACATGAAAGACCTCTTCTAATTGAATAACATTCTGAGAATGGCCAGGAAAAACTGATATGTATGTCTTATTGCCTAAAACTATTCAGAAATTCCATAATAAAATAGAAACTCTGCATATTAGAAAGAAATCACAGATACCTATTGCAGATGATCCCTGTAGATTGTTCCTTTTGACAAGATTAGCTTAGCATGAATTTGGAACAAGGTCTGGGCTGTTAATTACAGACCTGCAGACCTGACATGTAGCAAGTTATTCAAAAGGAAGACACATATGTATTCTAAATAGAAATATATACACTTTGCTGAAAGAAAAACCTTAAATATAATCTAAACCCCTAGTTTTATAGCATCAATAAAGATGGTCACACACTCAAGACTAACAAGTCTAAAATTAAATAATTTATCTTGTAGCAAAGGCAAGTCTAAAATTATATAAATTAACCTTGTAGCAAAGGCTGGCTGAACTTCATGAGGATTGCGACGGTCCGACCAGAAAAACAGGAGTCTATCAAATTTCGGTTCAATGTCTGCATACTGGGCTTTACCTTCAGGAAATATTCGGAGCACACCTCCATTGGTCTGTAAATAAATTACATACAATGATTAATGAGAAAGCCGCCTATAACGAGACCTCGCCATTGTTCATCCAAACTCAACAGAGCAAGTAAAATGAACAGATTTAGCTAAACCCGATATATTTCATATAAAGAGTAATAAAAATAAATTGGTTATATCTGCTTATTGCATCACTACTACCCTAAACACTAAAAATAAACTTTGATAGACGATACTGACCTACAGGCAATTATCTATCGTATATACAGTAGATCATGAGGCCTGACCCAAGCAAATACAACTATTCTTAAAACTGAGAACCAAGACACCACCACACCACCTTCAACTTCTAATTCTAAGCCCTCCCTAACCCCTCATTTCACTTGTGTTCTAGCGGGGCGAGGGTAGTCTAGGATTTGCTCACGTGCTCGATGTCCAACTGGCCCACCTCTGCCCAAAAAGACATCTGTATGCTCTACCCACTCCCAGCTTTCCACTGGGCTAGCCTCACGTCCCCAACTCAGTCCTCCTCATTCCGCCTCCCACCACTTGGATGCTGCTATGATGAAAAGACGGGAAGAACTTCTCAGATACACGGCCAGTGATTTCTATGTGCCGATATAATGCAATGCTTAGATTACACAATGATATTATTGAACTTACCTTCGCATCCCAGTCTTTATTAAGATAGTATATGCAAGTGACACATCTTCCATCTCCATTGGGATTATCCACATGTCTCACATATCCCGTTCCTTTTCCTGGGTAACACGCTACCATCGCCTGGGAAATTAAAAAAAATATATATTTTTTTTTTTTTAAACTGCAAATAGTTATTCTACATATAATAAAAATGAAAACCATAAAAGCTGCAACAAGATCCAAGACAGAGCTTTTTTCTTAACCATTCTCCTTTTTTTTAGTGCACCCACACAAATTGGGACCCATCAGGAGAACTCTTTACATGAATGGAGCATTGCGTTCATTGAGAACACAATGTATCCATTTATAAAGTCTTGTGTGATCGTGCATCAGGAACTCCCAGGTACTTTCTTCATGTTGTTCCACGCCATTAAGATTTTTTTGGCATGAAACCTCATTAAGGTTTTAAGAGGTTAACGCATCCGATAGCTGTGTGGTCTCTTCTGCAAACATGAGGCATTCCGCAGAACTCTTCGTAAGCATTTGCCCCCTTCCCTCGATATTTGCAATAATATACTCACCTCCGGCACGGATTTAATGGGAGCGCTTTCCAGCTTCAAGCGGCCAATCCATGGAAACAGATGTCAGGCCATGGGGGGGAAAGGGAAGCTGCTGCTGCTGCAACTTCTAGTTCAGGTAAGTGCCATTTTTAGAAGTTCTTACCCACTACCAAGAAGAACGCATACTAAAGTACTGTATCAGAGACAATAGACTGTCCCTTTAAACCCCATTAAAAAGGCAAATAGAAAAAAAATGGCAATTAAAGTTTGTTCTGCTTCTTTACTTTTCGGCATACTATTCAGCATACTCTTCACACTCATATCAATGCAGAATCAGAAATACTATTGGCAGTTGATGGTGAAATGCCCAAAAGTTCAGGGAAACAGTTCTTTTACAACTTCATAATTTTACAATCAAATCTTAACTGTCAAGTGACACAAAGGCAAGAACTAACAGGCTGTTGCCATGTCAACTGAAATGCTCCTGATGTTTATATATAGTGTTTGTATGATTAAACCTATAGGAGAAAACCAATGACAGATCCGTTAGATTAACAGGCAAGACAGATAAACTACTATTTTGTCTAAACTCACCATTTACAGAACTATATAAGCTTTCATGCGAGGACGGACTTTGCTACACCCGCATTATGAAAAAGGTATACATCGCTCTTACCTTCGTCCTGCCGTTGATCCTGAAGCTGTCCAGCTTGCCATTGCAGTGCCGGATGAGATCGTCCATGCTGCTCATGAGCTCCCTTATCGCGCTGCAGCCGGCCTCCTTCCCTTCCACCCAGGTGATCTGATCGCCGCGGATGTCGCGGGTCGAGTCGCTCTTCTGGTTGACGAGCTGCCCGTCTGTAAAGCGGCCGGTCTTGTGCAGGGCTTTCACCTCGGACACGATTCTCTCCCCCAGCTCCTGGCCCAGGAAGTCGTCCAGCACACAGATGCCATGCTTGCTCATGCACGGAGCGATGTACTCCTGCGCCAGCTTCTGCAGCAGCGGCTTCGTCTGGCCATTTGGCCGCCCGACTCCCTCTCTCCTCCTCGCCGTGCTGCTCCCCCCTGCCTCCCCGGAGGTCTGGGTGTAATCCTCTTCCTTGATGGCCCTCAGCGTGGCCCCTCCGACCACCAGCTCCCTCTGCTCGCCACCCCCCGCACTTGTAGCCTCCGCGGCGTCTGGGGCATCTTGTGCCGGGGCTGAGGGCGCAGGAGGAGGCTGCTGCGGCGGTTCCTTTTTTGGGTCCTTTTGCAGGGAAGTGCCGGTGTTTGCCCCCGGGGTAGTTGCCGGGCTCCCCTTGCAGACCAGTTTATGCTTCTTCCAGTCCTGCCGCTGATGCTCTTTGCTGCAGTAGAAGGAGCTCCGGCAGCGGCCGCACAGCAGCAGGTTCTCCATCTTCCCGCACAACTCGCAGTACTGCCGGTCACGGTCACACGGGCTGCTGCCCCGACATCCTCCACCGCCAGCCATAATAACCACTGCGTGCCCGAGGTAGCCGGGCTCGACCTGTTACTAGAATACTGCGTCACTCCGCACAGAGTCCCCGACCCTTAACCACGTGAGGCGATACTTTTCACCTGTCAAACACCCAGGCGGCGCGCATCAGCCACATCACAGCTGGATTAGCGCTACCAAAAGATAACTAAAACGCATATTCACAACAGATCGATTACCGAACGCCAGCTAGCGCTAGTTTTCCTACTCTTCATAGCTCACTTACACGCTCAGGAGCAGCCAGAACCAGACGGTCCACTACAAGGGACTACTGAGCCTGCTTTATGGGTGTGTTCTCCGGCGATTGGTTCCATGGTGTCGTTTGACCCTTATCACTATTTGCTGCTGTGAGGGATTCTGAGAGTTGTAGTTTCACATCCCTCAATGGGTTCGGCTTATGCTTTCCTTGCTTAGTCACGAGAACTACAAGACCCAGAAATCCTTCAAATGTACCTTTGGCGACTGTACGAACGCTGGCACTATATAACGGTGCATGTTTATCGAAGCATTTCAGAAGTGGAAGCATATGTTGGAGGTGGCTCGGCTAAATCTCAGCAAAGCTAATTTGAACTATAATGCCCTTTACGTGGACTCTTTTCTTTTGCATCATTTATATAAAACCAGAAGATGATGTCATCAAAATCAAGGTGTCGCGACTTTCCATTTAAAGCATAGTTGTGGCCATTCATTTTATACATAAGAGCCATGAAGACAACAATTTCAATGAAAAATGCTGCTTGGTGACATGGCTGTTAACAGCAGTGGCTCTCTGTACATTCACTGGGCAGACAGTGGCACAGTAGGGTGGCAGATGTGGCAAAGGGAAGGTTTTAACACTGGTGGGGGATCAAATTCAGCAAAGTTGGGAAAAGCCATGTAAAACAGTCATGGCTGTTTCTTTAAACAAATTAATGTTTTTGTATCCAGAATCTTTATATAAATCACACAAACAAATTACAAGATTTTAGAAAACTTGTAATTAAATATTAGTACAATAAACAATTTCATCTGATCAATAAACAAACGGTTGATTTTGTGTTTTGTTTTAAAAAAGAAACTAAAATAATAGTATTATTTTTAAAGAACCTGGAAGGAGGGATATTTATAGGCTAGGTTTCCACTTGGGTTTTTTTTGCTAAAAACGCCCATAATAACGCCAATTCAGCCACACGGCGTTTATTAGTGAAAAAACGCTGCGGCCAGATGTTAGCTGTTCTTCAATAGGAAATCGCAGAATGCCATATCCACTTGGCGTTTTTCTGTTCGGCGTTTTTTCAGTCCTCTTTGGCGTTTTTCTGCTTTTTTGGGCTCTGTGGCAGTTTTTCAAAATCGCAGCATGTCGACACTCTGGTGTTTTTTGCAAGGAAATCTTGACGTTTTTCTCCAATAGAAGTCTATGGGAGAGAAAAAACGCCATGAAAAAGCCATGTGGGTTTTGCCTTGGCGTTTTTTATGGTGTTTTTTTCCACAGTTACAATGCAGAGGATGGACCCAGTATCTGTGTGTCCTACGAGAAATAGGCTGGAAACAAACAGTTTCACACAACAAAGTTCATATTGAATTTTACACCATTTGGAACAAACATGCCATTACAAACAAACCAACTGGATCCTGCGTGCCAAAAGCAACAGCAAACAATTTGCACCATCATTTGGGGCCAATCTTCCTAGAGGAGCAGACATTCGGAATAAAGCATGCCTTACAAACCACAGAAAAGAGACAAAAGGGTCCGCCGGAGCGTGTTTAGCTGGGTGACAATTCTTACATGTAAAGGCTGGAAAAACTGCCTAAGGTCAAAAAAGCAATTTTCACAGAAAGGTTAAACCGCCAGAAAAAACTCCAGAAAAAAACGCCAAAACGCAGGGAAATGCAGTGGCAGTTTTCTTGGCGTTTTTTATCAAGAAAATAATGCGGGACAAAAACCCAAGTGGAAACCTAGCCATATAAGAGTACATTTGCTCACATCAATTTAGTTAATAGGATTGATGTTTGGCCAAGAAACCATCTTTTTGTTTTTCAAACACAACATTATATATATATGTTTCTCCATTTTGTATGGATATTGTATTTGTTGAATAATTTGTGCCCAACTTGGAATTTCTTGTTAAAGGCAAAATCTAGAAATTCCCAATTTCTTTGAGAAAGGAAACTTTGGAGTATTAAAATAGGATAGACTGTTTAATATTATATATATATATATATATATATAATATATATTAACCTTCCCAACCCTATGGGTGGTATGTGTCTTCTTCAACCTCGGGTCCTCTACCAGAGGCCTTGGAGTTTGTGGGTTCTGCACAGTATCTTAGCTGTTCCTAGGACCACGCTCTTCTGGACAGAGTATTCTGATGTCGTTCCTGGAATCTGTTGGAGCCGATCTCCCAGCTTAGGAGTCACAGCCCCAAGTGCTCCTGTGACCACTTTGGCCTTCACTCTCCACGTTAACTCCTGTTCCTCTTTCGGGCCCTGCTGCTTCTCGTACCCCTCCTTCCTGATGTTGCTGTCACTTGGGACTGCTACATCTATCACTGCCGCTGTCTTCTGGTCCTTGTCTAACACCAGGATGTCAGGTTGATTGGCCGCACTTTTTCCCCCACTTTAAGTCTTTAAAGTGGGGGTGCGGCCTATAATCGGGGTTTAGCGCAGGAATGCGCAATTCGTATCGCCCCGACGCCCGGAACATGCAGTTCTGGGCGGGCAGCAGGGTTAGGATCCAGATCACCCGCAGCGCTGCAGGGGACCTGGATCCTACTCTCCGGCAGCTGTGGACGTCTACGCGATGTGCTGAGACAGTCTCCCCTGCCAGCACTTTCCACAGAAGGAGTGCCGGCACAGGAGGTTGTCTAAGCGCATTGCACAGACGTTCGCCGGCTGAGGCGATGTGCGTAAACAGCCTCCGCTGCCGGCACGTCTGCTCGATGTGCTTAAACAATCTCCCTTGCCGGCACTTCCCCCAGAGATGTCCTCTCCCGGCCCCGCTAGACACCCGGGAGTCTGCATTGGTAAGTCTAGGAGGGGAGGTGCATATCTAGGGGGCAGGGTGGCAGCATATCTGGGGGGGCAGAGTGGCAGCATATCTGGAGGGGGCAGGGTGGCAGCATATATCGGGGGGGCAAAGTGGTAGCATATCTGGAGGGGACATAGTAGCAGCATATCTGGGGGTGCAGTTTGGCAACATATCTGGAAGGGGCAGGGTAGCAGCATATCGGGGGCAGAGTGGCATATCTGGGGGCAAAGGGGCATATCTATAAGTAAGGTGCAGTAAAATAGCTATTGGTTTTGTGTTTGTATGTAACATATGTTGACTAACTGCATAATAGATACCAAAAATGTTAAAATACAGTGTGTTAGAATACTATTTTACTATTCCACTAATGTGTATTTTTTTTAAAAAAATCTAAATTTTTCTTTAAAAAAGCACCTAACTTTTAGGGTGTGGCCTATAATCAGGTGCGGCCTATAATCGAGCCAATACGGTACTTGCTTGTCTGTCTGTCTGGATGTGGACTGGCTGAGGCTTGCTTGAGTAAAAGATCTATGTGAGTGTGTGTTTGCCTGGGTGTTTTAGCATGTGTCTGCTTGGGTATGTCAGTGTGTGAATATGTGTGTTTGTCTAGGATGTTTGTGTGTGTGTGGGTACGTTAGTGTATGTGAATTTTTTAGTGTGAAAACGTGTCTCTGTGTAGTTATGTTGGTGTGCATTTCTGGGTACGTTTGTGTGTCGTACGTTTTGGGTACATTTGTGGGCATTTTACTATGTGAACATGTGTGTGTGCTAGTAAAGATGTGCGTATGTTAGTGTGTAACCATATGTCTTTAGTATGTTAGTGTGTGGGAGGGTATTTTAGCGTGAGAACATGTCTTTGGGTATGTTGGCATGTGTGTCTGGGTATGTTAGTGAAAGTGTGTTTGGGTATGCTGGTGTGTGAACGTGTGTCCTTGGGGTATGGTAGTGTGAGTGCCTGGGTATGTTTGTGTGTGTGGTATCTTGGTATGCACTTGTTTTGCTGGCATCAAATGGCTTTGTTATGCCACTTCCCACTGTAAAGGGCATATGAACACCCCAGAAGAAGAGGGAGCACAAGCTAAAGTGACTGAAAACCGCTCTCTAGGTGAGGGGATGCTGCTTGTGCTCGTATGCGGCTGCCTTCTACGTCGCTGTTTTTACAAACACAGAGACAAAATTCAGCAGATCATGGAAGGCTATGGCCAACAAAAAGATGGCGATGATGATGAGGATAGCGATGATGATAAGTTATGCGGCCAATGTTGATATCACTATCTTTATTATGAATTCGGTCCAAAATATGGATGGGTTTCACTTCTTATTTTCTGTTGCAAGTAAATTGTTTCAAGAATTTGAAAAGTCAGTGTTTCATTATGTCAAGAAAAAAAGATGTAGCCCTATTCTTTTCTAGTTTGGAATATTTGAAGTAATGTATTTATAAATTACAGCTACTTTTAAATGTGTTCAGCCTTTTGGTCTTTAAAATGGTGAGAATTCCATCTCACTTTTTTAGGGAACAAGATTATATTGTAATATTAAATGGAACTTTACTTTAACAGACTGAGCACAGAGCAACCAAAGAGTTAATTATTCCAATACGACTACCAACAGAAAAGCAGAAAAAGAAGCACAACAGTATGTGATCTCCCGGAACTACAGTTCCCATGATCCTCCGAACGCGTCTACTTTTTAGGTGTCCTGATATAATCCTGACTCAAATGCGCAATAGTGTACTTTCATATAATACGATTTAAAAACGTATGTTTTGTACATGAGACGTGTTACGTACCATGAGATAACGCTTTATAATTGGGGCGTACGTTATTTTGAGTTCGGTACCAGGTTTGAGGTCCTTGTATAGATCGTGCTTTGCTGGCCATGGTTTGGAGAGCTCTTTCTGAGGGGCTAGCGTGTGAGTGAGTGAGTGAGTGAGAAGAGGAGGAAAGGGTATATTAATATTATTGGCTTCGAAAGCGATCATGAGCGAAAAAGAAGGTGAGAAAGGGTTAATGTACGGTTCCGTGGTGATCTGAGCGGGTCCATTTCAGAATTGGGCATATAGCTGGAGGGTAATTTAAATCTTGGCCCTTTTTACGATTACACGGCCGGCTAGTTCGCTTTTCGTGAATATTTCATGTAGCGAATTGTGAAATGAAATGCCTTTTAAATTCTATTTAAATATTCTTCGTTTATTATGCTCTGTCTCGGATTAAATGTGCTACAGCCTTCAGTATAACGTCACCATTGTGTGTATTGTTAAGACTTTTAAGCACAACGTATATCTCCAATGTAATTTATTAAGTTTTCAACACAACTGTTATTGCTGTATTCATACATTACAGCTTGAGATCATTTGATCAAAACGGTTCCGCTATGGTTTCTTTCCTTAGTGTGCTAGAGTAATTCATGTTTTGTGTAAGTGGAACAACACCTTTAATGATCTGGGGTCCGTGCCTTGGCGTTTAGTGTCAGTAACACTTTTTTAATTATTATTTTTGAATTAAGAATAACGGGCAGGCTAGATGGACCGAATGGTTCTTATTTGCCGTCAAATTATTTTTTCTATGGACGATAAAATACCGGGTAAACAGTGTGACTGGCAATGAAGATATGTTGATGGCACCTTTAGGTAGCGGCCCCCGGGCATTGGCCCAATTGCTTCCCCCGTTTCAGGAGGGCTGGAATGTTCAATTTGTTCTTGACCTCAAATAGTGGCAGATATATCTTGAAGGCACAAACCGTATTGCCATGATTGGCATCTAGTTGGCATTTTAGTGACAACACTGGGGTAGCAACGCTATGACCGGGTTGTTTCCAAGAAGGTGTCTACGTGAGAAGACTAAGGGGCATCTCACTGACTGCGCATTCTAAAGGACCAGCCAGAGCGAGATGTTATATCATTTTATTTTGTTCTGAGAGTAAAGGATACGATTATTGTTGATAATTTACCAACACTGTTTTCACCTACGTAATATACATAATGTATTTTGGTTGTTAGAAAAAGCGTCCGGTGGATTTAAAAAACGCAAACATGAAAACTTTGCCCGATCACAAAGGAAAGAGGAAAAAGGAAATTGTGTTGACTCCTCGTCACCTGTGATCCTTGCATTTAAATGTAAGTATTTTAATGTTTTGCTCTTACTGACAAACCTAATAAAAAAAAAAAAAAAAAATAAATAAAAAAAAATTGTTGCCTCAGAAATTTTTAAATAATCCAATTTCTCCTGGACTTCATTTAAAGCACACAGACTGATGATCACTTGATCACAAACTTTCAGTAAGATAAAGATAATTGCAGTAGGGAGTTTGAAATATCTGTACTTCAGGCACAAGCAACTACTTTTCTCTTCCCTGTGTGAACTGAAAAACCAAAGTCACCCATCTGATGCTAACATACACTCGCTAACACCATGATGGAAGATAAACTCACACATACACCCAACCTGCATACACTACCACTCACACTCACTTTAGCAATATTCACTTACACACACACACAAACACCATACACTTACACATACCTACATACACACAAACTCAATCACTCTTTTCCATTATCCATGCAGCTCAGACTGTCTTCACTGCAGCTTCCGCTATCCCTGCGAGCTGCTGCCGCTCTACTACCGCAGGGTCACATAACAGACTTTTTACGTGACCCCGCTTTGGGTGCCTCAGTTACCGGAACCCAGCTAAGCGTTTGCTGCTATCATAGTAACGTGGATAAACAGATTGGAAACAAGAAAGCTATTTTGCGTTTGAATGGTAAAGGGTTGGGGCCGGTACAAGCCCTTACAATATATCATTGGGTTTAAATGGTTGAAGCTTCCTGTCTTCACGAAGCAGAATGTCATGTATCATGTGCTGTGGGGGGCTATAATATTGTTTTTCGATCCCTTTGATTCTTGTTCTATCACATCTAAGGAGACCCCTGGTGGTGACAGCAATGTTTAATAATGCGTGAGGTTGATATTTGTATTTTAATATATATTGTTTTTCTCCCACAGCATTTCAACAAGAGCTTGATGCAAAGCACGATAAGTATGAACGTCTTGTAAAGCTTGGCCGAGATATAACAATTGAAAGCAAACGCACAATCTTCATTTTACATAGAGTCATAAGGTACTGGTCTTACACTTGTTTGTATATCATACCAGTCATAGTAATTGTCACATGCTTTCATGCCTCCTAAGAACAAGGAAAGCGGCCCTGGCACTAAGGAGACGTAATGACGCGTTTCTATGCCGGCGGCCACATACCACAACACCTGATTTGCCGCTGTAGCGGTGTGTATGGTACGATGTCTTGGAGCGGCCCACGGGTGTGCTAGATGGCATGCTCCGTAATTCTACGCCTCCGAAATTTCTAATTTTGCTGGACTTGTCTAAAATTCAGTTTTGCAATTATAGAGGTCAACAAAGTTCCCAAAAAAGGGATCAAATACATAAGTCCCTCATTGTGTCAAGTGTTTCCTGAATTACCCACCTCAAGCCTTTGCAGAAGGTCAAAAATGCAAAATATGTTACAAAAAGCATAGTCGGTCCATTGTTGGAGAATAGATAACCTTCACGATAACCAGGAAATCCTGGGCCTTCGTGCCCCTTTTTAATTCTTGAGGCAGGGGTATTGCAAATAGCAAACATTTCCACAGAGAGGTTTTATTACCAGCCCAGATAAGATTATACTGTGGATCACAACGTCACTGCGCAAAGCTTTAAAGCCTGATGGCATGCAGAGTCCTTTGTGGGAGAGCCAATGATGCCACTGACACATAGGGAAATGGTAAGGGGATTTAAACATGCATGGAATGGGCATATGGCTATCCTGAAGGCAAGGCCAAGGACTGATTAAGGTTTGACTCTTTAATCAGGAACAACCAAGCAGACTAGATGGGCTGTCAAATTCTATGTTTTTGTAAAAACAATATCTGTTTCTTACCATGCGGTCCTTAAATTGCTTCAATCTGATTGACGCATTGCTGTCTTTTGATTCATTAGAACAGCTCATTTATGAGGGATTGGTGCTCACGCTCTAAATTTGTGGACGACATGGTCTGCTTCCTGTAATGGAACAATGTAGATGAGGGATGGTGCCTAGTTATCCACAAGAGCTAAATACAAACCCTCGGAGCAGAACCACCCTATTGTTTCAATTGCCGACGACATATTCATCTGTCCTATGTGCCCAGCACCATATTAACTTGGCTTGATGCAGTGGGTTTATTGTAGCTTGTGGTCCCAGGCTTAATTCTGAAGGCGTTCATTATTTATAAATGTTGTTTATGAGATTTCCATTTTTTTTTTTATTTTATTTTTTTTTTATTTTACAGTGATCTCAACAAAGACGAAATACTTAATGAATCTGACACCAAGCTGGATGTTATTCGTCAAAAAATAAAGCAAGTCGCTCAGGAGTTAGTAGGAGAAGACTTGTATCAGTATCACAGAGCTTTTACACCCGGTAAGAACCAAATTGATACTTTAAATGTTCCTTTATTCACAATGATTGGCATATACTGAAATGGGTACATATGACACTACTTACAGCAAATCTCTAATGTATTCAAAAATACTCTGCTCTCATGGATATTAACCCCTTAATGACCTTTGAACCGTCAAAAAATTAAATAAGCTTAGAAAGTGATCAACGATCACTTTCTTCGCTTAAACGGCGTTGCTGTAATCCCTCTATGTCGAGGCATTCGGTAACGTTGAGATCGGCATCGGGGGCCATGTCTGGCCCCTCCCCTGGGCGTCAACATCCTTAATACATTGTATGGCGGCGGACGCCCGTTTTAAAAGCATTTAGCCTCCTAAACTTCAATGGTGTCGCTGGAATGCCTCGATCAGGAGGCATTCAGCGACACCAAACACTTACCCCCATGACGGGCTGTGACCGCTCTGGAGAGAGGTCACAGCCGCCGCTGCAAGTGAACTTCGTCATCCGCAAGATGGCGGCCGGCCTGTAAAAAAAAAAAAAATTAATAAAGATGAAAAAGTTCACTAGAAGGTCTCCAGACCCTCTAGAGAACTCTGGCTCCACTTGCAGGTTGAATACAGGTACTGCATTCAACCATGCAAGTCAATGGAGCCCAGCTTTCTAATCACAATGTGATTTGTAAAATATTCAAAAAATAAAAATTATGGGTGAAAAAATGCTAAAAAAAAAATAAAAAAAAATGTTAACATTTAAAAATAATTATGCAGTGATGTCACCAGAGGAACCATCCAGTACCAGCAAAATGTGTAAAAAAAAAAAGTTTATTATTTTGAGCAAGTGCTAAAATTTCTAAAAAAAAAAAAATAATCTCAACATAGAGTTAAAATAAAAGCACTTCAAATACCCAAGGGGTGTCTAATTTAATAAAAAATGGCTTGATGGGGTAAATTGGAGTGGCCAGGCTCAAAGATAGGGCATAGGTACAGACTGACCAAAAAAAAGCGCACTTCCCAAATGTGGGATTTTAAATCTCAAACAACCCGACAAACCCATGCATGTGGGGTATCGCTGCACTCGGGAGATGTTGCTGAAAACACATTGGGGGGTTGTTTGATTGTGACGCATACCAGGAGCTATGAATTCATTCCTGAAGTACAATTTGTGTGGAAAAAAATACAAAATTAAATTTTGGCAAAGGCAGGTGGTAGAATCTCATGCATAAAAGGGTTAAAATACCAGCATTTGAAATACTTTGTGGTGTCTAGTTTTCAAAAATATATGGTTTGATGGGGTAAATTGAAGTAGTCGGCTTCAAAGATGTTCCAAAGAGGATATAGAGGCAGAATGACCAAATGACTACCTGAATTACGCATGTCCCAAAAGTAGCCTTTTACCAGCCAAACAATCTGACAAACCTATGCATGTGGGGTATCACCATACTCAGGAGATGTTGCTGAACACATATTGGAGTGTTGTTTGACAAAGTGTGGTTGTATAATTAGTGCATGGAAAAGGGTTAAAATACCAGCATTTGAAATACCCTGAGGTGTCTATTTTTCAAAAATATATGGTTTGATGGGGATTAATTGAGTTAACCGTCTTCAAAGATGTTCCAAAGAGGAGATGGAGGCAGAATGACCAGATTTGGAAAAAAAAGGTTTGGAAATCATAAAACGCTACTTGTACTTATTGCCCAATAACTTACAAAAAAACAGCAAAGAAACATAAAAACATTGGGTATTTCTAAACTCAGGACAAGTAGTAGAATCTATTTAGCTAGTTTTTAGCTAGTTTTCAAAGAAAAGTCATAAAAGGTTTTCAAATTTTCACCATGTTTTATTATTTGTTTTATAGTAAGATAATATGATCAACACATATGGTATCTGCCCATCTTGCCCTGAAAAAAACAATATATAACATGTGTGGGTACACTAAATGGGTGAGGAGAAAATTACATCTGAACACAAGCACCGCAAAAGTGTTAAAACAGCCTCGGTCCCACAGGGTACAAAAAGAAAAAATGAGCCCGGTCCTTAAGGGGTTAAACAAATGCAAACACAACACAGGTTAATAAAAGAAAAACAATGTAGGAATAGTCATAGATCCCTCGCCATGCATTCTCCATCCGCATCAGGCGTTATGGTAGAAGACACAAAGTATTGATTAAAAGGGTGGCAATAATCGTGCCACACGTTTTCTATTTGCATAAACTTGTGTTGTGTACGCGCGTAATTGTTTGAGATCCATCAGAACAGAGTGGTTGTTTTTTTTTTGTTTGTTTTTTTTTAAGAGATCAAAGGGTTAAACGTAACGACAACTTGTCGCAGCTTTCTTTGCTCATATTTACCAAGGGTGCCAATATTAATAGAGGGCACTATGTGTGTCCCCACACATAATGTGCCCATCACTAATAACACTTGCATTTGTAGATATTCATTTTCATGGGTACTATCCATTTATGTAATAAATAATTAAAATGTAAACTTTTTGCTTCCTGTTGATAGGACTACAAGAATACGTAGAAGCGGTCACATTCCAGCATTTCATTAAAACTCGAACCCTTTTCCGTCTTGAAGACATCAATAAACAATTAATATTTGAAGAACCTATTAATGATGTTGCCACAGTAAGCACTAATGTTTGCAGTTTTGCAATTGTTTTTCTTATTTATAACTGTTTCATATTTAGTTTTGATAAAAGACATTTAAAAATGTTTTTTTTGGGGGGGGGGGGTGTATGTGTGTATAATTGTGCTTGCACATATGCAAATGCTAGTTTTCAATTGATTATATTAGCACGTTATCCCCATGGTGGTTGTGCCTTTTGATGCCCTGTACTGGATATATATACACAGTGCACAATTGTGTGCCTAAGGAAGATGACGGAAATCTGCATACATTTTATTCAACTTCCTTCCAGCAAGTTGATCTGTGCCAAGATCATTGCTGTGGATTGCTGTCTTTACCGGTTTCCAGTAATTCTAGTTACTATTTCCTTTCCTGTTTCCTCACGCATGTTGCCGTTTCTTGCTGCCTCTCCAACATGAACATCCGCCACGCAGAATATAGAGCACTATTAGCCCGCAGCAGAAAAGATGTGCACCCTTTCACATCCCGTTGTGCAGAGCACACACACATGCACACATATACATTTAATCTTTAAGATAGTAACGCTAACTTTAACCTCTTCAAGACCGGGACGTACCAGGTACGCCATTGATGATGCACGATCCAGCGTCGCAGCGTGGCTGCTACTTGCCGCTGGGTGACCCCAGCGATCTGTGGCAGCCAATCCCCCTCAGTTCCGTGCACGTGATCGCTTCTGAAGATGCGGTACCCAAAAGCCGGTCTCGGAGGGGTTAATGTTGCCCATATCATATTCTGTTCTTGTATACATTTATGTGTGGTGTTGCTATGAAAATCTAGTCCATGTCCAGGTGTATATGAAAGATGTCCGGTTTAAAACAGTTGAAATCTGGCTTTAGTATTTCAATAACCAAATGTGTGTGTTTTTGTTTTCCACCTTTTTCAGACTGTAAATAATTCACCTGATCATTCATTGGGGGATGCTACTGAAATTAAGCCAAACGTCTTGAGCCTCCAGGTGACCCCAGTCGATTATCTGCTCGGCGTAGCCGATCTCACCGGCGAATTGATGCGCTATTGCATTGGTAGCGTCGGCAACGGAGACATCGACACACCTTTTGAACTGAGTCAGTTCTTGCGAGAGATCTTCGACGGCTTTTCTTACATCGGAAACACGGGACCCTACGAAATTTCAAGAAAGCTGTACGCCTTAAAGCAGAGCCTTGGCAAAGTGGAGAATGCTTGTTACACTCTGAAAGTGAGGGGCTCCGAAATACCAAAGCACATGCTCGCAGATTTATTTTCAGCCAAAACTGACATAATTGAACACGATGAGGGCATTTCTTAAATTATATAGTTTGGCGGTGAACAAGGAGATACGATACAGATACAGTTTACTTCGAATTTTAAGCTCTTTCAGAATAGTAAGAGGGGAAATAAGTTTAACGCGCATATACTGTCGGGAATAAAAATTGTACAAAGTGTTTTGTTACAGATATTATACAGAGTTAATCCATTAAAACATTACTGTTATTTTTTTTTTCGTTTTAATGATTTATGTAAATATATCTGTTTACCGTGATTATTGGCTTGATCTTGTTTTATATTTGTAGTTGTGATGTGTATTCAAATATACAAGGTATTTGTTTTGTACAGTTTTTTTTTTTGTTTTCTTAAATCCCAGCTGAATATCCGGGACCTACTTCAGATATAACTTCAGAAACAATTTGCCCCACTTAAGCAGGACTTATTTAACAAGGTTTGCTTTTTTTATTGTCGTCCTGGATAAAAATATTTGCTAGTCTTAAAACATTTTTTTTTTTTTCCTTGTTTCTCTTGATATCCTATTACTGTCCATTAAATAATCAGTCATGTTTTTGACACAGTGTAGATACTTTAAAGTGTAAAAATGTACAAAAAAACAGACCACATAGACGACACAAGTACATTACAATTGTTGTTTTTTCTGGAGATAAACTTCTTTTCACAAAAAATGTTCTCACACATTCTATGAAATGGTCTTTTGTTGAATAAAAGTTTTATGATGATATAATTGGGGAAAAAAATGGTTTATACTAGAATGTAGCAGTACTGAGAGAATGTATACCGTATTTGCTCGATTATAAGACAAGATTTTTTTCCAGAGCAAATGCTCTGAAAAATACCCCTCGTCTTATAATCAGGGTCATCTGATTATGAGACTAAGATCCAGATCCCCCGCAGCGATTGGGGGGGCGATTGTTATGCGCCCCCCCAACTCAGAAGCACCGGTAAGTTTGGAGGAGGGAGGGGGAGTGTTAAATGGGGGGTGTAAGGCATTTCTGGAGGCAGAGTGCTCTGTGAAATGCCTTTTAACCCCTTTAATGCCACTCTGCCCCATAATATGCCTTTTAACCCCCTAAATGCCAGAGTGGCATATAGGGGTATAAGGCATTTCTGGAGGCAGTGGCACATAGGGGGTCAAAAGGCATATCATGGGGCACAGTGGCATTTAGAGGGTTAAAAGGCGTATCATGGGGCACAGTGGCATTTAGAGGGTTAAAAGGCATATCATGGGGCACAGTGGCATATATGGGGTATAAGGCATTTCTGGGGCAGAGTGGCAAGCCTGGGGGCAGATGTGCATAACTGGGGGGGCAGGTTGAAAAAAATAAAAACAAAATATTTTTCTCAATCATAGCTTTTATTAGCAAACAATTGTTCACATAGTTTACATGAATTAACATTTACTGGTGAAACTTTTTCCTATAGGGTCGTCTTATATTCAGGCTTTTTCTTTTTTCATAAGTTAATATTCAGATTTGGGGGGGGTCGTCTTATAATCGAGCAAATATGGTATATTCTATATTGAAGCAAATTTAAGTTAACTATATGATCTTTTAGCCCCCTTGCGATCAGGGCTGGATACATGTTTGCAGAGAACCTCATATTTTTAGCAGCCAGGACATTTTTTCTATTGAAATCAATGGAAACATGAAAAGTTTTCATAGCCAAAGTTACCTGGCTCCAGGGGTAGATCTATGTCCTGAGAAATATCTAATTACTGCCTCTACATTTAATGTGTGTGTGTGTGTATATATCTATATACACCACCTACAAAGCATAAGTTCAGCCCATTTTGCTTGAGAAACCAGTTAGAAGTAGAAAAAAATGAAACAGGTTGATTGAGCACTCGCTTTTCGATTTCTGTGTACAGAACTGCAGGGGACCAGTCCCCCTCATCTTTCCCTGCATTGACACTTCATTGCCATAGATAGCACCACTCAGTGTGAACCCAGCACCCAGTTGAGAACGTATGGAATTGCAGTTGTGTTCTGATGTTCAGCAATGCTGTTTGATGACAGGCTAAGCGAGCATCCTTTTATTGAAACATTATAGGGATGCACCGAAATGAAAATTCAGGACTCGCTTGGCCGAAAATGCCCATCCCCCCCCCCCAGGTTTAAAAAAAACCCCCACTTTTTAAAAGTAACACCAAAATTGGACAAAACAAAAACACATGGCAATTATATATATATATATAAGTGCTAACAGCAATCACACTCCCATGATGCTCAGGCAGCCAGTACATGCTAGAACCTGGGCATGATAGGAGTGTGATTACAGGCCTATTATTCCCCCTCCCACACTTACACACACATACACTAATTCACAAACATTCACTCATTCATATACCCTCCCCCACCCTCTTACCTGAACTGCAGATCTCTCAATCGCAGACTTCTCCAGGGGCCGATGCTTCCCTCTGTATTGCTGTGCGCGCAACTTCTCACCCCCAGGGGAAAAAGGAACGGAGAAGAGTCATGGGACGTGCATTTACGTGACTCAGCTGGGTTCCTGGTTCTCCTGGCCTGTACAACGAGACGTCACTTGCAGCGTGTGTGCGACCAACTCACGGGTAAGCAGCCCAGCCCCTGCGGATGATGATTTTCGCCTGTTTTTTAAAAAATTATTATTATTTCTGCATTTTGCCGATAATGCCCATTTCGGCCACTGAAATATCGGTGCATCCCTAAAACTTTATTTTGGCAATAGTGTGTTTATCACTGATATGGTAAAAAAAAAAAGACATTGAGGTTAAGCACAGAAAAACCTCGGCTCTTAACATGCAAACAAACAAATCAGTGAGATTTCAGCAATGTGAAAGGTAGAACATTAAAGCAATATTAATAAGATGTGTGCTTTATTGAGATTATATCAAAAGATTGGATAAATATGCCTACAGCTAATATACATACACAGTTGCAAGATCCAGGAATCCTGTTTTGAAACCAACAAATGCATTTATGTGAACATTTCTAAAGAATTTGCCACCTCAACATAATTGTGTAACAAAAAATATATACACACACAATTAGTTAATCTGCCAGTTGTAAAAATGACACTTTATTTCCAACTACTTTCATGTTAGCATTCAACCAAATCCATGTGCCGGTTCGGCCCTTCTGCTGTTGGCAGATGCACCTCCACGCCCCTTGTAACATGAGTGTTCCAGACACAGAGCAGTGACACTGTGTCATTGTTTTTAACACACACATTATATATATATCGTTAACAACAATCACTAGAAAGGTATTCTAGTTATCCATAAGTACAGGATAACAAACCAACTAATACGTTTATGTGTATACCATTATATACACACACACCATGGTTGCTGTGGGAGTTTGGGTTAAACAAAATATATACGGTGGCCCAATATAGCATATTTAATCAACATGCTGTTTTTTTCTTCCCTTCGCCATATTTTTACAAAGGCTGCCTGTATTAACAATCAACAACTTAACAATAGGGTTGAGATAACCTAAATGGGGAGAAATAAACACACAGAGACTGGGAACAGTTAAGAGGGCTGCTCACATGGTCTAACATAATATAGTTCTTATTTTAATCTGTAAACACTGGGTTATTCAGCGCAGTGAATCATAGAATGTATAATTTGTATAAAGTAATAGTTTCAATACAAGAAACTATTTTCTTCTAATAGGGGCCCGGAACATGAGTTAAACACCGGGCATAAACTGATTGTAGGGGGATCAGTACCACCCAACATCCATTTTCGCCTCGTCATTCCCAGCATTTAGTAATTTGTATGAGAGAATTAAACCTATTAACCCCTTAAGGACAATGGGCGGTCCCTAAACCCATTGAAAACAATGGATTTTGTCATTAAGGGGTTAAATGAGTCCTAGCTTGATAATGCAGCAACATTCTGAAATTCAGGATGATCAAGTATGGAGACCCACACTCTCCTGATGTTAAGTGACGTAGTTAATGACACTGCTCTGTAGGCTACCGATCGTCATGAGAGTCATTCAAGTATTTAGCCAGTGAAAGATCGATGAAAAGCTTCAAGCAAAGAGAACAGACAATAGAATTACCAAATTTTTTCCAGTAATGACAACCCTTTTTTACGAGATATCATAGCATTTGTTAAACGTACAAAAGTATACGAGTAACACATAACAGCAAAATAATCCACATGCATTTCGATGAGAGAAGCTGTTGATATAAAATTTCCTCCGTCATACAGAACTTAACCAAAGCCTATCGGCAAAATGACCACAAAGCAGGATACAAGCAAGGTTAACAATTAAAACGGTATTGTGCAAATCACACGACAGATGTTGTACTCTCTGGGTTAACTCGAACTAATCGAGATGCACTTCTCAGATCCTGCAATTGCTTGGCCGGCTTCCCGACTCCCTCTTCGAATCGTTTTTCCACAACCAGTAGGACAGTATCATACAAAAACGATGCGTTCTGTCTAATAAACGCTTTCTTTTCAGGTTCCTGCTCGCATCTCAAACTATAGTCCACATGCTGAACAGCAACAAGGATTATTTCCATCAAACTTTCAAGCAGGACCATGTGCAGCTCCGGAAAGTACAACTTCAGTGCTTCATCCAAAAAGGCCATAGTCTGTTTTGTAAAGGCCACGATGGTATAACTAAGGTTAACCCAACAGTCATCACCGGTATACTGGTCGAAACTAATCACTCCACAGCTCCTCATCTCTTCCTTCAGCTTCCCAAGAGCCTCGGGCGTCATCAGATTCATTTTCCTCCACATTTCCTCTGAGTTACGATGTTTTGTAGCCTCAATAATGATGTCTTTGCACCTCTGCAAAGCCGTTTTTATATCTTTCACCAACAAGGCATTGAGTATGAAGGTGAGGTCTAAGCCTATTTCACTCAGTTGCTTGCAATGCTCTTTCGCAACCTTCACACACTCTGCGGCAGTGGAGAGACTTTCCTTACTATCAAACACCTGCTTACTAAACGCATCCACAAACATCTTCAGAGCAGAGCGAGACCAAACGATGAATGCAGAATAGCATCCGTTGTTGCCAGCAAAATCCATCTCAAATTCCTTTGCTGTCTCTAGCAAACTGGTGAAGAATACATTGCACAGTTTGTGAATATAAAGTAAGGTTGCTCCCTCAATTCTTAGCTGGCGTATCGCAGTGTGCACGGCGGCTGCGCGGTTCTTCAAGAACAGCTCGCAAGCCTTAGTGGACTGCCCCAGGCGAATAAGTTGAGAAACTGCTCTGCGGGTTGCCTTTGGACCTCCTCTCAAAGACCTGTCTGGGGACAGTTCAAACACGAGCACATCAGTTAGCTGTCGTATCCTACCATCCACTTTAGCTTTCAAATCCTTTACAGCATGGGTCAAGGGTTTATCTTCTAAATAGCTATTTAGTTTATTGAGCAAATCAACTGCTCCCTCGAAATTCCGCTGAGCGATGCAAACATCCAAGTCTTCAGGAAGCTCCTGGATCCATTCAAGAGTCAGATCCACCAGCTCTTCATCAGAGGTCTCCTCTTCAACAAATGGGTTTGATGACACATCTGACACGACAGGCGAACGCGGAGCTTCCTCTTCTTTTTTACGCTTCTCATTTAACACTTTGTTCTTTTTGGTTTCTTCCAATACCTCCAGCCACTCTTTTTTTATCTTTGCATTCTCTGCCTGGAAAATACGACTCTCTGGGAACATGAGAATCTTGAACATATCCTTCATGGGCGGATTCTCCTTGACGTTTACTATAGCGAGGTCATCCAAGTTATGAAGCGCGTTGTACTTGTACATTCCTCTGCGGTTCGGTAAAGCTGTGGCAATGAGCAAGCAATCATTCATCAGAAAGGCATGGACTTTCTGGATGAGAACCATGTTATCCACATCAAACTCTGTCAGGTCACCGTTATACACCAAGTACCTATTAAAGAACACAAAGAAGAAGACATTTTAAATATATTCCCAAGAATACCATAGTGGATGCTGGAAATCTGCATTGATTTGGGTGAGAGACCACTCTGCTAGCATGTAATTCAATTGTTCTAGTTGGCTCCTGGATTTTGGATGGGATAATTAAGCTTAATTGTAGTTTATGCTACTCTATGGATCTACAAGGTTGTCCACAGATGTTTGTGAAACCCTTTTAGTGGACCAACACTATGGAAATGGCCATAAACTCTCAAGAGGTCCTTCACGAGATCTAAAAAGGGGGCCACAGCTCTGCTTATGCGGCTCTAAGTCTGAATATATAAAATATCGGAGACACTCTTCTCTATAACCCTATATTTTCATCATTGAAAAAATATGCAATTTAGTCTATTCCCCTACTCCTCTATCAGGTGAATAAATGCAACTAGTAACACCACTCTAGAGCAGTGGTTCTCAACCTTCCTAATGCCGGGACCCTTTAATACAGTTCCTCATGTTGTGGTGACCCCCAACCATAAAATTATGTCATTGTATATTGTGAAATGTGTGTTTTCCGCTGATCTTAGGCGACCCCTGTGAAAGGGTCGTTCGATCCCCAAAGGGGTCGCGACCCACAGGTTGAGAACCGCTGCTCTAGAGCAAGCTAAATAGTCCTCCCTGAACAACAGTTATAATAAATAAATGTTCATTTTGTAACCATGTCACACATTAATAAAGCTGCATGATTACAGAGCTCACGCCAACATTATACACACACTGACCACACACACACCTACACCTGCACCTACCTCCCGGGTGTCTCTAAGAGATTTTTGCACCCCTCCACTTTCTCCAGCAGTGTGGTCAGGTTCCTGACTTTTCCCTCATCGGCTTCCTTAGGGAAGGCGGCCTGTAGTTCCCGTGCGGCCTCGGAGCGGTCGGTCTGCAACAAGGCCTGGGTGACACTCTCCATGATGCTCTTCTGCTCGGTGAGGATGTGGCTGAGTTGGTACATCTCGCCCTCCAGGTAACTGATCTCTCTGGCGGTCTCGATGAACTGCCGATAGTTCTGGTAAACATTGCGCTTTAGGTTTTGGGCGGTCTCGTCCGCTAGGCTTTGGATCCGTTGCCGGTGCTCTTGCAGGTCTCTGTCCCCGTCTGACTGCTGGGAGAGCTGCTTCACGTACTGATCGGACTGAAAGCTGCTTGACTCTAACTTCGTTCGGAGCCGATGTACCAAGCTGCCACCCCCGATCTCTGCCATGACTACTATATCCGATAGCACCAAGAACCGGTCTAAGAAAGCAGATAACGCACGCAAGTGGGGCTGTTGTCATGCCCGCACAGCTTCCTGTCAACATGGTAGGCGGAGCTAGAATAAAGTCAAACGTCAAAGCCGCCATCTTTGTTAAGGGAAAGTTTGGTATAATTTGTTTAAGGGATAATTGATCAAATTGTTTCTTAGTGGACAAACGGAGCAAATAGACGCTTGCGTGTTTTTGTTCTATTACCAATATTCTTTATGGAGTAAAAAAAAAACCAAAAAACTATCCTTTTATACAGTACTAAATATAGTGTGACCAAATATTTCATTTATAAAGTATAAATAAAATGAATACTTCTTCAAAATGGCTTAAGCGGTTACACAAATACATATACATAGTCCACAAAACATAAAATTCTCGGTAAAGCCCTGGGCTCTATACACACACGCCAAACACTCCTAAGTGTTATTTTTTGGCCATTTGAAATGATGCACAATGGGATGCTTATAGAAAATGACATGTCCTACGAATATACTTGGGAACGCTCCAGGTTTCTTCTAGAGACTCATGATAAAGCGCCGTTTCTCCAGGTCACGAGAGCCCCACTCTGCACCTCCCCTATTTAGGACACCTAAAACATTTGGGAGATATAAAAAAAAAGCCATCTTTTCACTTAAAACCTACCCCTTTCTGTCCCAGAGGTAGTCCTAAGCAGTAGCATACAATCCATCTGGGTGACCACATTTTCTGCTTCATGTTAGGTCCACACATACCATTCGAGTTAGTTTCCACCAACTGGTATCACAGTGCATACGTTTCTTAAAACATTGCAGTTGTCATGATGTCAAGAGTGGTCATCTGTATCAGGACTGTCATGGCATATGAGTTGGCACAACCTCAGAAGCAAGAACACCTTCCATTCATTTTCAAAGGTGGACAAAATCATGTGATACCTTTTTGGCGGCCAAAAACCTGCCAGCTATATAATTGTTTCCACAGGTTTATAATTGCTTGTGGTTCTTGCAAGGTTTGTCATCTCTCCTGCTATTAATTTTAAGGGTGGGTATTAGCTCTCTTATTTTTATTACAGACCTACTTTTTCTTTCACCAGACTATGAATTAATAGAAGGACCTTCTTACTTACCTTTTATAAGACAACCGACCTAAAAAAGTGTTGTACAGACCAACATAGGCCAGGAGATCTATTTGGTGAAATGCTACTGATTGTACCCAACATAATATTTCAATGTATACCACTCAATGTTTCAAATGCCCATAGATGGAGACTTATGTTTTAGGGGGTATGTCTAAGGACAGTAGTGTACTGAGACTATGTGTCATTGTGACCTATTAACGACTGTTTTTTAAGATATTTCTAAGGAGAAAACTGTATTTTTCAGCAAAGATTCATACAAAACGGTCAGAATCAGTTCGGATTTCCAGAGCCTCTTGGTGGTTGCACAGGTCGCACACCCCAAAGGCTGGCCCTGAGTTAATGGAATATGCCCATGACTGCCATTTGTGGTCAACAGGCATGGAAACTTAACAAAAGTGTAGCAGATGCATTCTGTCAACAAAAAGACATAGGCATCTGAAGCTCACATCCGCAGTGTATGTAACGGTGACCTGTGAATGGACAATCTATGGCTGTGACATAGAATACCTGGTCTATCACACTTTTGCCGTTTAATGTTATTCTATAAACACAATGAAAAGTCATAGAAAATCATGTGCCAGAAGTTACATCCTTGGCTTTTGTGGATATGTTTGTGTTTATGTTTTAATGCTTTTCTATACCAGGTTTTTCCAAAAGTGTCAGCGATAGGAAATCGCTACGGATGAGTCTCATGATTTGTATCCGATCCTACAGAAAAGAAGGGGAATGCTGGCCCAGAGGCAGTTGTGAGACTGGTCCGAATTGTTCATGCAGGGCCTTTTTCTATTTCTACAAGTAGGGTCAGCCCAACTTAAGGGATTTCACACTGGATCGACCTGCCATGGGAGGTAGGCTTGAGTGGGGTCACGTAACACATGCAAGGAGACGTGAAGCCACACAAGTAAGCTTGGGTGTATGGTGTGTGTTAGTCTCTCTTATCTTCTTGACAGGGTAGGTAACCTGATCAGGGGTCGAAGGTGATGGCCATTGCCTGTGACGCCTGCATTGTAGCAGGAAACAAAGATTTTTCTTCAATAGATAAGCTGCCAGCATGCTGATAAATCTGTCTTTTGACCATTTTTGTTGTAGTAGCAGGCAGACACAATGTAACAGTGGTTACCGCCATTCATAAAACACCATAACCATTGTGACAAGCTATTTAATTACTCTTTTAAAGCATCAGTGTCAGCTTATTTAGAAAGCCCTTCGTATGGATATATAACACTTATATCCTAATCTCTAAACAGTAGCATTTGACAAAAACGTAATTTACTCTGCATTTTGGAGAGACAACTTGGTCCTTTTTACTTAGGAAACGTTTTAGTTATCCCATCCTGATGCATAATGAATGAACTAAGGGGTCATTTTCCACCAACTCACTATTTACCGCACACAATGTAGTTCATTGCCGCTGGCAAGTGCGGCCACCTGGACAACCTGGCCATAAATAAAATAAATGGTTTTCTTTTAATTGCGTTTCTCAGACTCCAGTTTCCCACGTAGCCTTACTGACAAATTCTGCATTTTAAATGCCCTTGTAGGTATCTTAATAGGCATTCTTCAACCTGAAAATCAACTACCTACTCCCTCGGCGGTCCCATTTTCACGCCACCGAGTAGCTATGGGAAGAATCATCAGGAGCCGGTTTGGCACGTGCGCACAGGGCTTTTGTTAGACCCCCCCCCACCCCTGTTATCGGATAAAAGTTTTATTTTCCATATTGCAAATTGTGCAAATGTTTCAGGGCAGCAGCAGGCCCTTTTTCAATGCATCTGGCCTTTGGAGTTGGAGCTAAATGGTAGATTCTGCAGAATCCCCCCAGGACCACACGAAAATGTAAAGGGAGCACTCAGCTATCATTTGCATTATTGATTGGCTTGTCCCTTGGAACCATTTATATGTGAATGGGGTAAAAGCCTAGAATCCAGCCTAGATAGCGCTGCCTACTTGGTTGTGTTGCGTAACACGGCGTGCAGCACTACATCTCCCATAAACCCCTGCCCTAGACGTGTCACATGATACTTCCCGGCCACTCAACAGGAAATGCACCCAGAAAGAGGTCAGGCCGTCACTCCCTGAGTGTGTGCATGCAGTTTGGCCTCTGACTTAGTTATTCTCCAGAACCCGTTCGCAGGTCTTGCACCCTAGTCTTTGATCCGCCCTTGATTTCATTTTGCGATGCCTAATTACAAGTGGAAATGGCCGGAGCCCATCTCCTAGCTTGGGTTGTAGGTGTGACAGCCCGAACATTACGAGTCAGATGTTATCGATAATGGGGCGTTGTGTAGGGTAGTGTCTGTGTCCGCCTGAGTTTGGCACATTGTGGGCACAAAGGACAAACTGATTTGCGTTTTTTTGCTTGTCATCTAGACGGGGTGGCATAGAGTGGTCATCATGGCCGGTGGGACTAGCGAGGGTTGTAAAGGCGGCTGTCCGTGTGACCGTGACCGGCAGTACTGCGAGTTGTGCGGGAAGATGGAGAACCTGCTGCTGTGCGGCCGCTGCCGGAGCTCCTTCTACTGCAGCAAAGAGCATCAGCGGCAGGACTGGAAGAAGCATAAACTGGTCTGCAAGGGGAGCCCGGCAACTACCCCGGGGGCAAACACCGGCACTTCCCTGCAAAAGGACCCCAAAAAGGAACCGCCGCAGCAGCCTCCTACTGCGCCCTCAGCCCCGGCACAAGATGCCCCAGACGCCGCGGAGGCTACAAGTTCGGGGGGTGGCGAGCAGAGGGAGCTGGTGGTCGGAGGGGCCACGCTGAGGGCCATCAAGGAAGAGGATTACACCCAGACCTCCGGGGAGGTAGGGGGGAGCAGCACGGCGAGGAGGAGAGAGGGAGTCGGGCGGCCGAATGGCCAGACGAAGCCGCTGCTGCAGAAGCTGGCGCAGGAGTACATCGCTCCGTGCATGAGCAAGCATGGCATCTGTGTGCTGGACGACTTCCTGGGCCAGGAGCTGGGGGAGAGAATCGTGTCCGAGGTGAAAGCCCTGCACAAGACCGGCCGCTTTACAGACGGGCAGCTCGTCAACCAGAAGAGCGACTCGACCCGCGACATCCGCGGCGATCAGATCACCTGGGTGGAGGGGAAGGAGGCCGGCTGCAGCGCGATAAGGGAGCTCATGAGCAGCATGGACGATCTCATCCGGCACTGCAATGGCAAGCTGGACAGCTTCAGGATCAACGGCAGGACGAAGGTAAGAGCGATGTATATATATAGGTGTGTGTGTATATATATATGTGTGTGTGTGTGATTATGCATGTAAAACAAGGACATATTGTAATGCTTTATGCTGGCGAATTCTATGTCTTCAGCCCATTGACAGTTTGAGGTTACCAGGTGCTCTATATGTTGACACTCCAGATGTGTTGCTTTGGCAGATGTCAAGAAGCTGTATTCCTTGAACATATGCTTGTCAATCATACATGTTACCTGAGGGACTTCTTCATCATATGTGTCCATGATGCTTTTCAAGGTCTTGTGCTATGCTTTGTGTGTACGGCTGCAGTAAAAAGACACTGGGGTTTATTCACTAAAGGGAGAGTTGTCAGAAGAATTTGCAGGAACGTTGTGTTCTTAACTATTCTACTCCTAGTTACCATGATGGCCATCGTGGACAAGCTTCTCCAGCAAGAAGGGCTTAGCTAGCCGTGCATAAGATATCATTAAATGGTTAACAAAACTTGATTTATCTATACATCACACAGTGCCAGCCATGCTCTTCCTACAAAATAAGTTCACTGTAGTTGGTCCTTTAAACACAATTCTTCTTTTAGTGAATAAGCCCCATGATACAAAGAAATGTATGGCCTCCAATATTTACTCAATGATTTTGCATGATACCTTGTGTGCGTCAGAATCGCTTCAGGAGACAGAGAGGTGTTCCAGAGGATCACAAATAGGTGAGTACTTGTGTTAAAGTGGAAGGTGAGTAAAAACTGTAACTATTTAAGATAAAGCTTTGAGTATGTATTACTTATATAAGTTTGCCACATATAGAATACAGCAGACATATCTGAAAGTCGAGCAGAGGCAGAAGAAAGCATTAAGGACTGGATATAGATGTTCATGAACCCATCATGTTTCTTGTAAAGCCAATCATGAGCTTGGTCTTCAAGTCCTATTCCCCCAGAGTGCACTGCTTTTATCCCCTACTCCTTTTCCTGCTTGTCACACTTTGGCCCTCTTCATCTCGCAATCTGTGTTTGCAAGAACTGAGCTGACAACGCTGTTGTCGTTATCCCCTTCCTTTTTACTGCCACTAGGTCTTCAACTATTTTCTCTATATTCTGTAACCCAGCCCACCATGTCTGTGTAGCTAACGTTCCTCTTTAACTAATGGACGTCAGGCTATCTTCAATGTTAGGCCGAAGGTTCATTACAGGAATGCAGTTATAAAAAGTGTATTATCAGAGTTTTCTGAAGACGCAATGGCCTGCTTGTTCTTTCTGCCTGCGTTTTTTACGGGAGGACAGGATCCATAGGTTGAACCTTGAAACCCTCCACCCTTTGTCAAACATAATGAGGTTGAAAGGTAGAGAAGGTAGCGGAAACTGGTTTGAGCCAATCGTATAAACCTTCAGCAAGACTGTAAATATTGATTTATATAGCTCCATCATATTCCACAGCACATAACAAGCAGCGTATTGCATACGTTTGCTTAACCCCTTCGTGACAAAGGCTGATTTTACTTTTTGTGCCCTTCGTGACAATGGCCGTTTTAACATTTCTGCGCTGCTCGTGTTTAGTTGTAATTTTCTTCTTTCCCGTTTACTGAACCCACACACATTAGATATTGTTTTTTTCAGGACAAGAAGGGCTTTCTTTAGATGACATTGTTTTGATTGTATCATATTATTTACTATTAAAAAAAGTATAAAATATGGTGAAAAATTTAGAAAAAAATGACTGTTTCTAACTTTTAGTTAAAAAATCTTTTACTCATCTATAAAAGGTAATCAAAAAACATGCTAAATAGATTCTACTATTTGTCCTGAGTTTAGAAATACCCAATGTTTTTGTTTTTTTGCTTTTTTCTACACATTATGGGGCAAAAAGTACAGGTAGCGTTTTGCTATTTCAAAGCCTTTTTTCCAAATCTGGTAATTCTTCCCCCCATGTGCCATTTCAGGTATCTTTGAAGCCGGCCAATGCAATTTACCCCATCAAGTCATATATTTTTGAAAACTAGACAGCCCAGGGTATTCCAAATGCTAGTATTTTAACCCTTTCCAAGCACTAATTCTACCATCAGCCTTTGTCAAACTTTATGGTAGTCATTTTTTTTGCATTTGTTTTTTCACACACATTTTACTTTAGGTATGAATAAACAAGTTCTGGTATATGTCACTATCATAAAGCACCCCAATATGTGTTTAGCAACATCTCCTGAGTACAGCGATACCTCACATGAATGATTTTGCCTGGGTGTTTGGGGGCAAAAGGTTCACATTTGGGGCATGCGCATTTTCAATGTTGAACTTTGGCATTTGGGGATCCACTGCCCATGCCCTATTTGGTACATCTTTGATCCGGGCCATTTCAGTGTGCCCAACAAAACCATATATTTTTGAAAACTAGACACCCCAGGGTATTTTAAATGCTGGTATATTAACTCTTTGCATGCACACATTTTACCACCAGCATTTTTTCAAAGTTTGCAGTAGTATTTTTGTGTGTATTTGTATTTGTATTGTATTTTTCCCACACACACCTACTTTATGTATGAATTTACAGCTCCTGGTATATGCCGCTGTCACACGACACCCCAATATGTGTTCAGCAACATCTCCTGAGTACAGTGATACCCCACATGCATGGGTTTGTCATTTTTGGGGGGAACTAAAAGGCCACATTTGGTACGTGTGCATTTTTCTAATTGGAAATTAGATGTGTGGCCATCCTTCCCCCCGTGTTATTTGGGACATTGTTGAATCCGGCCAATTCAATTTACCCCATCAAATCATACATTTTTTAAAAGTAGACACCCCATGGGCATTTAATATGCCAGTATTTTAACTCTTTCCATGCGAGAATTGTTTTAAGCTAATGTGCTAATTTTAGGACTTGCTCACAAAAATATATTTTTTAAATATATATTTTAATTTTTTTTTGCCTTTTTTAAAACTTTTTAACATTTTTTTTTCAAACTTGAAGGTTCTCCTGATAGTGACATCAGAGGGAAATTATTTTTACATTTTACTGGTTTTTTACTATTTTTTTTCTAATGATTATTAATTTTATTTTATTTTTAATTTATTTTTTTCTAATCACACTGTGATTAGAAAGCTGGGCTCCATTGACTTGCATAGTTGAATGCAGTACCTGTATTCAACCTGCAAGTGGAGCCAGAGTTCTCTAGAGGGTCAGGAGACCGTCTAGCGAACTTTTTCGTCTTTATTATTTTTTTTCCCGGGCCGCCGGCATCTTGCTGATGGCGAAGATCACCGGCAGCTGCGGCTGTGACCGCTCTCCGGAGCGGTCACAGTCCATCAAGAGGTAAGTGTTTGGTGTCGCTGGATGCCTCCTGATCGAGGCATTCCAGCGACACCATTTAAGTTTAGGAGGTGATCGTTGATCGCCTCCTAAACGCTTTTAAAACGGGCCATACGTTGTATGGCGGATGTTGACGCCCCGGGGAGGGGCCAGGCATGGCCCCTGATTCCGATCATGGCGTTGCTGAATGCCTCGAGGTCGAGGCATTACAGCAACGCCGTTTGGGTAAAAAAATCGATCACGGATCGATTTTTTTTTTTATTTTTTTTTTTTACCCGTTTTAACAAATGACGGTCCTGGCACGTCATTTGTCGTTAACGACATGTTTTTCCGTGACGTGCCCGGACCGGCAATTGTCATCAAGGGGTTAAACAAGCTTACATCATGTATCGGTTTCATCTGCAAAACGCTGAAGGGTTTGACCAGGAAAAAGACAATGGCCATGTTCGAGCGGAGTTTGTTTGAAATAAACTTCTTCCAAGTCCCTATATCTGCTATCTCGTTTCAGCAAATGTTCATCGGTGCAAAGTACCTATGATAAAGGTTGCAACTTTTCCTTTAGTTCTGTATACTGCTGGTACTTCAACAGTTGCGATGGCAAACTAAGGTTTGATAATGTGTACTTGATCACCTCCTTTAAATAGATTGATGCCTTCTAGAAGAAAAGGTGAGAAGGTGCTACGTTATGCACACTCTACATCGTTCCATGCATATGGCGCAGTGGATGCCATTTGGGGCATTCGTTTCTATGTAATTATGTTGAGTGTGACATAACTGGTGCAGTACACTGATCTCCACAAGTCCGCTAGATTGTGATGACCAAGTGTACAAGTTGAAGAGGATCATGGGTAGATGAGTACTCTCACTAATCATTAACGTAAATGATAAATGGCTTAATGCTTTTGCTAAATGCTCAAATAGTATATGTTGTTTGCCATACTTAATGCTTTCTATTTCCTCTTTAATCACGTGTGTGTATGTGAATATATCTCCTGCTTCTGGGAGTATGGATGGGTATGGGTGCGATTGGAAAGCTTTTGTTAACATTGAGCTCTAAGGGGATCAGCACATTTTTGTTATCCCATGCCCTGCAGTGGCATTCAGAGCTTAGGCAATTGTGCAGCTTTACAAATGTGTTGCCTTTTCATCCCTGTCATGTGCTTTGCACAGCATCAAAGTTGTACACGACGATGACATGTGACAGCGTTAATCTGCCACTATATAACTCAATCTGACGGTCTACAGGCTGTACCTGCCGTCCAGTATGTGTTATTGCTTCAAGTCGCCGTTTATTCAGTATGTTTCATTCACATTTACCAAAGTGAATGTATATGTGATCCATAGCTACGATTTAAGAATTCCTCATTAATGTTGGTTTTCATAACTAGAAATCTGACGTATATATGTATGTACACACACGTACACTGACACATGATTGACTTACCCAACCGACCCATGATCGCCCCTTACTGCAAAAGTAGCACTGGAAGGAATGCCTTTTATTTTAGGATGGCTTGTCCTTTAACTTTCCTGAGTTCCTTTGCTGTGTTTACCTCTGCTACTTCCAGTGACAGACTTTTCCAGGTATCTTCTACCCTTTCAGTAAAGTAGAACAAAATGTTACAGGAGTCTTGCTCTCAGCAGCATTTAATGCTTTCTTTACCAAACATGTTGTAGGCACTTGATAAGCGGGCTCAGGAAGGCTAATATATACATGGTGGCACCTATTTATGATCGCTAACATCAATCACAAAAAATGATTTCATTTTTCTAGTAGTGCAGGGAAGGCTGCAGATTGACAGCTATCTTACCATTTTTATTGCAGAAGTCTTGTGTGTGTTTAACCATACATGTGAGAGCGTTAGCGGAAAGCCTCGCATTTATACTTAAATGCACAGTGGGGAGAACCAATTGTCAGCTTGTCCGGTTGTAAGTAGACTTGGGCGCCGGCCTTCTCTTCGTGTTTGTCTTCATGGGGGGGAAAAGATCTTCGTATTCCACGAGTATTTGCCCGTTCCTGTGTTCGGTTCGGGCTAATATTCGTGTACATTCTTCGTGTTCATTTTTTTTTTCTTCATTTTTTTGTATAAGAGGTTAATACAGGGTTAACGCGCAACGGACTACACAGCAGCTTTGGCGCCAGGACTGTAAATGTCCGTACGAGCAACTCTATTGGTCGCCTGCAGGGGCCTCCTCTGTCATCAACCAAGCCTATTGGTCGCCCAATAGAGTCGCTTGCACAGCCCTTTCACTGACGGGAAATCCGTAGGTTCACCGTCAGGAGTTAATTGGTTGATGCCAGAGGAGGCCCCTGCAGGGGACCAATAGTCGTTTGCACGGCCCTTAAACCCCTGACGGCGAACCTACGGATTTCCGCTTCCGTTAACCTCTGCGATGCTGCATAGATAAGGTAGGCTAGATGGGGAAGGGACCAGGGAGATTAGTGCGTTGTGTGTCTTCGTCTACGTTTTGCCGCCACCATGTTCGTATGTTCGGTATTCGGGCTGAACAATGAAAACGCACAGGTCTAGTGGTAAGTCTGTAAAAGAAAATATTTCTGCTGCAGAAAGGTCCATAGAGCAGACAGCTTTATATGTCCGCTTGCTACTATGGTAACCTATGCAATAAAGTAAAAAATGGGGCCGTATGCTGTCAGAAAAAAATGGTGGAACCCTGCTAATGTCACAGCCTCACATCTCAATTAGTATATCATAAATCCAATAAAAAAACAATAAATATGCATTTCCTGAATAAAAAAAAAAAAAATGGACTAACGGACTTGACCCTCAAGTCAGAATAATGGTACGCAGCCCGCAAAAGCACCAAAGGTGCAAAAGGTTATGGAAATGTGTATTTTCTAACATTAATTTGGGCCAAATAAAACAAAAACTTTGAAGAGCCGTTTGAGTAACAAAGGTTATTGAGAAAAATAGCTGCTGAGGCCTAACCTTACCTTTTGCCATGAAGGAATTCATATTAAAACTTTTACTTGTTGGCTTGCACAATGGCTGTGCAACTCTTGCTAAATCCATGCTCCGTTGTCTACCTTAAGAAACGTTACGTTAATCGTTCCCAGTATGAGATTTCTGAAATAATGGACCACTATTGTTTCTAGTAAAAGTAATCTATTATTTGGTCGGGCCCTCGTGGGTAAACTTTTTTTTTTTTTTTTTTTTTTTTCTTTTTGGCTGTGATTTTCCATTTTGGTGTAACAGGATTATCATTTGCATAGATAATTACAATAAACAAGTCATCCTTTCTGCTTACTTAAATACATGGGCAAGGAGTTGGCAACCATGTATTGACCCGTGACTCTATATGCTGAAGGCAGTTCTGTTAAATAACCTTTTACCTAACTAAAATTAAGGTGTGTTTTTGGCTCTTTCATGATTTTTGAAGTTTGGAATGAGCAAGCTTTATGTAAAGCATCTAATATAAATTGTTACATACTTTTTTTTTTTTTAAGGCAGTTAACACAGATTTTGGCGCTATGTTAGAATTAGAATAGATAAAATTGAAAACTGAAACATAAGGTACCCAAAACAAACTGGGCTTTCTGTCTCTCTTTCCTACATGTTGAACAATTTAACGTAATAACATTATTTTTTGGAGCTCTCAACATAAAAATGTACACTTATTTTCTTCTCGGAGTAGTTATTCTGTTTGTAATTCTTTCATTTTGCTTCCAGGCGATGGTAGCGTGTTACCCAGGAAAAGGAACGGGATATGTGAGACATGTGGATAATCCCAATGGAGATGGAAGATGTGTCACTTGCATATACTATCTTAATAAAGACTGGGATGCGAAGGTAACACAAATATACCTTTATCCTATTTGATTTTACTGTACACCTGTGAAAAGTTGGGCTGACATTTATTTCATATTATGCACGTGTATTATAGAACTGAAAACTATAACAACGGCCTTGGTTATGATCTGATCTTTAATCAAATTGGTCTTATCGTTCCAAACGTGACTCATACTTGTGCAGTACATTTGTGTTGCTGGGAGCACAATCAATGAATAAATGTTATGAATAATAAAAATAAATAGACACAACTTTTGGATAGAAAACAAAGTGTGGTTGTTTATTTGGGATTTAACAGCAGTAGTAAATAAAATGCATTATAACATCTAGAATAAAACTTGCGTATAAACATGGCGCAGGTTCCACCTCATAAGCCAGAACCAGCCGGAGCCCATCAAGACCCTAAAAAGACAGTTCAGTGTCTCTGACAGACTATATTTTGTATTCTTCTGGTTTGTTTGAACTAGGAGACATTTTGTCCCAATTTATCACAATAAAGAATAAAAATCATAAAAAGAATAAAGCATGTTAGTGATTTGCCATTAAGTGAAGGTTTGAGCTGAGATATCGGTGTGCATAGGATACGTTTGAATAAAAATTTCTATCAAAACTGGCACCAACTTGCTTAACAATATAACGAAAGCCCAACTATATAAAGTGAATTTTGTATACTGTATTAATATGTACCATTTGACTTTGCAGGTTAATGGGGGTGTGCTTAGAATCTTTCCCGAAGGTAAAGCCCAGTTTGCGGATATTGAGCCAAAATTTGATAGACTGTTGTTTTTCTGGTCAGACCGGCGCAATCCTCATGAAGTTCAGCCAGCCTTTGCTACAAGGTAAATTGGGGAAATTATTTGGTTTGGTAATGAGAAATTAACCTTCCTGGACAAACATGAGCATATCTACTAGTTTTATTCATGTTGTTCAGTTTGATGTCCCTGACGCCCCAGCTATAGAAAAATTCATATTAAAGTACTTTACAAAACCGAAACATAACTTTCCTGACTCTGCAGCAGTTTCCCTACTCTGTAGTCTGACAGTCAGTGGCAGGAAAGCACCTCCTTTGAAATCAAAGACCCTGACCCACTGACGTCTCCTGGCCTAGAGGGGCCTGTTTAGGCGGTGGCAGTCCCACTGGTCAAGCCCCGCAATGTCCCGCTGCACTATTTGCCAGTTATAAGGGTGATCTTTGATCCCCCCCCCCCCGTCAACCTATTTACACTATGGAGGCATAACTCCATAGACATTATTAAAAGGTGCACTAGAATATGTCCTCATATCCCAGCAATACACTTCTTACAGGCACGCAAAGCTTTTTATTATACTTAGGACAAGGGCAGCCCAAAGATAAAGGCATCACTGCCCCAACCTGTAGTATTTCCCGATCCAGTGCTGTAGCTGATAGGCATGTGTTCAGCCAGATATATCTTCTGCACAGCAGAGTAGTGAGGAAAGGGGCAAATGCATATGATGACATGTGGTTTCCCCCTAGGCAGTGGCGTCTCCAGCTTTCATATTTAGGGGGGGCACATGGGGGGCCAGGGACCAAAGTAGGAGGGGCCAATTATAAAACGGTACATATACACTAATATATATATATATATATATATATATATATATATATATATATATACATATACATATACATATACATACACACGTTAGACGTGCATTTTTAACTACATAATATGCACTTATCTCTTTGAAGTAAAGACTGATTGAAATATGATTTCAAAATAACAGCTAAACTGGCAGTTATTTTTCATTCTTTTATATTAGCCCCTGCTGACAATATATAGAAATATTACACCCTGCTTCAGATATATATTAATATTAATAGCCCCTGCTGCGGATACATACTTATTATTATTATTATTATTATTATACCCTGCTGCCGATATACATAAAAATTATACCCTGCTGCCAACATATATTAATATTAGCCCCTACTGCTGATATATATTATTAGCCCCTGCTGCCGATATTAGACCCTGCTGCCAATATGTATATAAATACTAGACCCTGCTGCCAATAAATATTATTAGCCCCTGCTGCCAATATATGTTGTTAGCTCCTGCTGCTGATATATAGTAATATTAGACCCTGCTGCCGGTATATATTATTAGTCCCGGCTTCCGATATATATTAATATTAGCCCCTGCAGCCAATATATATTATTAGACCCTGCTGCCAATATATTTGCCACACTGACTGCAGATCAGGGGAAGACAGTGAGAGTCAGTGCAGACTTCGCTCCTTCTGACTGCACCATCACATTAAGAAGTCCTCTCCCCTGTAATCATCCCCAGAGTCCCTTTGTCCCCTCATTCACTAAACCATACCGCTCTTTTACTTACACCCTGTAGTTCAGGTATAGATCAAATAAACAACACATGGAAACAGTACATGCAACTGAATAAGACAAAAAAAACCTGTATTTGCAGGTATACAAAAATAAAGTATGGAAACATAGCATAGCAGATACAGATCAACAGAATTTGACACACTATTTGACAACTATAAATAATTTTTATTTTTTTTTATCACATTATTAAAATCCCAGCAATAAAAAAAGTTAAAAGGCCCAAATAAATTAAAGAGATTAGACATAATGGAATCAAACATTTGCTACTGCAAAAATTTTTAAATGAAAAAGTCCAGTTTTATTCAGCGCAACAAAACAGTGATAGCCTTATTCTTAACAATATTCTTGAAAACGAAATATTAAACTTCAACAAAACTTTTAGCCATTAATGCAACACAACCATCCTAGCACTGTCACCAAATGAACACCTCATTACAGATAACACAATGCATACAGCTGCATATAACTAAGGTGAATACCACTTGGTCTGTGAAGGCCTGTGAAACCAAAGGGGAATAGTGTCCTGTATAATGAAATCAAGAATTGAGTTTCACAAACTCTGAACCAACATCTACGTTTCCTTTTTAATAATATATCCAGATTGAAATAAGAGTAAATAACACAAAACCTTTACTTTTCCTCTCACTGATTTCTAGGACTAGAAAGTTTTGTCCTCTGAAGTGACCACAAAATCTGGATAAATAAAAATTACAAAGTTCTATTTAACCCTCTACAGCAAGTAAAGTGCCAGGAAACAGATGACCAAACACATATCAGGACAGGGTCTGCCACACTGACACCCAAACACATACACCAGGACAGGCTCTGCTGCCACATGGACCCCCACATCAGGATGGGATAACCTACTAATAGTATAAAAAACGCCTTCCACATTGCTTTGTTGTTTGTGTGTATTGACTCTTGTGTATTTGTGCCCCCCCCAGCCACCCCCCTTTGTGCATTTTTGCAATACACCCTTGTGTATTGATTTATTTGATGCCCCCAGCCAACCCCCCTCCCTTGTGTATTGATTTATTTGATGCCCCCAGCCAGCCCCCCTTCCTTGTGTATTGATGCACCAACCCCTTGTACTGGTTAATATAATGGCCCCCATACCCATGTGTATTAACCCCCCCGTTTGTGTATTGATATACGTGACATCCTTCTAACCACCCTGATGTGTAATTATGTCCCCAGCCACCATCTTTGTGTATTTAATTTTCCCAATGCAGCCCCCCCTTATTAATTTCCCTCCTTCTGTCACCTCCACTATTTATTTAAAATAAAATACTTTTTTTGCTGTCCTTCATTCTTCCACTGTTACACCGCTGCTCTTCTCCCTCGTGCTCTTCTCCCTGTCAGGCAGTGACAAGCAACTGTTCCGCAAGAGCCCGCCCCCTTCAAAGGGGCGGGACGAAGAGCCTCAGTCAGTGATCGGCATGCCGGCAATCCATTAAGTGGCCAGCGGAGGCGGCTTTACAGCTGCCTTGAAACTGTCAGCCACATCGGCTGCAATTGGAGCTTAGTGTGCCGGCACACCGGTAAATGTCCCGGTTTCCCGGCGGTGGGCCGGGTGAATGGTATAGCGTTTCAATTGGCGGGGGCACACTGGGGGGCACAGCATAACGCCACTGCCCCTAGGACACAATGTGTATAGTGAAAGTTGTGTGATTATTGGGAGTGCTGTAATCCGTGTGTCATAAATAATCCACTAACTACTGGTACTCACATAGCTGCTTTAAAATCACTTTATAGCATGCACTTTATAAATTTAATTTAGAAGCAATGAAGACCTGATTGGGAGCACTGTTATTGTTCTGCATAGATCCCTGCATTCCAGGTTTGTCAAGTAATTTGCAAGCAGAGTCCTCTTTACCTCGTGCTGGTTTGTCTCTGAGCCCTACCCCACACAGCACATAAAACACTACATTTTTGGCAATGCATAGACAAAAATTGCAGTGACCATAAATGATCAGATACTAATTATTTTAACTTATGGTGTATACTGTATCCAAAAGCTCTAGACGGATGTCTTATAAACCTGGAGAAGCCAGGAGGTGGCACTAGAGCTCTCGTTGAGCTAGCCTTTGCGGCGGTGAGTATTTAGTGATTTGGAGGTTGACAAATGCGGGAGAGCGGCTTCTATCTACCTGAATACTCCTTTATCCTCGTGTATATTCTAAGCTGTTACAGGTTGAGTCTTCGAAGAGCAGTGTTTAGTTTACCATGTGGCATATTGTGACATACATAAAATACATATTTGTTTTAATCTTAAATTATGTAGTGTTAAGATCTACTATGCTGGTTATAAGGTTCTGACATGTTTCAGTTTTCTGAAATGTCGCAACTAGGGCTGCAACTAACGATTATTTTAATCGATTAGTTGGCCGATTATTTTTTCGATTCATCGGATAAAAAAATTTAATTTATTTTTCAATTTAAAATAATGTAATAAAAAACGTACAATTTACACTTTCATCTCTTTATCACAATGGCCTCTCTCTATTCACCTTCTTATTTTACTGACATAATAATAAAAGCTACAAGAACCCAAACACAGTGTTTCTCAAACTAGGTTTTAATACAAAGTTATTAGTAAATATTAATTCATATGTTAACTATTTTTCATATTTAATAAAAACTGTTTACATTTTTTTTATTTACCAAACTGCCCCCGGTTATGCACATCTGACCCCCAGCTTGCCACTGTGCCCCCATATATGTCTTATACCTCTTATATGCCAGTGATATGCCTTATACCCCCTATATGCCCTGAAATTCATAATACCCCCCATACACCACTATAAAACTCACCCATACACCACTCTGGCTCCTCCCCCTCCCATACACCCTTCTGACTCCTCCCCCTCCCATACACCGCTCTGCCTCTCTACCCGGCTCCGTTACTGACAGGAACTTTCACTGCAGCTTCATAGAAGCCTCAGCGTAAGTGAAGGGCAGTAACGGAGGCTGTCTGTGCGATGCAGACCCCCACCGGCTGACAGAGAGGATGATCCTCTGTCAGCCGGTGGAGGTCTAAACGATGCGCACAGACAGCCTCCGTTCACTTACGCTGAGGCTTCTATGAAGTCAGTAACGGAGCCGGGTAGAGAGGCAGAGTGATGTATGGGAGGGGGAGGAGTCAGAGGGGTGTATGGGAGGGGAAGAGAGAGACCGGCCGACAGTGAGGGGAATCCAGGTCCCCTGCAGCAGGGGATCTGGATTCTAGTGTTATAATCCGATCTCTGTTAGAGGTCGGATTATAATTTTTATAATCGATAAAACTCTATTCGATTAATCGATAATGAAAATCGTTGACGGCCACATTATTATCGAATTTATCGATTAGTTGTTTCAGCCCTAGTCGCAACATAGCCATGTCATTGCCCACTATATAATTAATCAGAATTAAAACATTTTATTTTTCTTTAGGTACGCAATAACAGTGTGGTATTTTGATGCAGATGAAAGGGCAAGAGCAAAAGAAAAATACCTTACAACAGGTATGCATATTTTTGAAATGTACCATTTAGGTTCCGTTTCTTTTATAAATGTTTCATATATTTTCACATTTCCCAAAGTTTATCTTTCATATTAGCGATTAAGAGAGTAGTGTTAATGGAAATGTACACTTTTTAGAAGTAAAAATTTGAAAGCAAACTTTAAATGTCTAATTTGTTAAAAACAAAAATATAGATCCGCTTGATGCAGTTTGTTGATTAGCCATGTTCAGGAGAAGTTTTTATAAATGCTTACAATGTGTTGTAAGCCAAAGTATACACAACAGGTTACTTTCCGTAGAGCAGAGTTCAACTCGTAAACCTTGCTTTACATTATGATGGACCAACCCTTTCACATCACTTAAGTGACGGAGTTGGACCAGAATGATTACTTAATCAGTGGACTTAATACATTTCATTGATTTAACTGTGTGTTATGCAGGGTCAACCCACTCCGGCCAAACAACATATATATATCTATATCTATATATATCCTCTAGAAATTAGATAACAATTTGGTAACCTTGTTATCCTTAGGGTTTGTGGATATCAATACTAGAGCCCAAAGACATATTTGGATTATGAATATTTTAATAACAAAAAGACAAATGCTACACCGTGCCGCAATTATAAAAAAACAAAACATAGAAAAGAAAAATTTAACCGGCAAACAGTTCTTAAAATCAATGGGCTGTATTTGCAAGAAAACGCCCCTCTGACCACATGACCGATTATATGACACCTTCCCCAAGAATTGGTTCCCATCTTTGATGTGCCAATAAGTTATGGGTGATGGAAACCCCTCCACCTATGCTAGGAATGGAATTCCTATAACTCAGGATCTTTATCAGTTGGGCCATGAACCACAGGGGTCCTTTGGGAAGATGACACTTCTAGCCATAACAGATACAGAGGGCATGCACAAAGAAACTGATTTAAAGCAGATTAACTCATTGAATGCTAACACAAAGGAACTAACCACCTCTGCTGGATTACCCTTGCATGCATCCACTACATCATATGAGTTAATCATGACAAGGATAATGAGAGTTTCTGACAATTTATGACTTTACAAAAATATAAACTTTTAATTCAGGTTTTTAATTGAGGTTCACATAAAAAATTTTGAAAATGTAAGATGCTAATTTGCAAATGCCTGTTTTAATAGCACATATTACTTGTTACCATATACCCTATATAACAATGACTGATGCAAAATTCCCATTTTTAATGCATTCATTACCAAGTTTCCCATCACTATTTGTTTGACAGTAGTCTAAGTTTTTCACTAATGCTACCTATTTCTTTGTAGGTGAAAAGGGGGTGAGGGTTGATCTCAACAAACCTCGTGACTCCATTACTAAAGAAGCCATCTGAGGACTTGCCATGCGCAGAATATTATACATCAGCACCTATGGTGGCTGGATTTCCTCTAATTTGTAACTTGGTTGAAGTGCCACAGATCATCAAATGAATTGACCTTTGGGAAACCAGGAAAATGAAATTTGTAAAGAACTACTTGCTTATGTAATTTTACATTGAAATACAAAACGCTGACATAACAGAGCAGGTTTTATTCTCTGCTCATACAAACAAACTGCAAAGAACTAATGCATTGCTGTCTATTTTTTATGTTTTGCTGCTTAATTTGTCATCCTCCAACTGTCCTTTCTATAGAAACCATAATAAATTATGGATATTTTTAAAGCGCAGTTTGTCATTGAATGCATTTTTTTGGGATAAAGTAATGCTAAAACATGCATGAATGACTTTACTTGTGTTATACACAAGGGTATCTTGGTGTATATAAAAGTGTGGTCAGCATTCCTAAAGTTTTACAGACTGCGCCAAATGTTCTGTACTATATATGTATATCTTTTCTGATGCCTTAACATTAAGCTCAGCTCTTGGATTTTAATGTTATAATAATGAATAACTATAGCTATATGCAGAAAATACATCAAAATGCCAAACACTACTATAAAAATAAAATCGATATTGTCAATTGATGGGAGGCAAGTGCTCCGATGCCAAATGAATTGGAGTACTTTCTGTTCATGCACACAAAAAAAGGGGGAAGGGTGAATGCATACATGGGGGATTCTGCAGTAACCCCACATGCATTTTCAAGGGGAGCACCAATTTAAAAGGACTTTTCAGCTATCACATGCATTCAGGATCAGGATTTTTGTAACCATGTTTGCGCTAAAGGAGAAGAGCGGTTTGTCTGTTTGCTATGTCTTTAATCAACTGTGATTGTCCATTACTTCATTTAGTGCACCCCCACAAATGATTTAGGTAGCTGCCCTGATTCTGGAAATGCATCATACACCTGTTTTCATTTATTTTGGCAGTTAAAGGGTTAACCCTTTCATGAAATTGACGAGCCTGTCACGTCATGTGTTTTCAACGGGTGTAGAATGTGATCGCTTTCCTCTTCCAAACTATGTTGCTGTAACGCCTCGATGTTGAGGCATTGAGCAACATCGAAATATGCAGCAGGGGCCCCGTCTCCTCTCTCTACGAAGCATCAAAGTGAGAAATATAAAATTTGGCACCAGCCGCATGTTGAACAGAAGTTGGCTTAAATGATGTTCCTGGCATTCAGGGACACCAAAAACCTAAACCCAGTGTCTAGTTTTCAAAAATGTATGATTTGATGGGGTAAATCAAATTGCCAGGTTCAAAACTGTTTCAAATAGGACATGACCAGATGTTAAAATTCCCCCCAAAAGGCACACCTCCCAAATGTGGTCTTTCAGCTGCCTAACAACCCAGCAAACCTATGCATGTGTGGCATCACTGTACTCATGCTGAGGTGTTTGGCTGTGGCATATACCAAGGGCTGCAAGTTCATACCTACTGTTAATTGCAATCTGCGTAAAAAAATAATATATATATATATATATATATATATACTACCACAAATTTTCACAAGGCTGGTTGTAAAATTAGTGCTTGTAGAGGTTAACAGCATTTGAAATAACTTTGGGTGTCAAGTTTTCAAAAATGCAAGTGTTGATGGGCTAAACTGAATTGGCTGGTTTCTCAAATAGGACATGGGGGCAGAATTTTCAACATGTCAAAATTCCAAGTTGTAAAATTGATTTGTGAATGCCCAAATGTGGCCTATTACCCCCAAAAACCCGACTTGTGCATGGGTGGTATTACTTTACTAAGGAGATGTTGCTTGATACGTAGTGTGGTGGTGTTTGGCAGCGACATTTATCAGGAGCTAACAAATCCTGCCTAAAGTAGAATGTGTGTGGGACAAAACACATCATCGCAAATGTGGCCTTTTACCGTCTCCCCAAACAACCTAAGAAACCCATGCATGGGTGGCATCACTGTATTCGGATGTTGCCAAACATATATTGGTGTGTTGCTTGACAAAAACTTATATCAAGAGCTGTAGATTCATACCTGCATTAAAATGTGTGGTAAAATTATTGTAGTAGAATTAGTGCATAGAAAGAGTTAAAATAATACACCCTAGGGTGTCTAGTTTTCAAGTATATATTGTTTGAAGCGTGTAAATTTAACTGACCGGCTTCAATGAGGGCAGTATAGTAATATGCTACTTACACTTTTTGCCCTATAACTTGCAAATACCGTATTTGCTCGATTATAAGACGACCCCCCAAATCTGAATATTAATTCTGGAAAAAAAGCCTGAACATAAGACGACCCTATAGGAAAAAAGTTTTACCAGTACATGTTAATTCATCTAAACGATTTTTTTTTAATAAAAGCTATGATTGAGAAAAATATTTTGGTTTTATTTCCTTCTATTTTCCAACCTCCCCCCCAGTTATGCACATCTGCCCCAGAAATGCCTTATACCCCTATATGCCACTGGCATTTAGAGGGTTAAAAGGCATATTATGGGGAACAGTGGCATATAGGGAGGTTTAAGGCATTCAGGAGGCAGAGTGGCGTATAGAGGGTTAAAAAGGCATTTCTGGAGGCAGAGGGGCATTAAGGGGGTTAAAAAAGGCACTTCACAGAGCACTTTGCCTCCAAAAATGCCTTATGCCCCCCATTTAAGACCCCCCCCAAACTTACCGGTGCTTCTGACTTCCCTGTCATGTAACCGGGGCAGCGTGTAGATCCCACGCACTTACGCTGCAGCCGGAAGGAGGCGTGGCTAGCAGCGGGGGTTGTCTGCGTCCATCGCGCAGACCTTCCCCGACTGGCAGAGATCAGAGTTCCCCAGCACTCTGACAGCCGGGGAAGGTCTGCGCGATGGACGCAGACAACCCCCGCTGCTAGCCACACCTCCTTTCGGCTGCAGCGGACGTTGTCTACGCGAATCGCGTAGACATCTACACGCTGCCCCAGCTACACACCGGGGACTCAGAAGTACTGGTAAGTGGGGCGGGGGGGTTGGGGAGACAGGAGGATCCAGGTCCCCTGCAGCTGCGGGGGATCTGGATCTTAGTCGTCTCATAGTCAGACCTAATTGAGGTCTGATTATAAGACGATTTGCTCTGAAAAAAACCTTGTCTTATAATCGAGCAAATACAGTAAAAAAAAAAACAAACATTGGATTTTTCTAAACTCAGAACAAATATTAGAATCTATTTAGCAGGTTTTCTCATTAGCTTTTGTAGATGAGTAAAATATTTTTCAAATAAAAGTAAAAAAAAGTGTTTCTCAATTTGTTTCTATATTTTATATATATTTTTATAGTAAATTATACGATCAAACTAATTGTATCTGTCCAAAGCCATGTCCTGAGAAATTAAAAAAGATATAACTAGCAGCTAAACATGAGCACCGCAGAAATGTTAAGAGCCATCTTAGCAAAGAGTACAAAAAATTAAAAACAGCTTTGTCCTTAAGGGGTTAATTATGAATTATGTGCATCGCTGTTTCTAACCAAGATTTTGGAAAAATTTGACGTGCTAGGAGTTGTGCTCTAATAGCAACCAGAAAAAGAAAAACTGCTAAACAAAGTTGACGCCCCAAAGTAGTTTAATAGGGGCATTTTAACACTTTTTAACTATTTAAACATTTTAGCACCAATCTGTCCTGAACATTGCAGCAAAACTTCGATTTTTCATTTTTAACAAACAGTATTTCAGTAAAAAATTTTTCCTTGATATGAGAAATAACTGAAACAACTTGTGCTTTTTGTAGGGTCCCATTAGTGGATAGTAATAGGTACGGTTAGATGTTAAGTTACAGTACTGTATAGTTAGTGACAGGGATGATGATCAGATTAGGTCGCTGGCAATTGATCGTAAGATCGTTCAATGATTAGTGACCAAAAAGGTTGTCAATCGGTGGTCACATAGCATTTTATTAGGTAAAATATAAATACATATTGATGTCTATGTATTTAAAATGCATTGTCATAAATGTTGGATAACAGAATAACAGGTCAGCTCAATTTAATTGCATCCCTGCCAATATGGCTCATCCTAACACACAAAGGGGTAATACGCTAGTTCTAGTCTAGACAGTTTGTGTGCAACTTTGATGCACATATTCTTCAAGCCGTTAAGCACGCTAAAACACTGCATCCAGACTTCTTGAGACCTTGGACATTTTTGTTTACTTAAAACATTTTTTTCATTGCATAAGGAAAACATTTCTTTACGTAAACAGTCATTTTTGTAATGCGTATGTTAACATTTCCCTCTGTATTCTTTAAGGTGCACTAATATTCCCATGAATATAATAATATATTAGTTGAAAACTTGGTTTTGCTCCATGTGACATGGAAACAGTGGAACTGTTTATCAGATGTATGCCTGCTTTTTGTTTTTATGCATGGCCGCGGGTGCAGCAATCTCCATTATAGATGTGCTTAGCTTTCACATTCCAAACTGCTTACATCTTCCCCCCTTTCCAGACATTGGTCAGTTAATCAGCAATGCCATTCAGTTCCTTGTACAAAACAGATATTTCATGTATCTTTCAGAAATAATTGTACAGATTTACTACTTATTGCAAATCTGTATTTATTGGTAAAGTACAGAGAAAACCAGTAATTGTATAACATACAATTCTGTCCAAACCTTGAAAGCAGTGGTATATTCATGGGGATCTCAGTTTTAGACCCGACTCATAGCAGCACCCCCCGGACACTGAGAGACGATGCCATATCATTGCACTTCTCATTAGTTCAAATTGAGAAGATGCTACACAGGTCTACAAAAGCCTCACCGGTAAAAATGGAGACCTTGCCCGCTGTGGCACAATAGAGAGGCCAATTGCCCAATAGTCAAACATATCTCCCATACGGTAAATAGCTAGGGGCTAACAAGTTGTGTCTGTCCTTTGCTTCTCTCCGATCTAGCGATGCTGCAGAAGTTGTTCCTGAATCTGTGTGTCCACTAGCCCTTTTCATCTTAACGGAACAAAGCTGAATCAGTTTGCAAAAAATAAACTGCGATGCTTTGTTCAGTCTAAATAGAAATAGATGGACCGCATTTCATTATCTACACAAAATGTTCTGACAATCTGTCTCCTGGAAAAAAAACTGTCCTATGTAGGCTACCTTATATAAATTCTACGTACATCCACTTTTTCTCTGCTTTCAGAACCACCTGTTTCATTTACTTTTTTTGGTTAGCATCTGTGATGCTAATCAGCTTCTTCTCCTTCTGTAGGTACACAAGGGAAAATGTCCAAGGATGCCTCAAAGTATTTTGTGTAAAGCATGTAACTAGTATTATAAAGAACCAGTCACAGGCAAAATGGAATGCCAGACAGAAAGCATCCTGGGACACTTGGTATCTGGTATGGTTGTTTGCTTCGAAATGATATCACACTATGGGAAGTGGCCACTTGCCATGATGGTATTCCAAAATAATTTTTAGTAGGAAAAAAAAACACTCTATAGCCAGTCACTCCACCAACAGCCTATCTGCTGTAAGGTAGCATCTCATCTAAATCGAACGGTTAAAAGAGAGATCAGTGATCACCCCCAATCAATGATCACTGAGCAGACACAGCCTCCACAGAATGCATTAAAGGCGCTGCCTGCCTTTAAGATACAGAGGGTTCTGATATGATATGGAGGAGGAGGAGGAGATGGAATGGAGAGCGTTCTGTTTTAGACATAGGGCAGTGCTGAAGATAAATATGCCACTGATATCAGTCAAAAAGCTTCTTATATTACATCTCAGCCCCTGACCCTCTAGTTTTAGACGATGGTCTCTTGTTACAATGTTATTTTACATTTACTTATCACCAACATTGAGGGTTTTTTTTTAAGATTTTCACAGTAACCTCCTTCAATCATCTTTCCTCCATACTATACATTAGTTTCTTGTATTTTTTATTCTAAAAAAATACATGATTTAGGCTGCCCTATTGTGCATTACAGTAACAGAGCTACAAAGGAATGGGCAAACAAATATCTTTGTATTGTAGAGACATTTTCACAGTTGCGATGGACACTATCATTTTTGAATTTAAAACAATACTAAACAGTCCCACCAGGTTAAACATGTGTTAACCAGATATACCCACTACATTTACAAAATGCCTACCCTTGCAGCACACACTTATTTGCCCACTTAGACACATCTGCCCTAATCTACAAACACTTGCAAAACACAGACATACACTCTCCCCTTTCTTATAATTTCTCCCCTTTTTCATTATCCTTAAACCTCTCACTCTTCTTTCTCATAATCTCTCCCCTTTCTCGTTTAGCTCTTCCCTTTCACTGCTCATCTACCTCTCCTATCTCTCCCCTTTCTCTATCTCATTTACCCTGTTTCAACACCTTTCATACACACTGATTGTTATATCTTTAAGTTTATAAGTTCTAGCTGTTTATCATTTAAATTAATTTATAACATACACCACCGTTGAAAAGTTTGGGGTCACTTAGCCGTTGTCATGGAAAACAAGGAAATTTCTAGCTGTACTAATATAATTGCAAAAAAAGGTTTTCTAGTGAACAATTAGCATTTTAAACTTAAACTTGGATTAACAAAATGTGCAAATAAAACACAGGAGTGATGGTTGCTGATAAAGGGCCTCCAGCTACATTAGTCATCTACAGCATTAACAATATCTACACTGTATTTCTGATCCATTTGATGTTATTTTAATGGGCAAAGAAATGTATTTTCTTTCAAAATTCAGCGACTCCAACAGTATTGTCTATTATATACACATATAAATACATACACAAAAATACTCACTATATGGTATATGTGGCAGTGAATTGGATAGCACACTTTGTATATTCACATGCTCACAGTTTATAGAATGCACCCTATGTGAAATTTATATATATATATATATATATATATATATATATATATATATATAGTCTAATATCTCTATGTAACAATCAACTTAAATTAGATTACGTTTGATGTAATTACACACTGACAGCTATGACAGCTGCCGGTATATTTTATGTCAATGACATGCTGGTGTTTATTTAATGCCTGTAATGTTAAAAACTAACCAGTAGATGGCCCCCTAACCACACTGGCCTTATAGAGAAGCAGGTGTAGCAAACTCTAAATGAGATGACTGTAATAACATTTTGCCTTACATAGCAAATTGAAGAAATTGGCCTGTTCTCCAAGGATCACTTGGAGTGTTGTCATGCCTCATTTATTCATGATGGAACCTGACAACTCCAAGGTTAAACATATTTCTGAATACAAAAAGACCTAGAATTTTTTATAAATAGTTTTTTTAGACTTAGAAATAATTTTATATACTAATTCAAATGTAACTGATTACAAATGACCTTCAGTTACCCTTATTTCAACCGTATTCTTATTTTTTTTTTTACTGAAAATAATTGTTGAAAGGGAAGTTTAAAATACACTATACTTAAGTCAGTTAAGCCAAATACCGGTACTTAAGTCTCTTTGTGAGTATACATATACTATATGTAGATAAGCACACATCTGCTCAGCAGATGGAATTAAGATAAGAAGCAAAGATACATTAATGCAAAAGACCTTAAATTGTTTTGTCATAATAAAATCTGCACCACATTTCCACATGAATCTGTTCCAATGTGATTTTTTAATATTCTGTAAAACACACGCATCTTCTTATAGAGAAACGTTATATATCGGTTTTGTTATGCATTTTATTACTAGTAGTAATATAAAATAAAATAAAAACTTTGTTCCTATTTCTCATTCATTAACTCTGCTTTGATTTTGAATGCATTGCAAGAATTTGAAGGGTAAAATGCCATCCTGTTTCAAAGTCTTGGAATGGAAGGTCATTCCCATGTGATGGAGCCAGATGGCAGACTTATTTGCTATGCATATCCTCAGCATGACACATTAAAATACAATTCTAACAAATCCCTTTTTTCAGCATTTTAAATATCATAAATTGTCATTTCAACTATTAGCTAAAAGCATTATTTCAGTCTCAAACTTTTAACCAGAACTCATACTGAATTAATTTTAGATGGTGCAAAACAATATTTTTTACATTATTCACCTACGTGGGGAGTTTGCAAAAAAGTTGCTGTTCCAACCAACTTCATAATGCATTTTACAGGGCCAAGTTTCTCCAGAAAGGAGGCCTGATATGACCCTGTATAATGCATAGCTATTGATTTCAATTATTGTTGTTGTTTTCTATAGCGCCATGATATTCTGCATCACTGTACTTTACATGTGAATAAACCAGTCAGAAACTAACACATAATGACCACCTTAAATCAAATAAGGGAGAATATTGCATATATATACTGTATGTATATATTTTTCAGTTTACACACTTTTGTAACCTTTGTAAATATACTACAAGCAGAGGAAATGCTTGAATATTGTATTCCTGCCATTGAAATGAATCCTACCTCAACAAAGTTCTTCAAAGTACTACTAAAAACTTCAATCACTTTAATTATAATGACCAGTAATATTTGCCTGGGTAATTCTACATTGAATATGTAGGTCATTTAAATATTGGGCAGGATCACAAATTTGTTGGAGGCCATAGAAAATGATTACCTTGGGTGACCACAAGACTTAATATAACATTCTTTCATGCTCCACTGTCATAAACACATAAATACAAAATGTCACACAGCTAACACAGAAAAAAATATATCTCTGCCAAATATTTATGTCCAGATTCGTAAAAATGGTTCATGTTATTTTCTGCCCAGAGGCTTAGAAACTGCAAGATGCTGCCATCCTTGGTCATAGTGACATCTAGTACAGATGACACCACCAGCTCCTGATTCTTCAGTATCAACATGCTATCATCCAATAACTGTCTTGTAGCTGGGTGGAAGAACGTTAATCTTTCATGAAAACCAGGTACATGATGTCTTACTTCAGTTGTTTCAAAACAAGACTAATCTGTATAGAGAATTCCGTATAGAAATAAACCTGCAGAATCTGTTTAGCCAACTACAGGGTTTTTTGTGTTTTAAAGCTAAGAGAACAGAGGATGAAACTGGTCAGTATTGCAGACGACAAATTGGAAATATTAATTAAAATAAGGCAAATGGGCCAAATGGTTCTTATCTTGCCATACATTATATGTTTCTATGTAATGCCACCACATACACTAATACCACACACTCTAACACCATACCATAATACATACACACATGATAATAGTATATATTCAAATACGCCAACACTGTATACACTTACACACACACACACACCTGGTAAACAATGACTCCTAACACCATATGCTTATCTATATGCACATATACACACTCTCTCCCGCTCCCATTATCCATGCATCTCACACACTTCTTCCTCCCTGTCTCCCTCACCTCACATGGAGCCCTCTCTTCACTGCAGCTCGCTGCTATCTCCTTGCTCTTGTGTTATGTAACACGTTACACAACCATGATGGATGCCTTGGTTGTTGGGTGCTGTGCACCTTTGCTTAGCGCACCCCTGGCTTAAGGACACCAATGCAGCACCCTAAATGTGCATAGAAACAGGGCCTTAATGATTACCTCAGATGCCTTTGAAATAAGGATAAGGATGGCAGATAAATGGCCAACACCTCTTGCTATTACAAAATATCAACTGAATTTAAATCTATAGAGGATTAACTAGATAATAGTAGGTAACACAGGAAATAGAACAAGGTGGCCATAGAAAAGAAGTGACTGCATTTTGCAGCCTTATACCCCATACAACCTGGAAATTACCAAAATTTTAAATACATCTTTAAATAATTGCTAGAACATGCCGTAAAAAGGGAATTTTGCAGTGCTCCTACATTATTTTAAAAGCATGATTACATTTTTTGGTTAAAGAAAGTATGGCACATTGGGAATGAGCTTTCCACAGAAGAACTGGAGCATAGCACAAATTTAGTTTTCTTTATAGACAGATGCATCAAAAATTTCAGATGTAACCTAACGTACTTTTGTCAGTCAAGGCATGGACTCCACCACTAGACCTCTGAAGGTGTGCTGTGGTATCTGGCACCAAGACGTAGTAGCAGATCCTTTAAGACATTTAAGTTGGGAGGTGGAGCCTTCATGGATGCATCCTGGTGCCATGTGATCTCACATGTAAGCGACGCACAAGCACCCGGCCCTCAGACCTTCTTCCATTGCTCCGTGGTCCAGTTGTACAATGGTGCCCATTGTTGGCACTTTCAGCAGTGGGCAGGGGTTTGCATGGCACCCTGTCTGGTCTGCAGCCCCATACACAATAAATTGCAATGCGCTGTGTGTTCTCATACTTTTCTATCAGAACCAGTGTTAACCTTTTCAGCGATTTGAGCTACAGTAGCCTTTGCCCGCATGTGCATCAATGAGCTTTTCTTTCCTTACACCACTTTTGATAGGTACTCACCATTGCAGACCGGGAAAACCCCACAAGAGCTGCAGTTTTGGAGATACTCTGACCCAGTTGTCAAGCCATCTCATTTTGGCCCTTGTCAAAGCCGCTCAGACCCTTACCCATTTTTCCTGCTTCTAACACATCAACTTTGAGGACGAAATGTCCACTTGCTGCCTAATATATCCCACCCACTGACAGGTGCCACGATAACAAGATTATCAGTGTTATTCACTTCACCTGTCAGTGGTCATAATGTTATGGCTGATCAGTATTTATACATACATGCACACTAGTTTATTTCAATTTGAAATATTTTATGTTTAAATGTATTATATATTATTTAGATTTCTCAATAAAAGTACACATATTAATACTAAAATAAATTACAAGCTTCACAGTATATTTTAATCATTAGGTCTAAAATGAGTGTTATAACTACTTAATACCCCTCCTCTAAAACAATTATTAAAAGCTATGGGTCTTTGAAAACCTGTTACACAATGCTCCAAAATCTGTTCTGTGGCACGAAAAGTGGGCAGTATGATGTTACCAAAACTTTCTTTGGTTTAAACTCTTCTTTTGATCAGCTAGGAACCAGAAAAACATTTATGCTATAGACAATGTAAGATGGTCTTATCCAAGGTTGACTAGTGAGCCCTGATAATGCATGGACCAAGAATGTTGATGACAAAGCACCCCTGGATTATAAATCCTAGGAGGAATTCTAAGTGCCCTTCAGGACTTGTGCATTCATGTGAGCTCATACATAGTGACTTATTGCTTGTAACTACTCAGGTTCATCCACAGAAGAACCCACATCAGGAAGCTTCAGAGAGCCAAGTGACTGAGCAGCGTTCCTCATATGTCTATGAGACAAGCATAGTAATAGCCCCTTTAAAATACTATCCCATACTATCTTCTGAATAAAACAACATTACAGTGAAATGTAACACCGTAGAGATGTACATAGAGCCCAAACCATGATCAGAAATTCACTCATACTTTCTCTGGCAGCTCCACTGCTCTCAGACAAAACATCACATCAAAACACAAAAACCTTTTACATTTTCATTTTAAATGGCAACAACCTCTCAGTATCTGATTTTGATGCTAAAAACTAATAATTCAAGACACATACATATTATACAAGACTTTCTTTGCTGGATGTTTACTTTCCTGCATTCTAAAGCCTTATATCAACTGCCATCAATATCTTCAGGGTATGAGTGATTTTTTTTTTTGGTTAGTACTCAGAATATGGGTTATATAACTGCTCTTTCTGCCAATCCCAATATTCATAGAAATAAAAGCAGAGAGCTTTCATTGGACAGCCAAACATGAGAAATGGCTGTTTCAATCAAAGCAAAAAATGCCAGAAGCATCAAAAGCACTAACATTTCTAATATAAGTTTTTAATGCAATTTTTGAGTATGCACGTTCATTTTAATATACTTTGTATTTCTTCCACAGACTTAATTGAGTTACAGGGCCACAATGTTTAATAACTGCTTCACATTGTACTGCTGTATGTTAAAGATGTTATATTTTTGCTTTATGTCTGAAAATACATGTTGGTATACTGAATTGAAGAAGAAGAAGAAAAAAACACCGGTTAGACGAGTAGATCATTTACATTTCCAACATAAATGTAGGTCATACACAAGTAGATCACTCTGCAGCTGGCAGACAAGATTATGATGAGATTCTGCAGAGAATGTAAAAGAATTGAACGGGGAATTCAAAGACAGTACAAAAAAGCAAGATACCCCAGCTTTTAAACTCAATGTTAGTAAATTCCAGCATTACAGTTGAGTTCATTATATTTAATAAAATTCACTGACAATTCAAAAGGGAAGCCAAACATACTCTATGGGTAAGACCACGTTTCATACAAGACAGGATAGGCACATGCCTATTGCACCACTTTATCTTGGTCATGGTACAGATCAAGGTTTCAGGGCATAATAACTACCCCTACACACTGTTCATTTTAACTATTCCATATATTTTTTTTACTCCACTTCACCTACAATCAAATAATAATATATTTTTTTTTTAAATCATCTTTTAGGTATGTCTGTGTTTCTTAGGGATAACTTGGATTGAAATCTGCCCCTGATGCTGACATCATAACGCCATAGGGACACATACTCATTTTAAAAGTTGCCATTTGCAGAAGAGACCTCTGAGTTCCCGAAAGGTCTACAATAAAAATAAAACTTATGTCAGATAACAGTTGCAGCACTGCAGCTGCCCTGCTCTTCTGCGGTCCGACAAGACTTGCCACTGATTGGTTGCTTAAACTATGTACTTCTCCATACGAGCTTCTGACCTTATTCTGATATCCTAAAGTGATTGCTTACGTTTTTTTTATGAACCAGCATCTGTTTAATTATAATTGATATCAAGGATATGAAAACTCTTTGTTATGCCTGTTTTATTAACAACTTACCAGATAAAAATGAAGAAAGTAAGGGCATTATAATTTTACTCTGGATTGCTTTTGGAATCTAGTGAGAAGGCATACATCCCTTAAAGCATGCATAAATACATTTAAAAATTGGCTTTTCCTAGTTTTCCAGATTGGTCAGACAAAGTAATATTGTATAATAATAACACCACCTACTACTGGTGTGCTTTCAGGATCATATAAGATCAAGGCTTTACAGTACACAGTGTTCCACATTCACCTGTACTGGTACTAACAACCTTGACCCTTTACTGCTTTTAGGTAACAATGGTGGTTTACAATAGATTTTTTTCTGTTTTTTATTTAGTTTAACCATTGGGGTAGGGTATGAGTAGGATATGGATTATTGGCAGATGTACCATTTGATGTAAGTGCCCGTAGCCTCCTAATGCCTCTAATGCGTGTGCACATGAACAGTAGACTGGTATGGACTTCTAGCAGGTGGGCAGCAGCCTCCATTATATTGAACAGGTTGCATTTTGTGGGGAACGCTGCTGAAGGATATGAATCGGTGAAGCATACACTATTACACTAGCTGCGCTAAAGTTAACAAACGACCCACGGAAAAAAATATCCTTGAGCATGAGATACTGTGCTGTGTATTGAAAAATAATTTGCTTCAAATTACTTTCTTTATCTACAGACCTGGAGGCTACCATTGTTGTCAGTTGTGATATTTTGGATGACTTTCGCTGCTGAAACAGTAATGAGCTAATGACAATGCTAATAAAGTCTATTCCTCCATAGACTATAATTAGCCAGAGTGTCCAGTTGGATTATTAATGTGTATCTCTGTGTATTACTGTGCATCTCTAGTAGATTGGACAAAAATAACAGAACAAATACAAATGACTAATATGTAGCTACCAGAAAACATTGTATGATGCCAAACCTAGAAGTTTTTAATCTGATACTAGTCCTTTAAGGATGGGTAACATTGTGGTGGTGGTGATGTGGGGAGAAAACTTCATACGCTCATGGGTACAGATATGAAAACATGCATCATTTCTAAGAGAAAGGGCATTTATCTCATGTTTCTGACAAGAAAGGAGAGAGCCTTTGATTAGAGGGAGGAGGGAGAATCACAAGGGAGTGAGGAAAGGGATTTGGTGGTTTGGAGAAATGATGGAAGAGTTTCAAGGTGAATAGTGTCAATATGATGGGACAGAGTCATGGGATCTGAATTCTGCCTACATAAACAGAAGTTGCCGCCTAGCAAAATGAAAGGGAGGGAGTCACACCGCAGATAGAAGATGTAATTAGCATCGTGACCTAGACACAAAGATTCAGCACATGTTAAATTAAGTTTTAAACCTCCCTCTGCATTTCTCAGCAATTGGTTATTCATCTGATCCACAGCAGGATCAAATGAAGGAGATGCTTAATTGAAATAGGAATGTTGACAGGAGACCAGTGCTATTTTTACCTCTTTCACACTCCCACTTCTCCTGGCTTCTGTGACTATAACACATCACATGGAACGCAGACGCATGTCCCCAGTGTTAATGCTGCAGCTACTTCTCAGGCTAACTCTTCATTACTGCTCCACGATCAAATAGCGTCATCCTACTAAAGAACACTCAAGGCTTAATGACGTATTTGAAATGCTATATTAATAGCTGTCCATGTAATACTAATACTAGCAACCTAATGCCATATAGACACCTGAAATATCATATTTTGCTTTGATGGCATTTTTAATAATAGACAAAGACTAACAAAATTCTGTCAGTGTTACATTTGGAGCAGTCACTATAGAATATATAAACCTCCTGACTGAAATATTTAGCAATAAAGCAGGCTTTTCAAAGATAACATTTTTAATGCATTTCAGCAGAGGTAGAGCCACATTATAAGTAGATTTAGCAGCTGCTTTGAGCCCCCTCAGTTTATGGGGTGTTTTTATTCTTTGTTATCGTAGGTTAGTGTGTGTGTCAGCATGTTTAAGCATATGGCGTTAGAATGTGTGTGCCTGTTACTATATGGTGCTAGGATGAGTGTGTGTGCGTACAAGGTGTTGAATTGTGTGCCCCTCACAGTCATTATATTACAAAAATTGTCAATTTAACGATATCTGTTGATGTAACAAACTCCTGATGTAGGATTCGTTTTTGCCCTAAACTTGGGTAAGAGATAATACATGGGTAGTAATGTCCATTTTGTTCTTCTCAGGGACCAGTTAAGGAAATAGTGCTTGCATCCAGGGCCGGCCCTACAATGGAGCCGACTGGGGCAATTGCCCCAGGCGGCACTTCAGAAGGGGCGGCACTTTGCCGCCCCAAGCAGTTTTTTTTTTGAAGCGGAGGAGAGAGAGAGGGGCACCGAGTGGTTTTCGCTTACCCGCTCGGCACCCCTCTCTCTCTCCTCTGCGGCGAGTTTCCCTGTTCGGTCTCTGTGCCGGCTTGTAATGCAGAGCGCCGGAAGTGACGTGAATTTCCGTCGCTCAGCATTACAAGCCGGCACCGTGGCAGCACAGGGAGACTCGCCGCAGGACTGTTTAAGGGTAAGTACCGGTGGGGGGGTAGATAATGCCGCCCCCCCCGGCGTCGGCAGGGGGCGGCATTTTAAACTTCGCCCCAGGCGGCGTTAAGTCTTCGGCCGGCCCTGCTTGCATCAATAATACCCTCTTTTATTATCCCTTAGCTGCAAGGCGAAGGATTCAACAATAGCAATATCTACCCATACAGAACAATACAGAGTTGAAAGTACCAAAGCATCTCTACAGAGGAGAAATATAGTGAAAATTGACTCTGACACTTTAACTTACATATGTTTGGCCGCATGCTACGCTCTTTTACTTTTGAATCAAGAAGCCACATGCCAAAGCATTGGATTGGCTACGAAGGTAGCTAAAAATAAAAGTAGGAGGTACATTTTGGAGACATTAGCCCAGTGTGTCCGGTGGCCAGTATGGGGTACTTTACACTGAGCATAGGGAAGCAGGGGTCCTATCGATTAAACATTAACAGCCCTAGTGACTTCTCTCATTATTTAAAAAATGTAAATAGTGGGTAACTGACAAGTAGAATTTACAAAGAAAATGTATTCAATATTCATTTAAAAAAATAGCTAGTTGAAACAGCTATGGGACCAATCTATATAGATAAATTTTGCCAAATAAATATCGGAGTTTACATATCTTTTTCCACACAATAGGTTTTTGTCAGGTTAGGATTTCATCAGACCTGTCAATTCTTATTTATTGAGCGCTCTGACAACTTTAAATTGTATAAAGGTCAAGGGAAAAAATGTCCCTTCCGCTACATCACCTTCAAATATTGTTAAAGGTCACTTCAACCTTCCATGTTGCTCTTATGAAGAGTATGTTTTCTAATAAACTTAAAATTGCTTCAAGGTACCCTTTTTCATGTGTAGAAATAGATCATCAGACATGCTACTCTTTGAACAAGGTTTAATTAAAATAATTAAAGTTCACTATATGTATGCAGTGAGCAATAGTGTTCAGAAAATGTAATGAAAAATACATTTAAGCATTGTCATCTTGCATTGACTAATACAAATTAACAATAACAGAAATAATTCTTTTTTTTTTTTTTTTTCGATAATGAAACAAAACCCTGTCTCATCTCTAATAACCAATATGTTTGGTCATGACAACTCTTACAAAAATAAAGCGAACTATAAAATAGTCTCATATGTTGTATATCTGAAGAAATAATGAAATATCTCAGCGAGATGGATCCCCAACATAGAAATATTTAGTCACTATATAATTACCAATCATAATATATGTGGATGGTGTGTACATGACCCAAGCAATCAAATCAATCTACCAGTGTATTAGAAGATCCTTTGTAATGGTATAGACCCACCATTTACCGGAAATCACCTTGGCACAAGGTATTGGAGTGACACTCATTTGCCATTTTCATTCTGCACATCTGTTTTTCACAAGAAGTGGGTACACACAAATATATTTTTGGTGCATATTGTCAAAGTCCTCACGTCCATTGTCCAATTTTTAAATACCCCATTATTTTTTTAAAAACTCCTCATTATAATCTGCAATATAACCATTTTTAATCAATTCTAATCTATCACAATTCTTAGCTCTCTGATAAAATCTCACCAGAGACTTATAAGGATAAACCCTCATTTAAAACTCTTAAGTTATATATCATTATCTTGTTTCTCAAAAGCATCCTGATTGATTAGTTCTTGCAAATATACATTTACTGCCCCCATTGGAATACCCTCGATTATTGATCATCAACTGTTGGTCTTTCTACAACACATTTTGGTGTATATACATGCATGCCATGATTTGTCATGGAGCCTTCACTGCTTCAGTCACCTGTCTTTGTAGCATTTCCTCCTGTGATACGAAAACCCTCTGATGGATCAACCTGCACAACATGAGGAAGCAGTGCTACATTCTCCACACCTACCAATAAGAAGCACCTGCTCTTGCAGGTCTGAGAGCATAAATGGATTGGGGATTAAAAACATCCCTGGCAATTTGAGTCCAGTGGCCGATAAATGATGGGGATACAGCCATGAGCATAAAAATGTGCCATTGCGTGGATCCAGTAGATGGCTGCAAACAAAACCACTGGATTGCGAGCTCAAAAGGAAATAAAGGTACCTGGGATTCTTGGGCAGTCTGTGCGTGTGAGAGAGTCAGAGACAAAACTAAGGAGTTCCCAGGTATGTCCATATTTCTACCCCATCCCCCCATCCTAACACCTGCTGATTCTATGCTCAAGTGTATTTGTCTCTCTTTCTACCCCTCTTACCCACAGCATTCCATCTCCCACTGCCACTGAATGTTCCCCTTCTCTCTCCACACATGGTTACCTTGTTAACATTAAAGCAGACTAAATGTAATTATAACATGTTAATTTATGGTTTTTTTGTATAGTATACTTTAAAACTGACTTTAACAAGGGTTAAGGTGGAAAGTACAATTTCTTTGCAATAATTAAGAATTTTCCTTCAAATAGCAATCAAAATTTAAAAACGCATACAAATTATTGATATACAAGCAGCATTCAAATATCCCAGTTCCCCTAAATGAATCCAGCAAAGCAGAAATACAATGTCTCACTGCCATTTGTTACCGTTTATTGCTAACAAAACACAATCTTTATAAAATTAAATATTAGGGTTAAATAATTTAAAATGAACGTGACATACAATCAAATCTTTGTTAACAGAAAAAATACCAATATACAAAGAATTAGCTTTCAAACATCAAACACCATAATAAAGTTAAACACTTTACTAGCGTTTTTTTATTTTTTATTGCACATCTACTATGCAGTGCTATCAACTGTGGAGCCAGCCTGCCGCCAAACCATTAGATTACATGTACTGAACATCTTAAAAAATTAAAAACACTATTTATATCCTCAGGCACCGTTTCTTCCTGGAAATAAATAACCTTTTAATACTATTGCAACAAACTGGTGTTGACTACATTATTCGCTAATGCCACAAAACAAGTCTGTGTCTAAGAATAATATATAATAATTCTTATTGCTATAACAATGAAAATTAACTACTGTACATACAAAAAAATAGAGCACCATTTAATGTGATTGGATAAGTGTACATATCTTTTCTTACACTGTACTTACATCATATGTTCATTTACCATCTTCACAGGGGAAACCATTAACTCAAGTATACCCTTTAAACAAGAGACGTAAGCAAAAAAAGCCGTACGTCTGAAGCTGCTGGAGACAGCATGTTCTACATTCAAATTGTAAGCTGACTAGTATCCACTGCTCTATGAAAACCGAGGGAATATTCACCAAAAGTTATAGGAAAAACATTGTTATTATTATTATTATTAGTGAATACTGACACAATGAAAACTGGCTCAGAAACAAATATTTTTTTTTTATATATGTCATTAAGTTAAAATATTGCACTTTACCCTATGAGTGGCAAAGTGGTAATACAGTTTCATGCATTGGTCCCCTCTGCAATCAACCCAGGGGTTAAAACTTTCCTACTTTCAAGAGAATTTGTTACCAAAAATGTATTAAGCTTTCTTGTCCACTGAATTGAAAAACCACTCTGTGAATTTCTGCAGTTGTGCCGAAGCCGTTTGCGATTCTTCTTGAAGCCTTATATTATGCTGACGTAAGTGATGGACCTCAGCCTGGAGCATGGCCTTATCTTCTTTTTCCTTAAGGGGGCAGGAAAAAGATTAAATTATTACATTAGGAGGCATGAGAAAATGTATTTAAACTGGTGTGGCCTGAAAACTGAAAATTATATCACCTGGTAAAGGAAATATTGCAACCATTTGAATCAAAGTCCAGAAATTCTAATACTATTCTTTGGACCTTCGAAAAGCAATATATTGGATATTTTCAAATTACAAAAAAATAACTGGCCGCTATTCTCTACACTTAAAAACAGTTCTCTAACTTATCTTTAAATTATTTAATAAAGTAACATAGGATGTTAAAAACGGCAGAATAAATTTTTTTTCTTGTTTTTATTTCCCCAACCTGCCCCCCCAGTTATGCATATTTGAGCTCAGGCTTGCCACACTGCCCTCCCCAACATGCCACACTGCCCTCCACATATGCCTTATACCCCCAGATATGTCACTCCGTCCTCCTCAGGTATGCCGTATACCCCCTGATAACCCATAGTGCCCTCATAGGATTTGCAGACTCATTCACAGACACAATACTTTTATAAATAAATACACAGTTAATCTTCACTGCCCCCAGGATTTAGATTCCCCTCAGTTTGCCCCCCTTTACCTCTAACTGCACCTTAAGTTAACCTTATTAAATTAATTAAAGTAACCCTCAGTCCTCAGCATTAAATTAATCCTGAAGAGAAGATCCCATTAACCACAACTGCCCCTAAATTAACCCTGAAGACCCCATCAACCACAACTGCCCCTAAATTAACCCTAAACACCCCATCAACCACAACTGCCCCTAAATTAACCCTAAACACCCCATCAATCACCACTGCCCCTAAATTAACCCTAAACACCCCATTAACTATAACTGCCCCTAAATTAACCCTAAACACCCCATTAACTATAACTGCCCCTAAATTAACCCTAAACACCCCATTAACTAACTGCCCCTAAGTTAACCCTAAACACCCCATTAACTATAACTGCCCCTAAATTAACCCTAAACACCCCATTAACTAACTGCCCCTAAGTTAACCCTAAACACCCCATTAACTATAACTGCCCCTAAGTTAACCCTAAACACCCCATTAACAATAACTGCCCCTAAGTTAACCCTAAACACCCCATTAACTATAACTGCCCCTAAGTTAACCCTAAACACCCCATTAACTATAACTGCCCCTAAATTAACCCCCACCTCCCCTAACTTTCAGCAGCCCAAATATAAATTTTATACTCACAGTTAGATGAGTGTCACAGCCATGGCGATACTAAGGAAATGGGTGGAGCCAATTGGCCGTTTGGCTCCACCCCTTTCTTTCTCCAGCAGCGATTGCAGGGAGGGACTGGAAAAAGGAAGTGGGCGGGCCAATCGGCAGTGACTGCAGGGAGGAACTGTAAGTAGCAACTGCTGCTGTGACTCCTGTGAGTCACACTAAGCGGATTATAACACGAGGGGTATTTTTCATAGCATTTGCTCTGAAAAAACCCTCATTTTATAATCGATAAAAATTGATTCAACTAAACGATAATGAAATTCGTTGCCAACGAATTTCATTATCGATTATCATCGATTTTATCGATTAGTTGTTGCAGCCCTAATTTGTATTGAGGGAACATGTTGGTACTATTGACCTAAGTTATATCTGGTAACATTATATGTAATAGCATAAAACTTGCCATATGTTCAATGTAATAATTGGCATGTACCGAGTCACAAAATCAGTGCATATCGCCTCTAGTAAAGGTAATTAACACATAAAAACAACATCTCCATATTTTGTATATAAAAAAAATTATCTGTTTTTGTTTTTCTGGTTTTGTTCAATCCTTAATTACACACCGCCCAACATTTCAAGGGGCTCAAAATGGGAAACATTCATGGGGGGGGGCATGATTATGTGCAGAATCATGTATTTACCTTATTCCCTCGCAATGCATTGAATCAGTATCTCCATAATCACCATAGCAAAAGCGGAACAGCTCGGCAGGACATTGCTCAGGAATTGGCATGTAATGTTTACCATGTTTGCCAATGAAATATATTTTAAGTCTATAATGATGTTTGTATATTTCTATTCAGAATAGGGATACAATTAGTAAAGAAATAACAATTGTATATGTTGGTAAACGATGAAAATCATTTGCACTTTTTTTTTTTTAACCTAGCCTAGACCACATGAAAATAAAGAACAATTCCGATTCTTACTTTAAGCAGGTCTGTTTGTAGCTGTCTGAGAATCACTTCCAGTTGGTTTACTTTCCCAGTCAGCGTTGAAGGGGGGTTCTCTCTGTACGGAATTACATTTAAAAAAAATTATTTAACATAATTAAAAATCATGAGAAAGCAAAAAGAAACATATTTGTTTGTCCATTATGATGTTCTTCTTAATGATGACAAATTAGTTGCCTTTGCCATGCATGGAACCCTGTATACGTGAGATTGCATGTCAATATTATACCGTGGCAGTGAACATTGTGATTCTGAGATCAACCACTCCAAACATTAGAAGAAAACAATGTGCAGATGACCAGTCTATAACAGCACCAGCACAGCAACTATAACCAAACTATTATCACTAATTTTTTGGTCCTATTCCCCGTTGGTCTAGCGTTAATAAACACGGACAACTGTATAAAAATATGCATCCGTCCAAGCTATGGGCAAAACCTACTGGGATATGCAGTGGTACCTTATACTAATGGAGATGAATAAAGATGTTGCTAAATACAGTTTTTCACAGAACAGTTGCTAAAGCCCCAGGGTGTTTTTTTTTTTGCATGTATTCACAACACAAATTTATTTTTCTGCTAGAAATGTGATGACTCGTTAACAACCTGGATATGGCACGGCAACGAAATAAGCTTTGCAGGCATTCATTCCAAAACACAAAAGGTTTAGCACAGCTCAGAGCTTGTGTCACTAATGAGATATTAACCTGCAAGACCCGTCAAGACGGACAAAAGTTAATAGGTTATCCGCCACGCAAAAAGCAATAATTAAACTGTGACTTTACTTCTGTTACGCAACCCCCCAGAATCAGGAGAGTAACAGTTTTCAGATTCTATAAGGATTGTCGGCCGTGTATCTTTTGCAAAATATTTGTGAAGCCAGTGAAACAAAGTACAAGTCATGTTATAAGTGAAATAATAATCTTTTGGATTCAAAACACAGGTGATTCCAGTTAAACTAATAATGGATCCTATCCTGAGGTATTGGCGACTTGTTGGAACTGAAAAGATAAAGTGATCTTCTAAAAAAGAGTATAATTCAATTGTTTGAACATCTTGTGAAAGCATTTCCTAAACAAATTTCTTTACAGAGGAAATCCCCAGGTCACTGTGTCTATGAAAGAGAGCCAAAGGTCTCCACAAATAATGACCAAGGCGTATGATTTATTAAACATTAACGTAAATGACAGAGAAGACGGGACTTTGGTTAAATGGGCTAGGCTATTGGATATTGAAAAATTCAATGAAACAATACAGCGCTATAATCCACTGTGTAAACATCATAGAGAACCAGTAATAAATTGCTAATTTAGGGTACTTGGAACCAGCCAGACTTGCAAAATGCTCCCCTAAATATATGAACATGTGCTGGAAATGTAATAAACAGATAGGGCAGTATGTGCATATCTGGTGGGAATGCAAGGACATTAAGGTGTTTTGGAACATGGTGTCTGACATGCTACAAGCACTGGGTGGATTACATTTGGAGCAGCGACCGGAGATTGCCCTGCTTCATCTGAAGTGGCCTAGGCTGCCTAGAAGTATAGCTTTACATTGTTGCAGCTAAATTGCTGACAGCAAAGAATTGGAAAAACATGGGACCTATTAAATGGAGTCATTAGAAGAATCAAATTGTGTTCCAGTGCAAAATGAAATCAGGTCTAGGCTGGTTGAATTCTAGAGCCTGGGGTAACTCGCAAATGATAAATGAATGGATAGATTGGTTAGAATAAGCCAACAGGTTTCTAGTATATAACAGCAGGGTTTAAATCTACACAGACTGGGGCTCCTCTAGGCATTGGCTCTACCTCCCGATACACGGCAACATATATGTAATTTGTTCATGTTTTTTGTATTCAGTATTTGTTCCTAATTAATTAATACGGATGACTTTATATGATATGCTATTGGATAACGGAAAATAAATTGAATAAAGAAGAAAAAGTTAAACTAATAACTGATCCACTTGCCATTATCCTCTGCTAAAATGCTTAATCACCAATCCATGAGTCTTCTTGTAAAATAGAGTTTACATGTAGACTTTACATTGTGCTACAAGAACAGCTGATTAAACTGGTCATAAAAGTTGAAGAGATATTAGCTATACATTATGCAGGGGGCATTATGGCACACCTTCCATTAACGATTGACCATGGTTGGTCTTTCTTGCATAGTTAAGTTGGTGGAACAAAATAACATGGCATAGGGATTTGAGTTCCAAATATGACTGTCCCTCCAAAAGAGTTCAAAAGGATTGACGTCTGATTTTCAGTAATAGAAGCTTAGTGTAAATGCCATTTTTCATGTTACCAAAAGTAAGCATCTTTGCTTGCTGGTAGGTTATCTTATTTTAGATCACCTTGTCAGCATGCATGGATAATTTTCTGATCCTTCCTTACGTGTATACATTACAGGTCTGAGACGCCATAATGCACCATCCCTGTTCAGTCCAATAAATAAAAATACTAGCGTACATTTATATAAACAAACATTCCAGACATAAACCAGATCAGCTGCTCAGGACTACAACTGACACGACCTTCATTCTGAAAGCCGATGAAAATGGAGTACACCATAAGTGAATACATTTTGGCATAAATAAAAATATATATTATATTTTGTACATCCTTTGTGTCTACCTTACAATATCGTGTATGCGGTCACCTACACATAATGTAGATATTTTAATCTGTCCCCATTACAACTGATCACAGTTGCTGCAGGCTTTTGTCCCGCATTGAAGCCGGCCGTTTTATTTAGATTTAGGGCCCCCCCGGCCCAGCCCGCCCCTGTAACTGTCTATGCAGATGGCTATATTGAATATTGTCCGTTTTATTTATATTGCATGGTGATTTAAGTGTTTCATGAACATTCATATGTTTTTGTCTAATGATTTGATTTATAAAAATGTGATTATTTTAAAAGAACCTGCATAGCCTCTTAGATTCTAAAAAGTATTATTGTCATTTATTTAGAAGATTTTGATTTTTAGAATGTTTTTCATTTTGCTCATTCAATTTTATGTTGATGTACTGTCGCTATTTATCTAAAAGTGAAATGTTATTAATGTGCAAGGCTATACTTTTAAATCGATACATGGAAAAGACTTTGGTTCATAATACACATATCATATAACCCTTGACAAATTACATCTCTCTCTTTAGCCATGAGTACTGAAAAGGTTTGAAAGCCCGGTTAGGCGACTACAATTTGTGACAGAACCTAAGGTAAAATAAAGGAAAAGCATACTGTGTATGTAGTAATTAAGCCTTATATGCATATCATACAGAAAAAAAATAATGGCTAAAACATAATGGAGCTGAAAAGGCTTAGGGCAATGTTTCAATAGAAAGAAAAAGTTATTTCACGTGCTAAACTTTTAACAATCTTCACACTTGAGTGCGTTCTCTGAATTACCCTTAGAATCGAGATTATTTTATCTGTTATACCAGGAGGCATGAGTTAAATTTTAACTACCAGGTATATCGAGAAACAGATCCGTTATGGAGGTTTCTTGGCTATATTAAAATGAATGCTAATTTAGTTAAAGCGTAAGGGAATTATTAATGCTAGTTTCTGTCTACATTTTTGAATATGAAAGTCATTGAATGTTACATACCCTACAGGATCACTAAAATCTTTTCCACCGAGAGACTCTGAGCACAGAGGTAGTTCCTGGGACTCTTTAAATTCCTGCTCACGTTGCATGTCATTCAAAGTGCAAAATGACCCCACTCTCTGATCTGGAACACGAAAAGTCACAATTAGAACAGCCATAACTGGTCCTGAAACTTCATACAAGTAGAGAAAAAACCAAACGAGCTGTTACATATTTTGATCCATTGCTGCAAAAAAGCAAGGCGATACAATTGTAAGTGCCCTCAAATTACAATATACCACAATCACAAGGACAACATACTGATAATAAACAGCAAGTCTTCACAATCCCCTGCATTCTGAGGCCTAAATGCAAGCCAAACACGTTTGCCAACATATTGCCATAACAGAGCATTCCAATTTTCAATGGAACATCCCAGAACATAACTAACCAAAGTTTTCATATTCATGCAAAACATGCAGTCAATGCATATTAAGTATTAAAAAAAGAATGGAACGGTCAACAAGTGAACCCAGGACCATCACCTAGAAAGCACGTGTGATGACAGACAGGCTCAATCTCCTCCTCTGAGTCAAAACCTGGAATTACATTTAGAGGTTTCCCATGAACGGCAAGAAATATCTCATCTACGCCAGTTTGGAGATTGTCATTTTTTCTGTTAAGCTAAAATATTGAAGCACTTTGAAATCCATCCTAGCAATTACTTTAAGAAGCCTTTAAGCCTCCTTAAATCTACTGGCATAAATTATTACATACAATAGCATTCAGCTCTGCTAGATTTCACAAATCATTATCAGCTGCTTCCCTTAGAAATCCAGGTGCTAAAAACCCCTTCTTAAACAAACGCATGCTTTTTTAGATACTTTTGTGTTACCGACGCTTTGAAATTTCAGGGTAATACAAAACTCACCATTTTTTTTGCTGTAAAATTGATATGTTAAATCTAAATTGTTAGAGAATATAATGGTATCGTATATAGGTATATATATATAATTAGAAAGCATGTATATAAAGTATGTATGCTTATTTAGAACTTAAAATCAAAACCTGCAAAACTGACACATTCTACAGTACATGCAGATTTAATTAAGCAAATACAAAGCAACAAATATCAATTTTGGTTTATACACAAGTACTTATTAGTGAAATAATATCCATGTGCATGTTAGTATTGTAAGCAAAATATTATTGCATTATACATACATTTTTGCATTTCTCCAATCCGTATTTTATAATAGAAGTAAAACAAAACCAAAGACAACATTTCTGATGTCATAAAACGCTAAGTGAAGGGAGGACTTGAAGGGAAAGATATGCGAGAAATCATTGGTAGGGATACATGGGAGGATAGGGAGTTTATAAGGGGGAGGGAGAGTGAAAATAGAGGGAAAAGGGGTTAGGCAACATGGAGGGGAAAACAAGTTTAAGGAGTAAAAAAAGAAATGGAAGAGAATAGGAGAAATGGATAAAGGCTAGATAAATGAAAAGTTACAGGGTAGAAATGGAAGGAAAAGGGCATACAGAATTTAAAAGGAAAGAAGACGTTAAGGAGAAAAGCTAGAAATGATAAGAATTCTTAAAAGTGTAAACATGTAGCAAGCTAATGGATGCGATCATGTGTCAGTAAGTTATATCTATGCACAAAACATGATATATATATATATATATATATATATATATATATACATACACACACATACATACATACTGTAGGAAACGGCTCACACATGGGGCGGCAATGACAGACAAAAACAAACTCTAAGCCTGTCTGGCTCTAACTAAACATCAGGGAAAAGCTTAGGGAAAGCTTCATACCTGGTGGGCTGCAGCGCTGGCTGTAGCTGCTCCTTGACTCAGTCTCTCCTACACCCTACAAACCTAACAGCCCTCTCTTTTAAGGCTTCCTCCCCAGTAATAAGCATAGAAAGCCTCACCTGAGGACCCCTGGGAGTAAGGAAAACCCATAGTGGACTAGGATTGTGGACTGGAGCTCTCCCACTTCCAACCTGTCCTCCAGTCCAAGAAATCCAGCCCATGTAACTTTAAACAAAAGAGCCCTAGCAGACTACGCTCTGCTAAAGCAGCATGTATCCTCCTGGATGTCTGCTACCGTGCCTGGCTGAGAAAACCAGGTGAGATATACACCCCATCCACCACTTTCCCATACACTTTACCACAATACATATATTTCAACCATGTGACTACTGGCCTTTTTCATACTTATGTATGACCTGATGCATAGTTACATCATAGTATTCTTCCAGTGGAGATTTTCCGGCCATGCTCAGTCATAAATCTATCCCATTATGCTCCAGATTAATTACATGCTAAGCTTTCAAATTTCTACTTAAGCATATGGAGAAACACACATGGAAATTTGCAGTGGCTACACAACAATTCATTTGACAAATCAGCATTTGCCAGCGAGGCAGAGAAACATAAAATTTGTTTTATTAATATTGTAAATAGTAGGCTACTTTAGAACACACAAATTACAGAACATTATAAACTCAGGTTAGCAAGCATGGTCAAATATATAATTATGCTTAGAAAACAATACATTTACCTTTCTGAACCAAAGCATTGGATAGTTCTGAAGAAAAGAATTTAGCTGTATCATTAACAAAATACTGCAGTTCTGTCCTAATGTCCTAAAGAACCAACATGGCTCTGCATATACAAAATAGCCCTATTACCGACCTTTATGATCTCTTAGTTATATATTATGAAGACCCAGTAACGTTTTCTGGAAAAAAAAAGATCCCTGTCCCTCATGCCTTCTTTCATATCTGTTTGACAAGTCACATTATGTATTTCTGATTTTTATCCTCTTAATGTAAAGTTGGATTTAAAACAAGGTACACAATAGGTTTTAATACCATTTATAGATATTCAGATTTTCCTTTAGTAACTAATCCTCTTCATATTAGGTGCTGTCATTCTCAGAGATAAATAGATTTAAAAAGATAGATCAACATGGACAGCTTGGAGGAAAGAAGAGAACGATGAGATGTAAGCTCATTTGAGCAGGGCCCTCCTCACCTGTTGTCTCTGTAAGTCATATTGTTATGTTATTTACTACGTGTAATGTCCTTTCTACTCATTGAAAGGTGCTACAGAATATGATGGTGCTATTAGCAGAGACCTTCTGTCAGGATTCAGCCCCAGCCCAGCAAACTGCCAGACTTGGCCACTCCTTTAAGAGGTCTGCCTGGAGTTGAACTCCTCTCCACAGTTTGCTGTTTTGTTTACTTGCGTCTGTTTTTAATGTACCTTTGCCTATGTCGTTACTAGGCTTGGGCACCAGGGGGCTCTTCGTGTTCGTCTTCGTGCTCGTCTTCGGGGGGGGGGGGAATCTTCGTATTCCGCGACACGGACATTCTTCGCGTTCGGTTTTTCTTCGTTTTTCCGGTTAAGGGGTTAATACGGGGTTAACGCGTACCGCAGCAGCTCTGGCGCCAGGAGTTTAAATGTCCGTATGAGCAACTCTATTGGTCGTCAGCAGGGGGCAGACGAGCCCCCTGCTGGCGACCAATAGGGCTGCTCGTACAGACTGTTAAACTCCTGGTGCCGTAACTTACCCGGCAGATCCCACTGGTCTCCCTGTTCTATCAGTTAAATGTCCGTACGAGCAACTTTATTGGTCGTTCATACGGACATTTAACTGATAGAACAAGGAGACCAGTGGGATCTGCAGGATAAGTTGCAGCATTGGGGTTTTAAAAGTCTGTACGAGCAACCAACAGGGTTAACGTTTTAACTTTCATTAGGGGTTAACTTTTAACTTTAGGCTCCTTGACCTTAAAGGGTTAAGGGGCTGTGCGAGTGAGCCTATTGGTCACTTGCACGGCCCTTTAACCTACGGATTTCCGCTCCCATTATCTAACACAGCATCGAAGGGGTTAACGGGAGCGGAAATCCATAGGTTCGCTGTCAGGGGTTACAAAGGCCGTGAGAGTGAGCCTATTGGTCACGTGCAGGGTCTTCCTCTGGCATCATCCAATTGGTTGATGCCAGAGGAGGTCCCTGTAGGCGACCAATAGGCTCATTCGCACTGCCCTGTAACCCGTGACGGCGAACCTGCGGATTTCCACTTCCGTGAACTGCCGCGATGCCAAGGTAAGTTAGAAGGGGAAGGGACCCGGGAGAGTGGTAGACGAAGACGAAGACTATGTGTGTGTCTTCGTCTTCGCCTACGTTTTACCGCCGCTGTATTCTCTTCTACTCTGCTACTTTTGGTGAGATGTATCTGCTTTGCTTAATATACCTATATTTAAACATTCAGCTTTTTTTCTCATTTGTGAAGTGTGTGTCTATCGCTGTGTGCGTTCTTACACTCCTGCGCTCTGGACTCCAACATCCAGTAAGAGATATGATGAGCCTGACACCTTTTGGACAAAATGTAAGTACCTTTAGTAATAAACTGATTTGAGGAATTTGGTGGGTTGAATGATAACCTGACATTGACCTAATTTATAGAAATTATAAACAGAACTTTATATGTATTTTCTAAGCCTTCGATCATGCCTTTGGCACCTTATTATTTACACAATGTGCAAAAACCAAATTTAGAACTCTAACTAATGCCCAAAATGTGTCAAATCGATATAATCTAAAATGTATAACAACATCAGTCAATAAATGACATTTTTACATATATATGATCCAACAAACATATTACTACTTCCTTTCAGTAAAAGCTGGTCTTTGTCCTCATTCTAAATGGTGACTATTTATTCTATTCTGTTTTTCAGCAACATGAAAATTATAACCCAAGACTTTAAATTTTTAGTTAGACTAGGTTTTAAGACAGTCCATGCTTGGGCACATAAGGAAAATGTGTAGGGCAATCACTTATACCAGCGTGCATGCACTTAAGGAAGAATATCTTAAAAATCTGCCACCCTAGTATTTATTGACGTCTTGTATGGCAAAAGTACGTAGTCTAAATCTGCTAGGTTAATCAGAAGACAGCTGTACCTTCAAAGGCTCGAGCTGCATTAACTAGATGAGACCAGTCTAATCCACTTGCTGTATCTGGAAGAGGTATCAGTCCTGGATCATGAAACTTTGCCTTATCAGACAGCGACCCATCAGAGAACCAACAATCATCTGAAAAGAAAAAAGAAAATGACAATAACTGCTTTGTTTGAGATTTAATTATGCACCATGTCAGTCAATACTACGTCTTGCTGGATCGGTATGGTTTATTGATCTTTGCATAAACCTTAATTTATCATAGACATGCCTTCAGTATCTAATCTACTCACAGTGAGCAACCAAACGTTCTATATGAAGTTGTGACATCATGACGACTTATGATCACTACATATTTATTTACATACATACGCACATAAAATAATTTATGTGATATATTGTTTTACCCACAGTCATCATCAGGCATTGCCCCCTCACAAGAGGGTCAATTAGTAAGGATGTTTCACACATTTCACACATTTTTTAATAGTCTTACTGAAAATTGTACATCTTAAAAACTTTTTAAATGTGTTTGAATTCTCGGTATCTACAGAATGGATGCTGTCATTCTATTATATAGGACATCAATATATGCGTTAAAATATGTTACAATTATTTAAACAAAAAACAAAAAAAACCCACTTACTTTTTAGATTTCCCATTCCAGGATTCAAATGAGCACGTGGCGGAAGTGTACTATGGTAGGGTGGTGTTGTACTGAATAAAATGTCATTTGGCAAGGCTTGATCCAGTAATGAACTACGAGAACTACCATACGAGGATCCTCTACGGTTGCTACATATACTCTCATCAGAAAGCGTCCGACAAAGTGATCTTCTAGGAGATAGGTTCCCAAAAATGGAAAACTGGAGTGTTAGAAAGCAAAAAAGAATGTTATGAATTTGTTCTAGAAGTCAGAAAAAAGGACCAAATCATGCATGTACATAAAAACAAAAATTGTGCATTTTCATCAGTTTAAGTATAGGAACCACTGGGGAACATGACTAAACAAATATTTTTTTTTTTCTTAAATTGCTAAAAGTACATGGAGCATGATTAAATGTACATGAGATAATTTGGACCAATACAAATAAAATTAAATGATAATTGCTTTTCCAGTAAGATTAGACAGATTTCTAAATTTAGAAAAGGAGGCAGGCAAGAAGCAAAGGGTAAATTAAATGCTACAATACATAGCCTAGTTTTCCCGGGTCTACAAAAAATGTAAATCAGCCTAAGGTTAAGGTTCGTCAAGCCTTACCAAATACACTTGGAAAGATTTGGACTGGCTTGTGACTTTTCCTGCTTCATTAACCAGAAGTACTTGAAACAACATACATCGACTATATTGTTACACTAAGAAATAAAAAAGACTGATCATCTTATAATGGTTATTCAAAATATGTCAATCATATCAATTAAGTGCTCACCATCCTAATGTCTTAACCTTGTATGTTAGGGGGGGGGCAACTAAAGTTAACACGTTATTGATTGCCAACACCTAAGGTGCTAAATTGAATGTATCCACTGACATTAATTACACTCTGGGTAATTGCCTACACAACCATAATCTTCACTGCCTCAATTAAAACGGCCCATTCACATTATTTACACCATGTGTAGTTTCCTATGCAGACCATTATGCTCTCATTAAGTCTAATTATTAGTCTATGCAGCTTGTAAGGGACTTGGCGATGTTCCTAAATTATATCTAAGGTGCAGAACTAAGATAGACATAGACCATATTGCATTAAATAAAGACAGTAATGTTGCTGTATATTTATTAAATATTTGGAGGCGTGAAAACCTGGATTAAAACATGTATACAATAACATGTATGCAATATCACCAACAATAGTCCTTCAATATGCCTATGACCTATAGCACTACTAAATGAGAAAATGTCTAAAATAGATAATATATCAATAAAAGAAAATTCCCTTAAAACCAGCTAACAAAACCCCAGTGAAAAATGTTCATTTAAAATGTGGTTGTAGCCCTAAAATCATTCTTTATAAAAGGCATCATAAAAATGATCTGCAGAAATCTGAAAAATGTGTCTCGCTCCTCCGGTCGTGCGCCATGTCTTTGTGTCACGTTGTGCACACTGCGCACAAAAAGCTAACACACAAAGTGATATTCTGAAACAGAAAGTTCTAATGTGTTTTGTTTTATTGTTTCTACTTTATAAGCTGGTTTGCATATTTTATTGTTTAAAAATAATGTTCATTTCCATTTCATCAATATTCATGACATTTACAAAGAAAGGGAAAATAATATCCATTCCCACCGTAAACCCAAACTATATAAATATGTTACATTGCACCTGTCAGATGTACACATTAAGGGGTGCCTTTGCTTAGAATACTGCCTGTGAAATCTGTTGATATGTCATGACTAAGAAATCTACATTAAGTCAAAAAAAAATAAAAAAAATGTGCAAAACTGATTTTACATCTGTCCAAGCTGCTGATTAGTCACTATGCTAATTAGTAGTATCCCTGGCCTCGTTATACACACACATTTTCTCATTTTATGAATTCTTGTTTATGTAAACAGCCATTGCAAGAATACCACTATACACACACACACACACACACATAAATATATATATATATATAGTGTGTGTATAGTGGTACCCACACTATAGTGTGTGTATAGTGGTACACACACATATATACACATACATACATACACACAACATATATGGTACCTCTAGGTATCAGATGGGTAACTGATCAGCAGCTTGGTTTAAAGCAGGGGGTATTTAGGTTATCTGATCTCAGGAGGAAAGGAACAGGTTTAGAACGCCCCATGCAAAGCTCAAGTGCTTTAAGCCCCGAAAATCATGTCAGTGTACAATTGAACAAAATGGCCAAGGTCAGGACTTGGGCCCTTTGAAGCCTTTTCCCAGTTTTTTTGGACTCAGTTTTCACTCAACACTTGTAATGCTTTTTTCTATTGAAAAGCTGTGATTAGTTTGTCAGAAAATTCTCTGAGCCACCCCTCAACACATACCTGGCAGAGGATCTGACCACATCCCTGCCTGGCTTGAGTGACAAAAGTCTCTTAAAAAGGAACTGTAATATTTCATTTATCACAAATCCCAATGATAAGGCAAATTGTTAACATATTCTTTGTAATGGCAAATTATCCTACTGCACTGAACATAAGTTGCTATGCCCTGCCTTCATATTGTCACAAGAACATCTTTACACTAGAAGTAAGAGGATTCAACCCACATGTGGCTTGGAAAAGAAAAAAAAAAAACAATGCACACAAGAACGCAGGAAGTGTTTTACTACTTCTTGGGTTGTATCAACACAATCTTCACTAAAGGTTTACAGAAATGTAAGGAATTTGCATGACAGAAAGTTCATAAAAATTAAATCCAAACAACTTTATAAAAATATTCATAATAAATAAATATGATAAAGGGTTCTAGGGGTATTCCATTGCCCATCCTATTCTAATGCAGTAACCTCTACTATGGCACAAAGTAGGTGGGCAAAACCCCACTGCAATTTCTCTGAATAGAACTATAATGCCATGGAGGCATCAGAAAACAGTGGACTAAATTCATTCTAAGTATCCCTGCAGTATGCCTTACATGTCAAGACCTCAACTTGGCGTCTCAGAGGGGATATGATAACGTTATATAAATATATGCAAGGCCAATATATAAAGAGCTTTTCAGTGAAATGTACAAAGAACAAGAGGTCACCCCCTGAGACTGGAAGAGCAGAGATTTCATAGACGACAAAGGAAGGGATTCTTTACAGTGTAGACAATAAAGGTATGGAATTCACTGCCATAGGAGGTGGTGTTATCCAATACATTAGATGCCTTCAAAAGGGGCCTCGATATTTTCTTAGAAAGGCATGACATACAGGGCTATAAATAGAATAACATTAATATTTTAGAGCTTCTTGATCCAAGGAGAAATCTGATTGCGTCTTGGAGTCACAAAGGAATTTTTTTACCCCTGATAGCAGAATTTGAAGTAGTTTAATAAGGGGTTTTTTTTTTTTGCCTTCCTTTGGATCAAGAATAGGAAGGTTAGGTAGAAGGGTTGAATTTGATGGACTTAGTAAATAAGGTTGAAAAAAGACCTATGTAACTATGCAACTATGTCATAACATCTTTCAACATAAAATACACATATTACCAACCTTTCTTCTTCCTTCTTCCCCAATTGGGCTGTCAGGCATCATCATTTTTAGAAAGTCTTCTTTTGAAAGGACATGCTGGCTCTCAGTTTCTGCATCCATCACCGAATCCTGCAAATTACTAGATGCACACTTGGCTCCATCACTGTAGAATCTAACAAAAAAGAAATTGTCACAATGAGTGATCCACAGCCAGATGTAGTAAAACACTACTTTTCATCACTATTCTGTTCTTTATATTGTCACTTTGTTCTATATGTAATGTTAGTTTTGAGGGTTAGCTAAAACGGCCTCTAAATATAATAAAAACAGTGGTCAAATTCTGAAGCCCTGTGATAAACCAAACAGCTGAGTTCTAAGGATGCCAAACTGTGCTTCATATCACAGACAAAATGATCATGGTCACAAAGGGCAATATGCCAAAAAACAATGGTAAATGCATCTGACACGTGCCAAACATGTTTCGTTAACAGCCTTTACACAAATATGCCGGGATACATAATACAGCTGCTTAGGCTGCCTACTCTGAAAGCAAGATGACAAATGTTTGATTCACAGCTAGGTTGTAGTAAGACTTTTCATGCTAACATGCATGAGAATCTTGTATAAAGGTCATTTTCCTTGAGACAGAAAAACTCAAAAAGACGAGAACGGTTTTAAGCTGTCATAACCATTACAACACAATGTCATCCAAACTGGTTAGTATATTACTACATTAAACTGTGCCACAGAACACATTTTTTCCGACTAATTCCTAATTAATCAACCCATTGTAATTTTAGTTTTAATTTAAATATACTTTATGCAAAAACACTTGAAGGTCCGAGAGACTTGTGGTTACCCATTAAAATAAACACAATCGAAATAACATTGAATTAAAAAGCAGAACACACTTTAGGATGGACCTGGGGAGATAACGTTCGACATGTTTAAAAAGTGGCTACGGTCCACACGGCTGATGACTAGTAGTTTGCCCTGAGCTTTGAGACTTGTATACCAGTCACAGAATCAAGGTTACACTTACTGCTGTCCCTAACACTTGAGGTCTTTCTGGGTCTGAGAGAACCAAAATGTTGCCTTAACCAGACTCATTCATATTCTATTAGGGTATGTTCATCTTAAAGTGCCCCAGTTAGTGCTTTCCTTGCCGATATTGTATATCACAGTTGAAATGTCGGCTTCTATATAGCATATGAATTTAGAAGACCCCCTTCTTTCATGACCTTCATAATGAGTGTAATTAGAACCACTGGATAGCTAACAAGCCACAGAATGTTTTGATCGATATTAACAGGTTAATAGTTCAAGTGTCACAGTCAGTGTTTAATACGCACATTTTTAAGAAACCCCCGTTACAGATTTGCTGAAGCCCTATATGAACCCATTTCCAAACACTCTCACCCGTGACACTCTGCATTTTCGCTCTCTTCAGGAGGAGGGCTATCTTCAGACTTCTTCCATCCAATGACATATTTGCTTACAGCGCCTTGTCTCTGGAAAGATTTTGCCACAGATCCAGATGTTTGTTGTCCATGAGGAACAATGTAAGCCTTGGAAGAGTCCAAGTTCCCACTTGGTTTCGAAGAACGTCCTAAAGGGCTTCCAGAATGATGTGACCCACTGTATGCACAGAAGGGGCAAACCAAAAATAAAGCTTTTCAATCTCTATAGCCTAGGCTTTACTTTTTCACAAAAAGTAAACATTCTATGAAAACATGAGCATTTTTCATAAATCCAGATCTGTGCTGGAAAATTATGTACTTTACAAAAACTGGCAAAAGTAAGTATGTGTGGGATTGCGAATCAGATTACTTGCCCAAAGACACTGCTTGTGTGGGACTATTCTTAATCTCAAAAATGTCTAAAAATGGTAAAGCAATACATAAAAATAGAGAAATCTAACAATTTACTAGTTAGTGTATCCCTATCAACACCAAAGAACAGTAGGTATTTTGAGCTGCTCACACATGTTTACGTGATAATTAACGCCAATGCTTCTATAATCATTTCAACACCAAGGAACTGTGAGGAACCTAGGTGTTAATTAAGAGTGGCTTTCTTTAATGCCATGGCTATTTAATGTTTAGGCAGACACCGAGACATGGGTTCGCTTGAGAAAGAAAACACAAGTGAAATGGACTATATATTCTTTCGGCAACTTAATGGAAAAATACATTCAATTCAATCTCCTAAGTATCAACAATAATATTCCACATGTCATGGCTAATTTCTACCACAAGGTCTTTGGTATCTCACATATATTAACATGCTTTCCATATTGCTTTCTATGGCAAGCGTGGCTTACAGGAAACATAATAAATGTTTCTGTGATCAAATAAGGATGATTTCATAGCAGTGATCAAGGAAACATTCAATTTTAAGCAATAGCTAAAGAAGACAATATGTTAACCGAAAATAAGTTTTAATCAGACTTGTTTTATTAAGTATTTTCTTTTAAATAGCGAGGGGTTTGCAGAGTATATGTCTTTATGTTCAATCCTCCATATGAAGAAGCCAAAGTGTTCAAAGCAAGCGATACAGGGATGACTCCATTTCAAGCAATATGACTGAACCTCCACTAAGTAAAACCATAAATATGATTAATGGTATTTAAATGAGCATATAAGTAATAAATTAAAAACGATCATGATATGTTTAATACGTTCAAATATAAAAATAGAATTTACCTGGAATGTGAGGACAGCTCACTAAGATTTCCAATACTGCCTTCGACAGCATTGCTTGGAGAATAGTTATGTACAGAGTATACGTTTGCGTGCCCATCTCCGGCCATCGAGACATCGGAAGAGTTGTTCCATTGCAACATTTGCTCTGTTCTACTGTGGGTTACAGATCTCCTGCCTATGAGATGACTTTGATCTATGCCTTGAGAAGGTATGCTGCAAGGTGCTGTATCAATACCACTGTCTGTTGATGCTCCTTTAATGTAGGTTAGTCCAAGTAATTCAGGATCTATAATGTCTCCAGAGCCAAATGGCTTCTCATCACTATTACTCGATGCATTACTTGAAAGAGTGTTGCTGCTAGAATGACTAGAACAGCTTTTATCTGCAATCTGAAACGTGAACAAATAGGATGTTGAACAGATGAAAAGATTAATACATTTGACCCATATATATACACACATCGGAGGCAATCAGTTTACCCCCATATATTTTCAACTGAAAGATAACCACATATTCCATATTGTATTCATGAAGAGACGAAATAGGAAAACCAAAATCTTATCCAGAAGAGAAAAGAGAAGCGGCTATGTATAACAAAGTTGGAGGTGTACCTCATAGTGCTCGTTAAATAGAGTCACAGTTTTGCCTTAATACCACCGGGGGAGGGGTGCATACTATAAAGATTAAATATTGGAGTGAAAGAGCAAATGCTGGTCTTATTCAAAGTATTACGCTTTCTGGACTTACATTTGAATGCTTGTTTGGAGAGATCTTCATGCTGCTTTCTTTTTGCAAACCTCTCTCCTTATATGAACTCCGTATCTTGGCTGATGATACATGCCACTGTGCTTCTGGTAACACAAGAATTACACATTGTAACTTTTAAAATACATACCATTGTAGCGATAGTTATAATCAGACGGATGAGAATTCGCAACTTGCTTATCAGGTTTAGTATTTATACACTTGCATCGTTCACAGCCACATGTAATTCCTGCTAATTTTATAGATCCATTAAAATTTAAAAATAGATTTGGCTTCATCAGCTGTTTCTTAGCCAACTGGCTTAAGCAACAGAAGTGCGAGAAGTCTTCTTTCATTGCTTCTGCGCCAAAGATGCTTATTTCAAACCCCAACCCAGTTTCAGATAAAAGGGTAATAATGCCTAAATATTCCCCAAAATAAAGTTACTTTCTCAGCTCTAGGGGGGTTTAGTGTACAGTATTTGTAGGGCTTTACCCCATACCTGAATGTTTCATGGCTTCTATATTTTCTTCAGTATCTCGAATTGCTTCACATTCCATTGAAACTAAGCCTTGATTTTCATGCAGCAAGGGAGATGGACATCTATTAAACATGAGAGAAAATGCGGTATTTAAAAAAGTAGTATATAGTATTCTGCTTCGAGAATTAATGTGAATGCAAAAAATGCTGTTTTGCGGTAAGCTAGACCATGCAATCAAGTAGCTTAAACTGAAAATTTAGAACTGAGATTACAATTGTAAAATAACATTTATAAAAGTATTCAGGTTACTACATCTCATCTGGCCACCATGACACTATGCTGACCAATTATGTAAGCCAGTTTCTGCTTTAAAGCGGAGAAAGTAGCAGAATTACAACTGCGTCAATGTTGATGTCTCGAGACAAAACAAGGATCCAGTTTTCGAAATGTGAAGCGAACCTGTCTAATTCAAATGTCATCTTCATATCACTGCACACGTTTGAAAATGATTCTTGATGTGCCAAAAGCAGCACCTAAGTAGCTATCTAAACCATAGTGTTTACGTATCCAAAACCACTACACAATACTTACTAAATTTCAGTAGTCATGGTGGACCTGTTAGCGGAATAACCAACTGAAATGATGTGAAGCATCAAGCATCATTTATATAAGTGCAACGTGCCAAGGAGCAAATATATTCTGTATTATATTTTCAACTCTTTTACTTTTAGCATGCATAAGAATGAGGGAAGATTTACATATTTTACCACCATATCTAATGTCTACAAGTCTGCATTTTCAAATAAATTCTTGCTAAAGTTTTTGTAAAGAAAAATGGATGATAAAATTAAAGATCAGCCATTACTTATGTTTAATTTTGTTGGATGTGTATGTTGTGTTATAAGTCCTGCGTTATAGATAGATCAAGATAATTTGAGACCAGGAGAGAGTGCTTAACATTACCCTTCAAATCCCATATGTGGTCTCCATTGAACACTGCTATTTGGTCCTGGATCACTGGAGGAAGATTGGTTGCTTGGAGAACTTCTGTAATGTGAAATAGAATCATTAATAGTGCTGAGGAAGTTCGACAAATTACTTTTTAAACAACCTTTTATGACAAATTACAATAGCAAATATTCAAATGATAAGATCAATTTAGCAAAAAAAAAATCCAGAAGATAAAATTACAACAACAATTTGCTATTAACTAAACAATTTTAGAATTGAGTGGTGCTTAAAAAAATAGGTGCTACATTATAGAACAATCTTTTCAACTGGACAAAAAATGATCAGTATAGGAAAAAAAAAGTTTACAAGGTCATTGCTTTGATAAGGAGGAAGGTTAATGTGAAATGTAATTTCTCTGCAAAGGGCTCATACACACAAGAATGGTGTGAAAACAGATGCAACATTTAATGAAATCATGGATGTATCCTTACTATATTCAGTGTAACAGCTTCATAATACATAATTCACTTTGTCATCAAAATACAGTTACATGTGAAGTAGCCATTTTTGTATTTATTTGGATTTTTAGCACGCCGCATATTACATTCTATGACAAACGAGTTTAAATAGAATTTCTTCATTCTTTTGTAAATAGAGAAGAATCAGCAGGCAAATGAGTAATTAGGTATTCTTATTAACTACTTAACTAAAATCCATACAACAATTTAGTCGATGCACACAGATGGGACTGAGTGTTGCTGCTTTAAATCATTCTCCCGTTCTACAAATTAAATCTGGCTGTTCAACAGAATAACGCATTCTGCACATTTTAAGGTGAACTACAATACTAATACTATAACACTACCATTCAAAAGTTTGGGGTCACTTAAAATTAAACCATGAAATGCGTCAGAAAAAACAAACAATGTAGACACTGTTAATGTTGTAAACGACTATTGTAGCTGCAAATGGCTGATTTTTTTATGGAATATCTTCGTAGGTGTACAGATGCACTTTATCAACCATCACTCCTGTGTTTCAATGGCACGTTGTGTTTGCAAATTCAAGTTTAAGTTTAAAAGGTTAATTGATCATTTGAAACCATTTGGCAATGGCTGTTTTTCATGAAAACATGTAAGTAACCCCAAACATTTGAACTGTAGTGGTACCAACTTGTACCATGTTTAGGGTATTCTCCCCATTAACATTTACCCTTGCTATGTATCAACAAGAGTTAAGGATTCAGATTGGCTGCTTAACACATTAATCAGGGTAAAAACTGGTCTATTGAAGGGGGGGGCCATAAAATTCCTCAATGAAATAATGTGACATGATCAATGCATTTCATTGAACTGACTAGAAGAATGCAAGCAATGCTTAGATGTTTCATTAGCCATTATCTATTGCAGATAAAGTAGGCAGCCACTTGACAACTAACCAAAGGCAATAATCAACCAACACATCATGTAACAATCTAAAAATAAAGTAGTAGAAATATCTAGTAAATTGTAATATTAAATAAACTTAAATAGCTTTTTTTAAATTGTAAATTTAGATCGATAGCTGGAATTTCTCAGGTGTTTAGGAAGATAACGTCTTTGAATTTATTTCAATAGAACTATAATGAGATACTACCGATATGCATAATTACATATGTGAGAGACTATCATAACTGGGTATATCGCATTCAAAGCAGGGGAGGAAAGAATGGCAGAGATGTTGCTCATTGTGTGAAGGACACGATACAAACAAAGCAACTATAATATTAAGTAGTAAGGAAAACATACTGAAGATTTGGGTAACTATAGCAACTGGAGAGAGGGCTAATTTCTATGTAGATGTAACACCCAAACTTTCAAAATGAGGAATTGGAGTATTTATAAAAGAGATAATTAAAATGACTATTAATCTCGAGAGCCTGTAATATACCAGGTGTGGACTGGGATTGAGTTGACAGGTCTTAGATTTTCTCATCTCAAACTTTCTCCTTGAAAACAGTAAGCAAATCAAGTTTTTGGGATATCAATGTAAGCAACATAATTAAGCAAAGCTAGAACTGTATTATCCGCGGCTTAAGAGATGTATGCTGTGGAAGACTGCATAGCACTCAGAAGCACATGCAGATGAATGGAGCCTATTACACACTGATGGCCATTTTCTTTTTGTTTTATTATCAGAATACAGTTTTTTGTATTGATTATTATATAGCGTGCAACACAGGCAATGATTTAATCAGACATCTTTACGTGGAACACATTGGACTTCAAAAATAAATAATTAAAACAACAATATCAATACCTATTTGGGGAGATGACTTTTTAAGTGCATAGAATGCAACCAAAGAACGATTGTGAATTGTTCAAAAGCAGGAGGCATGTTAAGCAGAAAATCCGATGTGGCAAGGCCCAAGAGAGGTTGGAGAAGGTGTGAAACTGTTTTAGGCACACAAGTGTAAAAGAAAAAAATTACAAAAACGCTATGTAGGATATTTACACTTCATTTGTAATTTTGCTTAAATATCACCTTTTTTCCTTGGTACACTGGTTTTTACACCTCTCTTCATATCACCTGAGTATTGTGTCATGTTCGTTGTGTACACGTTGACCACGGAAGGGAAGTCCAATAGGTAGAGCAAAGGAGGCCGCTAATCTTTTACCTCCCACTCTTAAATGTAATCCCAGCAATTACGTAATCTTCTATACTTCTCCACAATCAATGATTGTTCTGGTGTTGGTGAATTTGCCAAGTCATAAAAAAAAAAGGATTGCTAACATAATAATTGCTAACACAATACTTGACTTGACACTAGACCAGCACTTAATAAATCAAAGGAGGTCAAAGGGTAGGTTGGCAATGCTGTCAGACACAAGCCTACAGGGCATATGTCTAGTGATGCTCAACAGCCAGTCTTGGCCTTTCTATACGTATTTAGATTAAACAATGATATTGTATGTGTAATGGTATAGGAGGCTTTAGTGGAAGTGAGAGATACTAGCTTTTCACTCAATATTGTGTACCTTTCTGAAAATTATATAGGAAATTTAGAAATCACTGAAGTGGAATTACACAGCTAAAATGTTTTTTTATGGAGTATAGGATATATATGGTTGGGTAAAAAAAAAATCTCAGCGAATAGATGGTGAGCCAATAACAAGGGGTCCAAAAGTACATTTAAAAAAAAAACTTCCAAGAATTGTGTTATTGAATATATTGTTACAGTACATTATCCTAAACCCCAGAGATAAGACTAAGGTCAGTGGGTTGTCTGCTTTTATTAACTTTGTTTTCATGCAATGCAAGTAACAAACCGTGTAGAGTTGATGTGCGATTTGTATCTGTTGCTCTCTCCTCCTGCCTGTGGGTATTAGTTTTAAATATCTGTGCAGATATAGCATTTCGGGCTGCATGAAGAATGGTGTCTGGCTGCAATCATAGTCAATTTTCCCAGTTTGATTTAACAGGAACATTGGTTTGAAACAATGGGCTAAGTTCAGTGACCTGTCATAAATCTTAACTGGTGTTTTTAAAAATGGTTACAAATGTCTGATTTGTGATTTAGCTCCCTGACTTAACCCAAATTTGCAGCTGTGGATTCTTGACTGCAGCCCCCCCCAAAATCTACTAAACAATTCAGGGGTGTGTGCGGTACTAGTGCAATTTAGCAGAATATTTTTTTACACGTAGATTCCAGGCCATAAAAAAATCTGAGAATACATAAGACATGTCTAAAAAGTTTCACACACTGTTGAAAACATCCTGCAAAGACAATAAAAGGTGACAATTTGACCAACACATGGAGCGTAGTATAAAAGGAAGCCAATTCACTACTTTTATTTAGCGAGTTTGGGGATACACATGCTAACGGGCCCACCGGGAAATTTCCCAGTGGGCCGGTCCGTGGACCGGCAGACCAACATTCAGAGTGGCCGTCGCGCATACACTGTGCCGCCCAGTGGCAGTGCTGCAGTGAGGATCTTTGTACCGCCCCTTTGAAGATGTGACACTCAAGTGGGCGGGGCTCACAGAAGAGTTCCTTGTGTCAAGGAGATGATCTTCACGTCGGAGGAGGGGGGGGGAGCCAAAAGTATTACAAAAAAAAAAAGTTAGGGGTTAGAGGAAACCTATATTCAAGGGAGGGTGGATTGCCTTGGGACATTAAAAATTAAATAATACTAAAGGGGGGTGGCTGGGTTTTGGCATTACAAAATCAATATAAACAGAAACTGGGGGGTGGGTGGATGGCATCAATAGACAAGAAGTATGTTGGGCATCACTACATCAATACTAAAGGGGAGCCTGGCTGGGGGCAATACACAAGGGTATGGGGGGCATCATATTAACCAATACTAAAGGGGTGGGGGCATCAATACACAAGGGAGGGGGTTGGCTGGTAGGCATCACATCAGTGGCGGATCTACCGGGGTCGCAGGGGTCGCGACTGCGACAGGGCCCCGGCGGCAGGGGGGCCCAAGCCAATGGGCCGCCCGAAATCTTTTTTAAGTTTTTTTTTTTTTAAATAAGGCAGGGGCGTCCAACATGCGGCCCGCGGGCCAAATGCGGCCCGCGAGACCTCGAGGTGCGGTCCGCGTAAGATCGGCAGCCAGGGCAACCGATCTTACACGAGCCGCACCTCAAGCCCTGCTACTTACTTGTGGGAGGGTCTTCTGGACAGCACAGAGGAAGCGGAGTTCACGTGACTTCCTACTTCCTCTGTGCTTTAGCAGAGAAGGCAGAGAGAGGCCGCGCCCCCTGCTGAAGTCTGTGAGCGGCATCGAGGGAGCTGCAGTACAGGTAAGGGGGTGGGGAGGGTGTTTGAATGAGTGTGTGTGATTGAGGGAATGAATCTGTGAATTAATGATTATATGAATAAATGAGTGTGTGTGTGTGTGTGTGTGATAGCATGGATGTGTAAGTGCTGGAACCTAGGCATGATGGGACTGTGATTGCTGTTAGCAATCACACTCCTATCATGCCAAGTCAGCCAGTACATGCTGAAACCTGGCCAGCTGCCCCCCTTGTGTAGTGATGCTGCCAGCAGTATGGGGTCTGCACTTACAGCCACCCTGTACCAGCATGTACTGGCTGACTTGGCATGATAGGAGTGTGATTGCTAACAGCAATCACAGTCCCATAATGCCTAGGTTCCAGCATTTACTGGATGGATGTGTAAGTGCTGGAACCTAGGCATGATGGGACTGTGATTGCTGTTAGTAATCACACTCCTATCATGCCAAGTCAGCCAGTACATGCTGAAACCTGGCTAGCTGCCCCCCTTGTGTATTGATGCTGCCAGCAGTATGGGGTCTGCACATCACTTACAGCCATCCTGTACCAGTGTGTATTGGCTGACTTGGCATGATAGGAGTGTGATTGCTAATAGCAATCAGAGTCCCATCATGCCTAGGTTCCAGCATTTACTGGATGGATGTGTAAGTGCTGGAACCTAGGCATGATGGGACTGTGACTACTGTTAGCAATCACACTCCTATCATGCCAAGTCAGCCAGTACATGCTGAAACCTAGCTAGCTGCCCCCCTTGTGTAGTGATGCTGCCAGCAGTATGGGGTCTGCACATCACTTACAGCCACCCTGTACCAGCATTTACTGGCTGACTTGGCATGATAGGAGTGTGATTGCTAACAGCAATCACAGCGAGCACAGTCCCATCATGCCTAGGTGTCAGCATTTACTGGTTGCCTGGGTATGATAGGAGTGTGATTGCTGTTAGCAATCACACTCCTATCATGCCAAGTCATATTGCTAATTTTGTCCAATTGTGTGTTACCTACTTTTATTACACATGTGAGTTTTTATTATTATTTTTAAAGGTGGGGGTCATTTTCGGATTTGGCTAAGTGAACCCGGAATGTTTTGGTCCAGAATTTTCATTTTACTTCATCCCTAGAATAAATCTAGGGAATCCTGAATTTGTAGTCGCAAAACTTTCAAGGCCCAGAAATCAGTGAGAGGAAGAGTAAAGGTTTTGTGTCATTTTACTTTATTTTAATCTGCATATTTTATTAAAGGCCATATTTTTTGTCACAGTGAAAAATGAGTGCGGCCCGCGCACGTATACAATTCTGATGAAGTGGCCCACTGCAGAAAAAACTTGGACACCCCTGGATTATGCCCTTTGTACATGCGCCCCTTTTTCTTTGATTTTTTTACAGATATGATTCAATATGTAAATTGAATTTGTTGAATTAGTTGAAAAATAATTGTTGGGTAAAAATCATGTTTTTGGGGGGGGGTGAGGGGGTGGGGGGGCCCTTAACAGATTCTCGCACCCGGGCCCTGAGGCGTCTAGTTACGCCCCTGCATTACATAAATCAATACTAAGAGGGTTCTAGATGGGGGACATCACATATCAATACAAAAGGGTATGGGGCAGAAATGCACATAGGGGGCGATACACAAGGTTGTGGTGGGAACACATTAATCATTACAAAAAGGGGGCCTGGTTGGGCATTAATAAAAAAGGGGCAAAAATATAAAACGGTTAATGACAAAGCAGTGTAGAAAATACATTTTTTATGCTTTGTTGTGGCTTGTGTGTTGCATTCCATGTATATTTGCCCTGGAAAAAGTGGGCAATGTGTCCTGATTGCGATATATGTGTCCTGATTGTGATATATGTGTCATTCTGATGTGCATCTCTCAAATGCGCATCTTTTTTTTTTTACACCTGATTTGCATGATCCTGCTTTCCTGTTAATTTATTCCTTCCAAGCCCTGACAGATTTAGAAGAAAAAATGTGAGGAAGAGAAGTGAGCCAAAGACAGATACGTATCTAATGTAGGATTAACCTAAAGAACACAAGGAAAATCTCTGATTAACCAGTCCGTTGCTACTCATAGTTGTTATAAGATTGTTGTGAATATAGCCTTTTAGGATTTCATATTAACAGAGTCAGTGGTGTATCTTGGCTCCTCTACCCTAACCTAACCCTTGCCCCAGGGCAGCCACCCACTACTCACCTCCACTGCCACCATCCTCTATGCAATGTTTTAAGGACATATGGCAGGAATACATTCATCATGGAGCTTTATAACTAGCCCATACAGTGTATATGAGCCAGTTATAAAGAATATCATAAAATACCTAATCTGTCCCCCAGTTATGCAGAAAAAGAGACACTATACACAGCAACAGTAAAATAAAAAATTGCATCTAAGTATTAATTATGGCCATTCGTGGCTGTTCTTACATGAAGGAGACTCACTGGGGCCATCCCCTCCAAATGCATAGTTAATGCAGCAAGTTAAACCATATCTCAGATGAGAGAGGAATGGGGGATTACTTTAACTAGCTACTGGAGGGTTAGTTGGATGATCATACCACTTCAGCAATTTGGGGACTTGGATGTGGACATACTGTATATTCTTTCCTCTGGGGGAAAAAAGTGTGCCAATAACCATATACCTAATACACCATTTTTATTTTTTTTTACAAGACGCACAGATCTAAAACGATAAAACAGATAAAAAACGATATGTACCATATTGCGATGATTATACATATATACACTACTAAGGAAAATGTTAAAATAAGCCAACAGGTTGTCTGCTCAGACAGAAAGCGCCAGTGTAAAACAGCAGGTGTTTTTCTCAGTTGTCTGGAAAGGTGTAAACATATCAGGGAGGAAGCAATTTATTCTGACACAAGTCAATTCTTCAATTGCCATGTAAGGCAGTATACATATTCTTAGTGATCAAAAATGCAATTTATTTCAATCATAAGAAAATACCAAATCCAATTACGATCATTTCACGGCAATGCGACAAAATGAAAGCATCTAGATAACATAAACACCATAAATGAGACGCAACTAGCTTAGATGATTGTCTACAATTGACAAATATTTACTTATGTTCACACAAGCACTAGCAAACACTGAAAGGAACGGGAGATGAAAAACATCACCCTTAATTCCCACTGAGGAGGCTTCCATCATTTCGAGATTGAAGGGAAACATTACCTTGCACCGTCTGATATCTTCCTGTCAAAGGAAGTGCTGCGAGGGATGGCAGCTTGGGACTGTTGGAGGAATTGCTGGCATGGTAGCCTGTCAGATGCTCCTAAGGTTGGCGAAGCACATGAAATAAGCTGCCCTACAGGAGCCTGCACACGGTGCCACGAGGTATTGCGTCTGAATGGGGTTTTGTATTCACATGGAGTGCCTTCACTGTCAAGTTTATATTCCACCATAGGCATTCTACAAAGCTCCGAATAACCCCTGAATAGACAGAATAATAAAATATGTCAATAGTATGCACAGCATTGGTTTTCGACTTCCAAATTTAGTTTTATATGTAATGCATTTTGGATTCCGTTGCAGATTACTGCATGCAAAACTGTGCATATATTTATACAAGGATTTGCAGAAGACATCACAGAGACCATAAACCGTGTGTATGTGTCCATAGGGTTAGAGTGTGTATTTTTATATATGTATAATGTTAGCTAGTGTGCTTGTGTTTATGCGTATAAGAGTGGGCTGTTGGTGTGTATATTGTTTATGCTACAGTTTGGCATTACCTTGAGTGTGTATGTCAGCATAAAGTGTTAGTGTTTGTATTAGTATAGGGTGTTACCATGTATATACTTGAGTGTAGAACATTAGCATGTGTCTCACTGTAGTGTGTTAGTGTTTGTGAGCATACGATGTGTGTCTGTTACTGTATGGTGTTAGAGTGTGTAGGTGTATGTTGTAAGTGTATGTTAGTGTACGGCAAGGCTCGACAAACCCGGGCACCAGGTTGGGTATTATATGAAAATAAAAAGATGGTTGTGGAAGAAAGACAGAAAAAAAGCTGGCCTCTCATTTGTTGACCCCTGCCGTAAATTAAGGATGTAAAACCAGTTCTTTGAAAATTTTAAACCAAATATATTGGCGACTTTGGTGTCTGGAGTCGTAATGTCTACTTCTGTCAAGAAAAGCCTGCCATAGATTACTTTCTCTATTTACTTTAGTGTATATGCCTTTGTGTCCATCATTCTATTGTCTAGGACTGGCGACATCATGATAGATTTACTTCACTATTATCAGCAGAAAATTGCATAGTCTGAGAATTTGTCACATCAGACGTTAATTGTGCAAATTCTGTTTTACTGACCTAGTGAAGTGCTGATGGTTTACTATTCAGAAAAACCCCTAGAAAAAGCCTTAGGTTTATTAGATGGTACTAAATGACACAATGGCAGTCATCCAATACTCTTCAGAAGGTACTGACAAGTACCTGCTAGTACTATATTTTTTTTAATTATTATTATTCTTTGTAGATGTATAGGTAAACAGGGCAAAAGATGGAGTATGGACAAGAAGGCATTGAGTATGGACAGGAAGTATTTATTATTTATAAACTAAACCAAACTCTATGGGTTTATACATTTGGTTCATGCAATTTATCCATCTTATGAAATTAGAGTTGTCGTCAGGACAACAAAGAAATAAACGATAATAATATATTGTAATTTGCATGAGACTTTGCATTCAATATGAGCTTACCAAATTACAGATCATACAAAAAATCCATGTTGTGACTTAATGACAAAAGCTATATTATCATCAATGTTGTGTTACAACAAGATTGCAGTCTCACTATTAAGTTTCTTTTAGCAAATTTACAACACTAAATACAGGTATGCTATACAGGTATGAACTTATTGAAATCAGCCAGAAGTTACAAAAATGAGGCAATTTAAAAAAGGTATGAAAACCGTATACTAGCTAAACTAGCCTTTAAAATTTACCTCCGAGGTGAACCATCATCGTGTGGTTGAATAATCACCACCTTTACAGATATTGAAGTGCGAAGAAGGTCAATCATTTGTTCATGGGTCAATGTTGCCACCGCCACTTTACATATTTCAACTAATCGACTTCCTTGCCTCAGTCCTGCCTTCCAAGCAAAACCGAAAGGCTCTACGTCAGCCACAATCCCCTCAAAATTCACGTGAAATCCAAGCTGTCCCAGACCATTCCTCCTCAAGGTCATTTCTGTGGTTTCACACCCTCTGGTCACAATCTAAACACAAAGTAAAGAATAAAAGGAACATTTATTTAAACTTCTAGAAAGTTATTTATGTAAACAAGTAAGGCATTTAGAATTTTGCTTTAATTTATACAATTTTTATCTGTTTGAGTTAATCCAGGGGCATAACTATATATATTATATATATATCCACACATATAATCGCACATCCTGCCCACCCCCGCTTACCTCTCACCACTCCTGCAGCTTCCCCTCTAGCTGCTCACACACTGTGCGAGCAGCCTCGGTTTCACCGCAGGGTCACGTTCCTTTTAACTCGTCCCGGTTCAGAATAGTTTAGAAAGGGCCCTTTCTGGCCTAGATCGGTGTGTGGTCAAGGTTGGAAGGGCCCTTTCTAAACAATTTTGAAAAAGCACGGTGAGGCAGGAAGATGGGGTCGCACTGGTCGCACCGGGCCCCCTAGAGGCACAGACCCCATCGCAGCTGCGGCCGCTGTGATCCATGTAGTTACGCCAGTTAGTATGTTAGCTTTTTACAGACTCAAGTTACAATAAAGCCAAATATTTTGAGATCATTGAAAAAAGGGACAAAGGGAATTGGGACCAAAACAGGAACTCCTTCCTGTGAGAAGGGACACATGGGAGGTGTGAAAATACACTCATCATGGGATCATACAGAAC